>JAUIMM010001105.1:1257500-1680000 GCA_031769625.1 Taudactylus pleione
ATAGTTACATTTATCTATTGGGAGTCTGACACATGATAATAATGTTGCAACTATTGAGAAGTTTATAGAACCTTAGTTGCAGTCTCTCCCATAATCCATTACAAATTATTCTATTAATTTCATATTAATCACAAAGCGGGACATAGAGTTTTTTATTGATACTTTTTCTATTGTCTAGTCCACACTATATACGTTTGTTTATAGTCTTGAAACATTCTGTTTCCTTTTAATATGTAGCTGTTCATTTCTGTGTAATATATGTTTATTATAAGATGAATTAAAAGTTATGTTTTAATTAATTTGAAGTATATGGGGTTGATCAAAAATTTGTGTATTACAATCATTAACTAGTGCAGGAATCTTCCTTTTTTCTATTTTTGTAAACCTAAGTCCCCCCAGGGGGGTGCCTAATCCTAAATCCCCCCGGGGGGTGCCTAAACCTAACCCTCCCCCCCTTCCCCCTGCGGCCAAGACCTAAGAATCCCCACTTACCTTCGATTCAGCGTGTAGCTAAAGATAGGCGTTGGGATTTCGATGCCTATCTTTAGTCCCGGGTCAGGCTTCCACTATCGGGATTCCGGCCACCGGTAATCTGACTACATCCCCTGTTTGGAATATCAGTGTTCTTAGGTCTTAATTCAGACTTGTACACAACCCTGATGGTTTGAGTACAAGTTCGATTGTTAGAGTGCGCCTAGGCCACAGTGCTGCTTAGGGGCAAGAAGTGGGCGGGGCTGGCCAGTGTTCCTTAAAACGGGGGCTTGTCTAGGTTTTCCGGCTGTGCATTTCCGGTGCCAATTCCAAGCAAGCGTACTCAAAGAGGCGATGACTGCGGACGTCGAGAACGTTGGTCGCGATGGTGATTCAATGCATCGTTTTTGGGCGCAGGCATCGGATCTGAGGTCCTGGCTGGAGGCATTTTTTTCCTATAGACGCTTCCTGCATTATTAGCTAATATGCACACAGCAGCTGCGTCCATAGTATACAACAATGAATCAGGCTGTTAGTGCTTAGAGCACCAGCATCTTTTTGGATTCAATGCTTTGTAAAAAATCCCAAACTGTTCATTCGTGAACCAACTTGCATCTATTTTTAGACTCTGTTTATTTGGGCTTTCTGTTCCGCTGTGCACATCTGCAGAGATGGGCTCAGCAAAGAGATAAGTTGACCCTAAGCCGTCTCGGTGAGATTTCCTTTATAAATGTCGCTGACTCATAGCTTCAATTTCATTACTAAATAGGACCCATAATCTGATTTTTGCATGTGCTTGAAATACCGGCCAGCTCTCTGCAAGGGGCGCCCCTATCTGCCTCATCAGGAGAGGTAAAATGCCGCACATCTGTAGTCACTGCCATCCCCACTAACCGTGCACTTTGTTCTATAAAGGAAGCATTGCAAAAAATAGACATCAGAAATCACAAAATGTCACTTGCTCAGCGTGGACCAATATTTCCGGCACTGCTAATCTAACTTTTCTGTCTGTCTCTCGGCTGTCTATAATACTAGTGAGAAAGTACAGGACACCAGAACGTGTGACTGGCCACCGGCTGTCTTCTCCTGCAGTTATCAGTCATATATAGTTCATTTCACCACCGCCTACGACTAAACGGCCATGCTATCTAATTATTAGGTGTCAGAGGGCAGGGAAATGGCTTTCCCAGGAATGTTCACTGTGAATTTTGTATCCTCACAAACTAGGAAAACCTTATCTTTATCAATACTTACGTGACAGATGGCGCAGATGGGCAAAGTGTGACAACGTGACATAGGGGAAGATATCCCCTGAGCCTCTGGTGCTGAAACAGATACAAGACCAACCCCCACTCCATTAGTAAAATCAATATAACACAACAGGGGAAAGCTCCTAAGATGTTTTAAGCTAATTAATCAGGCCCTGGTGCAGCCATTCACTGTAGGGTCACCATTAAACCAAAATGTATTAGTAAGGCAGTGGCATGCCTCCATTGGTGGCAGTTGGTCTACAACAGTAGTAGCCAACCCTGGTCCTCAAGAGCTAACAACGGTGCATGTTTTGAAGGTCTCCTCACAGAATCACAAGTGACATAATTAGCTCCACCTGTGGATCTTTTCAAATGTGTTAGTTAGTAATGAATACACCTGTGCATCTGCTAGGTGGTCTGGAAAAACTTGAACTGTTGGTAGCTCACGAGGACCGAGGTTGGCTACCCCTGGTCTACATAATAAATAGTGACCATAAAGAAAAAAATAAATCTGGATTCTGCAGCCAAACCACCAGTGCCAGGCCAGGCTTCTGAAGCCAGAACCCTTGTCCCTCATTACAATGAGAGCATTTACTAAACACAGCACAGCCAGCCTATTCATGAGCGTGAGTATTGCCATATTTTGGCAAGAATGCACAGATGCTTACTGATCAATTATTGGTATTGTGCTGACTTCTGTGCTGGCTGTGCAAGGGCAATGCCGAGCCTATTTGTATTCCATTTTCCATCCATTCATTAATCAAACATGACTGTTGTCACCAAAGCCTGATTAAGATTTCATAGGGCCCTAATCAAAAACTGGTATGTGCCCGCTCAGCCCTCTGTTTGGCAAAAAAATAAATAAACAAACAAAAATGATTTAGAAAACTCTGCTCCCTGGACTGGAGTCTAGAGGCTAAATTTACTGAGTGGTGGTTTTGGTTCCATTTAGAAACCGCCGTCAACTGATGGAGGTCTCAATGTCACATTGACAGCATTTACTAAAAGTCAGCTTTGATGTCTAAACTGAAACTCAGTCATTCTCTGGCGTTGTCAAAATGAAACCATGGCATGTTTTATTTGATGGCGGTTCCATTGAAACCAGTGTTTTAGATGTCATTCAACTGAGATTAATTTCCTGGGTCTTTTCAATAGGTGTGTTAAAAATAAATGGCTGTCAATTCAGAATAGGTTGTCGAGATGCCTCCTGTCAAAATACAGATAACGGCATCCCGATGGTTGGTATCCCGACAGGGGTCAGGTAAGTACACTTACCCTTCCCCTTTCTACCCCTAACCCTCCCTTCTTGTAGCCAAACCCTAACCCTCCCCACCCCACACCCTAACCCTCCCCGTTAGTGCCTAACCCTAAGTCTCCCCCCTTTGTGTCTAAACCTAACCCTCCCCCCTTAGTGCCTGACCCTAACCACCCATTGGTGCCTAAGCTTTACCCTCCCCCCTAGGGGTGCCTAACCCCCTCAAAAAAACCTAACCCTAAATCCGTTACACTGCTGAGGGCGCCCCAGACTTACCTCGTTTGGGTTGGTATCCTTCTGGATTCCGTTGGCGGGATTAAGATAGGCATCAGTATTTCGACACCTATTTTAAGTCCCGTGTCGGACTTTTAGCGTAGGAATTCAGTCCGGCGGCATGTAATAGTCTATCCACTTCTACTTTCACTCTGAGGTTTGGGAGGAGATTTAGAGAAGAGACAGATAGTTAGTTATTTTTAGAGAGCAGAGATTGGATAGTTGAATGTTGTTTTGTTGTTGTTTTTTTAACTATGAAAATATTCTATTTGAAGATGTCCCCAAGAAAGTAAATTTATATTTAATTATTACATTATGTAAATAATAGCTACTTAAACTTGATTTAGCTTTATTTTTTGTTAAAAAATATATGTTGAATCAGTTTTGAATAGCTATTATATATATTTACATAATTGGATTAAAAAAGAAAAATAAAATTTTGGGGACATTTTTGCAATAAATATTAGCCATTTAAGTGGCTAAATATAACAAACCCAGCATCACTATGCTTCTCCTAAACTCTCCTGCCACCGGGAGGTCTATTGTTTGGGTGGGTTTATGGTGGTTTTTAAAACCTCTGCTTAAGGGGTCTTTCTAAGGGGCATATGTATCAAAGCTGTTTTTGCGATAAATTGCTGATTTCATCACACTTCTTTTTTTCACAGATGTATTATATGTGTTGTCGCATTTTTATTGCATTTTTTGTTGTGTTATTTGTCTGCATTAGTAATAATGTTGAACAGTTCTGCAACCATAGAAATTAATTGTTTTGTGTTAATTTTTAATTGTATCAAAGTCTTAATACTGATATTTTTTGCCTCATGGTTTCTGTAATTATCGGCATGATCCCAAGGCGTTATTTGGAAGAGGAGTGAGGTGTTTTTGTAACCTTATCCAGTAATGTTAATGTAATTATCAATTTTAAAAAAATTCTAATTTTGTTAAATATATTTTGTATTAATTAAATTGGCATTTCTGAACTTTTGTTTTGTATTTTTGCAGTTTTTTTATTTTTTTTTTCAAGCTAAGCGCATGTGCAGTAATCACACTTTTATGGAATATTCTTAAAATCAGATGCAATATAAATGCGAAAAATACAGGTAAAAATCGCAAAAGCTATAGTTTATCCCATTTTCATGTAACCCAGCTCAACATTGATTCAAGTGACAAATGATAGATTTAGAGATGCGATAACAGGCATTAAAAAAAGTATGAAAATGACAGGTTGCGAAAAATGATACGTATGCCCCTATGGTCTAAAACATTGATGGTGCTTTGAAATTCAATTCTGTTCTATTCTATTCTAAAGTGTGCTTTGACGGTTTTGCGGCTTTGGTTTTAGTAAATCTGCGGATAGCAAAGCCGCTGCCTAACTGCCGGGGTATACAATCTGCCGAATAGTAAGTTTTGTCCCTTGTTACCTAATATATGACCCGTCTCTGATTGTTACTTTGTTCTGCTGTAGTTTATGTAATAAAAAAAGCTTCAGATTATCTGGTCAGGCTGAAAATCTGAAACTGAAAGGTCCTATTTACTATGTCTATTAGTTACTAATAGGGATGTGCAGGCTCGGATAGGTTCGAGTTTGCACGTTGAGTTCGGATTTTTCCCTCCAAAAAAATGGAACTCAGAAAGAGGCAAAACGTCATCTTACATGGACGAACATCATCATTCCTGGACTTTTGTCCAGGAATGATGATGTTCGTCCATGTAAGATGACGTTTTGCCTCTTTCTGAGTTCCGTTTTTTTGGAGGGAAAAATCCGAACTCAACGTGCAAACTCGAACCTATCCGAGCCTGCACATCCCTATTAGTAACTAATAGACATAGTAAATAGGACCTTTCAGTTTCAGATTTTCAGCCTTTTGTCCAGGAATGATGATGTTCGTCCATGTAAGATGACGTTTTGCCTCTTTCTGAGTTCCGTTTTTTTGGAGGGAAAAATCCGAACTCAACGTGTAAACTCGAACCTATCCGAGCCTGCACATCCCTAGTTACTACATACCTGCTTCTTGAAAAATCCTTCTAGTAAGGAGAAACGCGTTGAAGTGACAGGTGATTGGCATCCTGCCTGGACTTAGCATTCTTGGATGTCCACTGTCTACTTCTGCCTGACCGTCCATATAACAATTCTGCTACTGCCGGCTGCTGTTGGGCTGTGATCACGGCTCTTTTACATCAGCTTCTCACACGGAACAGGGCTGAACATCGTGTGCTGCAGGGACTCCTGCAGAGACCAAGCCCTCTCTCCATTCTACATGCCGGTCATACCCACAGACCGGACGAATGCAATGTCACAGTGGAGCTGAAACTATCCTCAGATACAGGGCCTAATTCAGACCAGGTCGCAAGGGCTGAGCACTCGCAACCGGGTTGATGGTGGCCCAAAACGCATGCGCACAACGGAGCCGGCTCTGTCGTGCGCATGCACGAGACCCAGCTAGCGATGGGCAATCCGTCGCTCCGGGTCTCGCACCAAAGGGTGTGAGCTGTCGATGTTGAGCGACAGCTCGTCCCGTTTGGTGGGTTGGCCGGGGGGGGTGGCTGCCCAAACGGAGGCGTTCCCGAGGGAATGCTTGCCGTTTGGGGGCGGCCCCACTGACATCACGAGTGATGTCAGTGGAGAGCTTCCGGCTCTGTTAGAGCCGAAAGCTCTCTGGGGCTTGCGATGAAGGAGACCCTACCACAAGGGTCTAGTCGCAAGCCCGATGGTCGCTATGGTCTTGACCATCGTGACCATCATCATGGCCGCTTGCTATAGCTGTGGGTGGTCACCCACAGCTATGCGAGCGTCCAGGAGGCCGCTCCAACAAAAAAAATAAAAACACCCTGATTCAGAGCGAGCGCTCTTTCAGAGCGTCCGGCTCTGACTCAGGCCCACAGTTACATATGGGACTTGCATACAAATAGTGAGTAAAATCTCCAGCAGGAGTCCCCCACTGTTTGCATCCTATACTATAGTGCTATATAAAGTAGTACCACATCCAGCCACCATTGGAGGTTCAAAATAAACATCTTACAGGAGGATCAATATTATTGTGTAATAACGGTTAACACTTAAACGTTTAAAGACAGTCCTTCTCTATTTTCTCCTATAATATCTGTATAAAGGACATTCCTACTTAGGGTCGTATACAATTAGTTTTGCATTGGCGAGAAAGTTTTGCTTGCCTGACTTTTCGCTGCCTTCGCGTGTTTTTTGGATGCGAAAACTTTTTGTGCACGCTCCTGATTTACTCTGTATTCAATTGCCAAACAGGCGAAAACGGGACCCGGCAAATGTAATATAGGCGAAAAGTACAGGTTGAATTGAGGTAATTACTCTGTACCCCAGAAAAGATGGTCTGACTTCGGAAATCATTATGGTAGTTTAGTATTAGCCCTAATTGTAGTGGTTAGGGTACTAATGTGGTGGTAATTACTGGCTATTAGCGTATTGGTAAAAGTGGTGAAGAATGGCATAAACTAGTGTTTTTTTGGAGAAAATAAATAGTTCCATCAAATTTGGGGTGTTTGAAAATGGGTACTAGCATATTTAATGTCTCTAAAGTAAAGTTTTAGAAAAGTGAAATTATTCCGTCATCCAAGCACCTGCAATCCCCAAAACACTTGTTCCCTTCTTAGAGCACCCCCAGAAGCTGACTTTGCTAGTTTTTAAGCTGTCCCTCCACTTTTTTTCATTTTTGCCCCAAATTTCAAAGGTGTTTTTTGAGGTGTTCCTGGAATTTTTTAATTATTTTTTTGGGTGAATTGTGAATTGGGGGGGGGGGGGGGGGGGGTGTACCAAGGGTTTTGAGTGATGTCCCAACACCTGCACTCCAAAATATTGATTTGACACTTTTTTTCACCTGCTAATCTGTGGAGAAAAAGTATCGCCTATTTCAGTGCCTTGACTTTTCGCATAGGCTAAAAATGAGGCGAAATTTTTGCAAAAAAACATGTGAAAACGTTTTTTCACTTTGAATTTTATACTCTTAGGAGATCAAGTGTTCTCCATTGCTATATACATGTCGATTTACAGGTTTTTATTATGAATTTATTTACCTGATCTCTTACGCTCATTCTTCAGTATACCTTGGGTATTGTTGTTCTATTTATTATTTTTATTTATTTTTGTTGAATGTACTGATTATTTATTCCCATGCTCTATAGACACATTGATATCACCATTGGTCTTTATATGTCGTTTTGGACAGCCTTTTATAATAAATCTTTTTTTTTTTTTTTATTTGTATTGATATATTGTGGAATCTCTATGCTTTATAGCACCAGGATTTTTTTCATATTTCTAGATTATCTTCTTAAACTGAAAATAAACTTTATTATACAGCAGCAAATCTGAAACCGAAAGGTCCTATTTCAACCTACTGTACTTCAAGTTCTCAGTCATGTTAATGAGCGTGTCAACTTTTGGAGCACTGCTGCTTTTTGTGCAGCCCCGTAGAAATTGGGAATCTTAGGTTACCAGCCAGGTCACTATAACTGAGAAAGTTCTAGCGTCTATTGTGCCAGTAATTTGATTCAGATCAATATGGTGCTTTTGTTTGAAACATACAATAATAATTTTATTTATACAGCGCTTTTCTTCAATATGGTTCAAGGCACTCTACAGAAGCCATGAACATAATACTGAGGAGAAGCAGACATTTTGGGTCATCATCTCCAAGGATTATTCATCCTAGCCTGGTGAGGCGGCCATCTTTGTGCACCACATACTGTAGGTTACACTGTGCGGAATAAGCCATGCCTGGAAGAGGAGACCCATAATGGTGGAAGATATAGAGGCCCTGATTCAGAGCCGGACGCTCTGTCAGAGCGCTCGCTCTGAATCAGGACCGGGCTTTTTTTTTTTTTTAACTGCCTCCTGGCCGCTCGCATAGCTGTGGGTGACCACCCACAGCTATAGCGAGCAGCCAGGAAGATGGTCGCGATGGTCTTGACCATCGGGCTTGCGACAAGACCTTTGTGGTAGGGTCTCGTTGCCGCAAGCCCTAGAGAGATTTCGGCTCTAACAGAGCCGAAATCTCTCCCACTGACATCACTCGTGATGTCAGTGGGGCCGCCCCCAAATGGAGGTGTTCACATGGGAACGCCTCCGTTTGGGCAGCCACTCCCCCGGCTCGCCCACCAAAGGGGGCGAGCTGTCACTCAACATCGACAGCTCGCCCCCTTTGTTATGAGACCCGGAGCGACGGAGTGCCCGTCTCTAACCGGGTCTCGCGCATGCGCACGACGGAGCCGGCTCCGTCGTGCACATGCGCACGACGGAACCGGCTCCATCATGCACATGTGCACTGGCCCACCATCGACTCGGTTGCGAGTGCACAGTGCTTGCAACCGGGTCAGAATCAGGCCCAGAGTACTAAAGTGAGATACGAGATACAAAGTTATCAAATCAAAGCCTATTCATCCTACACATGAGTGCACCAGTCAAGGCAGCCATCTTTGTTGCATGTTAAGCAATACATGGAAATAAGACATACATTGGTTTAAAAGAAAAGCAAATAACAAGAAAGAACATATTGCAATAATCATAGTAATAATAATAATAATAATAATCATAGTAATAATAATAATCATAGTAATAATAATAATAATAATCATAGTAATAATAATAATCATAGTAATAATAGACAATGTTATCGATAATGGTTAGAATTACCAGATGAAGTTGCAGGAGGGTAGAATTGAGGAGTAGTAGCATGAATGATGGGGGGAGAGAGTTTCTGACTTTTACAGGAACAATATAGCGTGACAGAGAGGCAAATATTTGACATTTTCGTGCAGTTTTAGGAAATCACTTTTCCTTCCCACATCTCACGTCTGGGTTGGGTATGAAATACCGATGGCGTGGGGCTAAGGATTGGCATCGGTATTTAGACGACTATCTTTAGTCCCAATGCCAGGAGTTCAGCGTCGGGTTTCTGGCTGTCGACATTGCGACCGACTGCATCCTGACTACATCCCCTCACATCCTATGTCCTCACAGGTGCTAGATGGTCATCGTGCTGCTTATATTACTTATATACATGTAGAATTACTGATATAAAACTTAGACAAATGACAAATTCGGCAAGAAAATCAACACATTTTATTTCTATAGACAGGTAAATAAATTCTTCTTAAAATAGGACATTGCTAATTACAGCCTTTATTGTGACTGGGCAGGAAATGGGTGACAGACACCAAAATGTCGCAATGCATCGGTTGCTTTACTGAGCAATTGTCATACAGAGAACGTTCTTCTGAGTCATTTCTAATTCTCTCTGTATGCTCAGCTCCCAGAGACGATGTGATTTCCATTCTTCTATGCTGCAGAACAGACTGCCTGCTGTTCCCTTTGGTTTCCACCATCTGAAAGTCTTTGGTGTCACTCAAACGTTCTAAGAGTTGTGTGCCCCTCTGGCGTAGCTCCCATATGTGACTGCTTCATCTGCTTGCTCTACACATTCTGGACTGTCGTTTGTGTCATCTCTTTTTAAGTTGTCTCTATTAACAGCTATATTTCCCCCCAGCTCAGGCTACAGTATGTGAGAAGCATGGATTTGTCGTTAATGGGAAAACTTTGCCGACTCAGATTAAGTGCAGCGCATTGCTCTCTATGAGGAAAGTATTGTCACTGAAGGCAATGGGTCAGAAACATGGAAACGTAGCAAGTGCTACAGTATGTTGTTTACTCTTTGTATTGGGGGGGGAAGTTACACTGTTTGTATTTTCTTGTCATTCATGTAGTTTGCCCCAATTAAGCCGACTATTTATTGATGGGTATAAAACAGCTAAACCAACTACATAACATTATCTTCTAACCATACACAAAAAAAAAAACAACAGCGCAACAATGTAGTTGGCGATAAAGGTCATATACTGTATTTTATTCAATTAAATAAAAAATCTGGTGGCTGACAAAGCATTGCAGACAATGCTAACATAATGTACAGTATATGAATTCAAACTGGACTGTGCAGAAACCAGACCCCCCCCTCCCCAACACACACACCCTTTACTGTACCAGACTAAGCATGCCTCAAGACACATCCAGGTGCCCTTTAAAAAGCAGGACACCTCCTCTTACTTCAGTCCTACAAACCTCACAATCTACAATTTCAACTATGGCCACTGAAGAGCAATGATGTCCCACTACCCATCTGGAAACAAAAGTCAGTAAGAAATGACAACACAAACAAAAGAGCAAATCACAAACTGGAAAACCACCACCAGGGCAAGGAATAAATAAAGGATAATAAGGAGAGTCCTCCCAGTGGCGTAAATTCATCCCAGACGCCCGGAGGCAAGTTATAATTTGGTGCCCCCCCCATCACAGCCGCTGACTCTGTAATGTAGCAATTTGCATGCAGACAGGCTATAGATAGACTGAGGCAGCAGCTGATGGTCTGACCTGGAGCTCTCCACTAGAGTATGGTGGCTTCTCAGGTGCAAGGAAGAGGTGCCATGTATTGGGCGGCCGTGACAGTACTCTCTGGGTGCATAGTTACAGCCCTAAGTGGGGTGAATATATTGTGGGCAATGGAGGAGGTGCCCCTCCAGAGCTGGAGCCTGGCGGCAGGCGCCTCTATTGTCTCCCGTAGTTCTGCCCCTGAGTCCTCCCATTCCAGGTTATAAATACTACAATACTACAATAAAAACCCAACCTTCCTTACTCCTGATAGGCTAACCAAAATTCCAAGAACCTGCAAATCAAGGCAGTATCAAAACATCACATACACTTGTTGTACACTCACCCACAAACTTGTGCACTTTTGTCCCCTCTAGCTTAATTAAGCACTTGCAATAGTCGGCTCTAAGCTAATTAATTTGAATTTGCACGCGTATGATGTTTGCATTCAAAGTTCTTCATAGACTTAACAGACTTGCCGTTTGTATTGTACATTCATGGTCAACTTTTTTTTGTTGAAGTTTGTGTCAGTCATTTGAGGTTCACGTTTCTTGTTCCCTCTTCAGGAGACCCTCAACAGGGAACTGTAGGGCTATGTACTGCAGTCTAGTACCTACCGTTAGGGGTCAGGCAGTTATCTGTAGTGGGGTGAAAGATTGAAGCACCGTAGGGGGTCCGAAATACCTGAAAATCTAGAGGTCCGGCCATAGGTTAATAAGGCCCTGTGAATAGACCCCTATAAGTGTAAAAAATGGGATAAATAGAATATCCAGAGATATTTATTTCTATCCTATGCAGTAAATAAAGTTATTGTAATAACTCAGAAATTCATCATTTATCAGGAAAAGAACTTTGTCACCAATTATTTAGCATGAATTCAGATTTTAGTTCCATACATCACAATGTCCTGCAGGGTAAACAGGCAAAACATACTCTAGAAAGAACTCCGCAACAATTGGTGTTTCAAATATATCTGGTAAGGGAGTTACCAGACCGGCTTCTGTTGTGCCCAAGGACAGACAGGACAGATTGGAAAACATGTGTATAAAAATATTTTACTGGAGTAACCGCTTGCTTTAATTCATTTATTTAGAAGTAGACATGGAAACACTTTAATGATAAAGAGAAATGTTGGAGCACATGATGACACATTAATCCTAGTTAATATGAAATGAAAAGTGTTTAGAAGAATTTTCTCTGCATTCCACATTTGTCTTTGTCTGTGCGTTTCGCCGACCACCCCGTCAACACCCCCAAACAGTCGCTTCCTGTCAATCACTCTGTGATGGGTCTGCATAGTCACTGCGATCGCAGTCCCGATCGCAGTGGAGTGTTCGCAAACACGCGCACTGCAATGCATATGCATGCACCGAGCGCTACAATCGGCCAATTGCGTGCATAATCGCAGTTACGATCAGTAATGAATCAGTGGAATAATTGTTTTCAGGGTAAATATGCAATTTTGTGAACTGTGTAAGCACACTGGTCAAAATGGACGCCCCAGAGGCCCTTAAATAGTGTGAGGAACAGCGGGAAAGTGATAAGTTCCCACCCCCTAATCGCATGATTGGTCTGTATTCGGGAGATCTTTACGGAAGCTCGCTTGCAATTGGATACCTTGAAAACTATGAAACAGAACGTAATAATTTCTCTCTCAATAGCCGCAAACACTAAATTATTGGAGGAATAGTGAAAATATTGAATCTAATTGGATACTCCAATCAAGAAGGTGCAGGGCCAGAAAAGTGGGATTTACAGATGTAAGAATAGGCTGTGTGATAAAATGGGAGTTCAGGAACATAAGGGAGATCTGTATTTATAGAAATGGGTGTTTATGATGCAGGGGCAGATTGAAGAGACAGTGACAAGCAGTTCTTAAACTTCATATTCTAACCTGGACTCTGCAATGTCCTTAGTATGCCCTCTATATTGTATACAAGTTCCTAGAATGCTCTCTGTATTGTTTGGCGGTCACTAGGATGCTCTATATGAGTCACTATGATTCTCTCTGTATTGTACGTCACTAGGATGATCTCAGTTTTGGTTACAGTTAGGCAAAGGCGATGCTAGGTAGCATTTATTTTAACTTTGCCTATATTTGTTTTTTAGTCCGCCTACAGTTGATTTGGTCCGATCTAAATCAAGCCACTTTAAAAATAGTTTCCAGGGCCACTTTAAGGTCCTAATCTTTTGGTCATCTCTACCATGGTGTCAGCAAGGCAAATTGTAGATTGTTAGAATTGTTGTAAGGTTTGTTACCGTCTGTGACACTGCAGACTGCTATATTGTGGCCATCAATTAATACAGTTATCTCCATGAAGCTCATATTTGCCGTTCAATGCATTCAGATTTTTTTTTGCTGCATAACACATGTACCAGCTTATTTTCAAGAAATTTATATAACAACATTGACAAAAACAACAACTGTTATCTTTATTATCCTTTATTAATTTAGCATCGCCGTGTTCTTCAGCTGTGCACAATACGGCATGCAATTTAATGAAAGAGTGTATAATAAAACATAATTCACTAAAACGGATAATAGGCCCATCTACACTTGTTAGGGAGTTAATTTTGTATAATGTTCTTTAGATTTATTTTGGTATTTATTTATTTTTTCCATACAAAAATAAGAACTTGTAAGATTCTGTGTTTGAGTATTTTTTATTTTTTTTGCAAGCTCTGAGCTGGATTGATTTTAGCCAATGGCATTAGTTGGGTAGTTTTTTGCGTCTCATTTGTTTGTCAGTCCCTTTTTACAAAGCCACCATTGGGTAGTACAGTATTATCTACTTACTGTACAGTATTAACCATCTCACCAGCATTTATTGCACAACCTATTATATTGACCACTTTAGTATTTAAGTGACAGATATATAATACACAGTGAATCCTTGGGTTCAACTGAATATAAAGCCATTTTCTTAGCAAAATCTATATAAAGTAGATAGCATCCTAGTGACTGAAAGGAAATATGGAGAGCATTATACTGACCTCTATATGATACAGGGAACAATCTAGTCACCTCTATACAATATATAGAACATTCTAGTGGCCTTTATAAAATACAGAGAGAATTCTAGTGGTAAATATACAATGGAGATAGCATTTTGGTTGTATATAAAGACAAGGTAGAGTACATTCTAGTGCCCTCTATACAATATAGAGATCATTTTAGTGGCCTCTATAAGATATAGAGAGTATTCTAATCCATGCAATGCAGAGAGCATTCTAGTGGCCACTATACATTACCGAGAGTATTAGAGTATTATGGTATCCACTATATCATACAGAGTGCATTCTAGTTGACTCTATAATATAGAAAGTACATTCTAGTGTCCTATATACAATACAGAGAGTATTCAACTGGCTTCAATAAAATACAGATAACATTCTATTGGTCTCTATAACATACAAAGAGCATTTTTTTATAAGATACAGAAAACATTGTAGTGGTCTATTTGCAATGCAGAGAGCATTCTAGTGACAAATATACAATACAGAGAGCACCTGTCTGTGTCATTGAGCAGGGAGGTGCATAATTGTCAGGATAATTAAAATATCTGAGTTTGACAAATGTTGAGAATTTTTAATTATTATACTTTTGTGAACGATACATTTCAAGGAAAAAATTTGTTTGCTCCCCTGAAACTGGCACTCCCAGCCTAGGCTATGCAGGTGCAGGGAACAATTTTGGGGGTGCAGGAGTAGCAAGTGTAAGCTGTGTCCAAATCTTCGCATAAACTCAAGCCTTTTTTTGGCACAAATCAGTGGCAGCACTGGCGTCGGTAACAACCAGTGATGCGTGCCCAGGGCTGTATTAAGGCTTGTGGGGGCCCTGGGGCAACTAAGCTGTGGGGGCCCCAACTAAGCCACATGGAGCCCACCCCCCCTTCCCCACCACATGTTAAATTAGCACACACACAAATATATAATATATATGTAGCAAATATATATTTTATATATAACAAACACACTAACACACACATATACAGTATACACACACAAACACATACATACACACTAACACATACATACAAAGTATACACACACTAGCACATACAGTATATACACACTAACACATACTGTGTATACAATAACACATACACATATATACACATAAACACATAAATACACATATATAAACAATAAAACAGTATACATACACTTACATTCAATGTAACTGCTGCTCACTTCATTAGGCCCCGCCCCCTCGCAACATAATGTTGCGATTTGTGGGTCATATGGGGGTGGGGCTTGTCATGTTAGCTCTGCCCCCATTTCTGCTACAGTAGAAGGGGGAGTTGGTCCATCAGGGGGGGGTTTCTAGGTACTTAGAAACCCCCCCTGCGTGCTCTAGTGGTGGGGGCCCCTCTGTGTGTGGAGGCCCCGGGATGACCGCCCCCTGTCGCCCCCTCTTAATCCGGTCCTGTGCATGCCCCTAAAGGGGGTGTGGCCTCATGTCACCACTCATTTCACCACTCTCGGGGCGTACCCAGCAACCCCGGGGATGCCGGGCTGACCCCAGAGACTCTCCATGCACTGCCTACTCCTCCTCAGTGACCCAGAGCTGGGCGCTGCACTGTGATGTTAGGGGGGTGACACCCGGTGTGGTCTGCACCCCCTAGTGACGCCATTGTTTATGCTTAGCATATGGGTGTATGCCTAACGATCCACAATATCTCTATTTTAAAACCAATGCGTGCAATCCCAGCATTAAAATATTGTCATCATACTTCTAATAATAATAATAGTTAGAAATGTTACATCAATAAGATTCCCTGTGTAGAAAGAAAAAAATAACCTTTTCTACATTTTTTACTGCGCATTTCTGGAAAAATAACATAAGCACTAAATATAATCAGGAGGCATTTTGCTTTCCGCGTATCACTAAGTTTGCCCTCTGTTACATCTTACAGTTTGTTACTATTAATATTATTTATTTTATTTTAGTTTTTTTTTTTTTGGTACCATTTTTTTTCATGTCACTGTTAATTTCCAGTGTGTGGAAATAGGAGAAGCAAACGTTCCGCCGACAGATGGCTGTCACAATCTGCAGATCTGTATTGGGAATTAATTGATACGTAGATGCCTCTTCTTCGCATGCCGTATAACATGAAGTGCCAAAATAAATCAGCCGTGTGGAACTCTTCAGAGCCTCATTTATCTATTTAAAGGGAAAATAAATAAATCGAGTATATCTGAGGGAATACTACAGCAAAATAAAGGCTCAATATTTAATAGATAAATGAAGTGAATCAAGTAGTTTGTTTCAGAAGTAGGCAAACACAGTTGGGAGGAAAATAAAATTCAATACGAAAAAAAAACCACAAACACGTTTTTTGGTAAAGTCATACAAATGGCATAATGGTTACTAATCACAACAGTATATGGGGCCAAATGTAATAGGGTGTCTGTTTAGGTAAATTGCAAGTTTATTGCTAAACTCGCAATTTTTCACAACTCTCCCATGTAACAGGGGGTCAGTTCATGTAAACTCGCATTTTTTCAGAGTTACTAAAAATCCCCATTCTCAAAATCGCATCTAGATGTTTTCCCATTGAAAACAATCAACTCTCCCAATGTAAAAAGGGTTCCAGTTTTAGACACGCAAAAAAAAGTTCACCAAAAGTCCCCAAATAATAGACCAGCTTCAGGATAGCGAGTACATCCTGAGCAGGTCAGATTAACACAGAAACATGCACATATCAATGAGATACCGTACGTGCATATTTCTGTGTGTACTTATGCAAAAGTTTTTTTTTATTTAAAAAAAAATGATGTGCAGCCCCCCCCAAAAGCATAACCAGCCCCGGACTTTATAAAGCCTGTCCTGGTTCTAAAAATACAAGGGACAAAATGCGTAGGGGTCCCCTGTATATTAAGAACCAGCACAGGGCTTTTTTGAGCCGGCCCTGGTTGTAGAAAAACAGGGGACAAAATGAGAAGGGGTGCCCTGTTTCTCCAATCTCCATACCCAGCACTGGACTCTTTCTAGCAGGGGGGGGGGGGTAATGCCACAGCCAGGGAAAACCTTTCCCCGGCCAAAGCATTACCCCTGACCATTAGTCAGCCCAGGCCGGGGATCCCTGGGGAGTTGGGGACCCCCCAATAAAGGGGTCCCCCTCTCCAGGGCACCCCAGGCCTCAGCTATTTCCGGCACCTCTGGGCGGTGGGTGCCGGGTTGATAGTGTTATTGTGTAGTGTAAAAATGAAGTTTAAATATTGTCTTTAGCTGTGATACTTTAGCTGTGGTACTACACGGCCCAGCAAGCCTCCTCCGCATGCTGGTACTTGGAGAACCACAAGTACCAGCATTCAGGGCATTACGGGCCGCTGGGACCTGTAGTTCCACAGCCAAAGAAATACGTCAAGAAACACAACACACACCGTGAATGTAAAAGTTTAATATAACATACATGCACACTACACACATACTCACCTAGTATCCCTGATGCCATCATGTCCACTTGTCCAGTAGAATTCCATAGGAGTACCAATTTAGTGATACTAAACGAAAATTGCTGCTGGTATTTCGTCCATTTGTAAATGGAGCCCAAAGAGTGAAACTAATCAGTAATATTTTAGAGCTATATATTGGTGTGATGAAGCCGCATGACGGCCTTAACCAGAACAGTACATTGTGGGGACTATGGCCCTGATTCAGAGCCGGACGCTCTGACCAGAGCGCTCGCTCTGCATCAGGGCCGGGCAATTTTTTTTTTAGAACGGCCTCCTGGCTGCTCGCATAGCTGTGGGTGACCACCCACAGCTATAGCGAGTGACCATTGGGCTTGCGACGAGACCCTTGTGGTAGGGTCTCGTTGCCGCAAACCCCAGAGAGATTTCGGCTCTAACAGAGCCGAAATCTATCCCACTGACATCACTTGTGATGTCAGTGGGGCTGGCCCCAAATGGAGGCGTTCACATGGGAACGCCTTCGCTTGGGACAGCCACTCCCCCGGCCCGCCCACCAAAGGGGGCGTGCTGTCACTCCACATCGACAGCACGCCCCCTTTGATACGAGATCCGGAGCGACAGATTGCCCGTCGCTATCTGGGTCTCGCGCACGCCGGTAGCCGGCTCCGTTGTGCGCATGCGCTCTGGGCCACCATCGACCCGGTTGCGAGCGCTCGCGACTGGGTCTGAATCAGGCCCTATGGCCCTGATTCAGTAAGGATCAATAGCGATTACGCATGCAGTCCCATTGCGATATTATGCTAATAATTGCAATCGCAATCCAGTCTCAGCATTACATAAGGACGCCCGCTTCCCTTTACTCACATCTGTAATACTTCGCAAGACTATGAAACCATCGGTAACATGGAGTACCATCGCAGCCTCACGCACACTTGCACAAGGTCTGACCTTACTCAGGAATTGCTAACCTCATCGTACGCAGTGCAAGCCCAAGCTGCATATGGCATCGCAGTGGCTAATTTATGTACGCCCCTGCAACGGCATTCAAACGCACTGGAATGCCTGCGTTTCGCCACCCAGCCCCCTGTCACCTCCCCCAAATGGTTCTTCCTGTCAATCACTCTGCGATGGGTCTGCGTAGTCACTGCGATCGCAGTCCCGATTGCAGTGGAGTGTTCACGCATGAGCACTGTGATGTATGAGCAGTACGCGACAATCGGCCGACTGCGTGTGGAATCGCAGTTGCGATCAGTAATGAACCAGGCCCTATATTAATTCTTTCCCATCATGCTCCGTTTTACACCATATAAAACAGTTGTGTAGTTGTGTATGGTCTCAATACACAGGCTTCATGTCATATACCTAATCTTATAATAATGATATGTATTCTCTGTATCACTTAGACTAAGTGGTGTTGTCATGGCGATAGCTTTGAGCAGAGTTACACTGATAGAAGCTTCCATTACAATGCAGCATATATGATCTTTTATATACTAATCCCAGGTCAGTGACATAAGAAGGAAAGTCTTTTCTCTGGAGAGGTGACAGCATGGGGCAGCGCTATGGAAACACATTTATTTTACTTACTTTTTTTTTTTGCTTTTCTTCCACCATAAAATGTATTTGTAAAGTGAAATGTAAAGTGTGACTTTTTGGCTTTTTGCATGTTTGAAATTCTTTAAATGTTAATTGCAGTTTTGTGATACTGAGAAACCTTGGCAGACATACCGACAACATCCCACAGAGTGCAACATGGATGTGATCTGGAATTTAAAAAATACGGTATATACTGTATATATTTACATTCAAGGACAGGTCAATAGTTTACAGTGAATTTAAAATATGACTTCATCTCCCTATAGGTAAGATCAACAGAACAGCGATATCGATGTGACAGGAATTCATGTGTGCATATTATTACATTAAAACATGCTGGTTCCCATAAAAATTAGTCTTAGGACTAGATTTACTAAAGCTTCTAAAACAGACATAGGCCCTGATTCAGAGCCGGACGTTCTGAAAGAGCGCTCGTTCTGAATCAGGGCGTTTTTTTTCTCTTTTTTAGAGCGGCCTCCTGGCCGCTCGCATTGCTGTGGGTGACCACCCACAGTTATTGTGAGCGGCCAGGATGATGGTCGTGATGGTCAAGACCATCGCGACCATCGGGCTTGCGACGAGACCCTTGTGGTAGGGTCTTGTGGCCGCAAGCCCCAGAGAGCTTCTGGCTCTAATAGGTCCAGAAGCTCTCCCACTGACATCACTGGTGATGTCAGTGGGGCCGCCCACAAACGGCAGGCGTTCGCATGGGAACGCCTCCGTTTGTGAAGCCACCCCCACACCAAGCCTCCAAAACGGTGTGAGCTGTCGATCAAAATCGCAAGCCGGGTCTTGCGCATGCACAAGTCGGAGCCGGCTCCGGCATGTGCATGTGCAGTGGCCTAACATCGACCCGCTCGTGAGCACATAGCGCTTGAGAGCGGGTCTGAATCTGATTGGTTGCTATGGGCAGCACCACAAATTGTCTATCATTTTCTAGAATGCATTAGAGAAATGACAATTAGAATCTGATTGGTTGGGTGGTCTGCTAATAGCTACATAGTAGCAATAGGGATATATAGACATAGTCCAGGCTATACGAGGAAGAGACTCCTTAGAGGAAATACCTTCATCCCCAGCAGACATCTCACTCCCCCATAGTGACACAGAGCTCGATTCAGGCCCACTCGCTAGGAAGCGTTCGCACGCTGGCAGACGATTTTTGCATTCTGCGTATGCCTATGCATCGCAGTGCGCATGAGTGAACCAGTCCGAGCGATTGGGAATTGTAGGCTCGCCGCGCATAGATTGCCCGGCAGAATGAGTGACAGGAGAAGCCGTTTGTCGGTGGTGACAGGGGCTGGCCATTAAAAACGGGGGAGTGGATGTGCCAACGCAGGTGTGTCCGAGCGTCTTAACGCCATTTCAGAGGCATGCATAATTAAGAGGTAGCGTCATAGTACACGTCACTTGGTTGAATTTTACACTGAAGTGATCGCAGTGCTTGCGGTAGGGTATGTTCAACCATAAGTGCTATGTATGCATCCGATGGTGCTCGATGTACCGATGGTTGCATACACGTCCTGGAGATGATGTGCGCAAGTGGGCATCTTAAGACAGGCTGGTGGGCATCTGCATACACAAAGCAATCGCACGCCAAGACATAGTGGGTGTGCTTATGCCTTGCCGAGCGATCGTCTGCCTTACTGGGGGTGTGCCGGATTTTTGCAAACGCTGGGTGCGTGCGTACACATCTAGCGAGCGGGTCTGAATCGAGCCCACAGCTCATACAGTGCTGGACCATCTACTCTGTACAAGTCACACTCAGAGGTTTGTTATTATGATATTTAAACAGTGATATTAACTTTTAACCATAATCTTCAATTAATCTGAGGAGGGTCCATTGTCATATATACCCAGTACTCTAAGGTGACAGCGTGTTAACCAATCCACTGTAATATTATGGGTCGCAATTATGGGTCGCAATTATCACGACCATCGGGCTTGCGGCGAGACCCTGCGGGAGGGTCTCTGCTCCCACAAGCCCGAGTGAAGTTCCTGCTCTAATAGAGCTGGATGTCCACTACTGACATCACGAGTGATGTCAGTAGGGCCGCCCACAAACTGCAGGCGTTCCTAAGGGAATGCCTGCATTTGTGCAGCCACCCCTCCTCCCCGCCTACAAAACGGGGCGAGCTGTCAATCAACATCGACAGCCGGCCCCGTCTTGAAGTGAGCCCCACAGCAACGGAGCTGCCGTCGCTCGCTGAGGCTCGCGCATGCGTCCGCCAGAGGCCATGTGCCATGTGTTGGTACCCCACTGAAGGGTCATGGTCATATCATTTTGGGGCTACATCTCTTTGTCAGACCTGGGCCCCTGTACTTTTTACCCATCCACCCGCCTCGCACACCCCTGGTCCTGACCGTATCTCGGCCCCACTCTAAAAAGTAGTGAGGCACAGCTTGTTCACTGCTGGTGTACTTAGCGAAGCAGTAGGGAATGGGTGCCACACAGCACTGAATGGGTGACTGGACGTGAGTGGGGGTCAGGGGCAACCCAGTGCTTCAAATGTTAGTGTGACCACTCCCCATTCACCATCTATCTTGATAAAAGGAACCGGTATGAAACTATGATAAAATACCCAAAACACCTACGAATGAGGTCACAGTAAATCACGTTATCTCTAACTACAGTATGGTATGTAAACTACACATAAAGCTGAAATATGTTGCAGAACCATATAAACAGAAGTTTGCTCTGTTTATAACTGGTGAACGTCTCCTGGATGATAATAATGCAGCCGTTTTAGTTTCTTCCCTCAGTTCTGGCCTCTTTCCATCATTTTGCAGTAATTTGGGTAATTGTATAATATTTATGCAGCAGGGAGAGGTCAGCCATCTGTGGACCTGAATATTGTTTCTTGTTTTTTTGGCTCTTTCTTCCTCTCTATATAAACATTTCATGCACACTCCAACTGCTTCTCAAAATTTATTTTGATTTAAAAGGGACATAAGTCACAAAGGGAGAGACATTCTGTGATTTGATTTCTGTTAAACAAATTAGAAGCCTCATTACCATAACTATATGAGCACAGGAGCCATTGAGGTACTAAAGTTGCAATTTATTATCTGCAATATTATCTGAGAATATGGTATAATAAATATCTAAGTGGCTGATATTATTTACCAGCTGACAATGCAGAGAGAATTCTTCTGCCCTGAGTGCAAACACTGTTATTATTTATCGCAGAACATCCCTGCGCTCATAAAACAACAAATGTTTGGAGTGATGTTTTTAGGCAAGGTCATTTTAACGGAATTAAATGTTTTCCCAACACCATAACCTCAAGTAGCAGGACCATAGTGGGGCTATGCCAGAGGACTCCCCAAATGTGCCCCTTAGGACTGGGGGCCTGATTCAGAGCTGGACGCTCTGACCAGAGCGCTCGCTCTGAATCAGGGCCCTCCTACCTTAACTTGGAGCGGCCCCTTGGACGCTCGTATAGCTGTGGGTTACCACCCACAGCTTATGCGAGCGTCCATGATGATGGTCGCGATGGTCAAGACCATCGCGACCATCGGGCTTGCGACGAGACCCTGCGGTAGGGTCTCATTGCTGCAAGCCCTGGAGTAATTTTGGCTCTATCAGAGCCAAAATCACTCCCACTGACATCACTACTTATGTCAGTGGGGCCGGACCCAGACGGTAGGCGTTCCCATGGGAACGCCTCCGTCTGGCAGTCACGCCCCCGGCACGCCCACCAAAGGGGGCGTGCTGTCAGTCACCATCGACAGCACGCCCCCTTTGGTGCGAGACCCCGAGCGACGGCTACCCCGTCGCTCGCCGGGTCTCGCGCATGCGCACGACGGAGCTCCCTCCGTCGTGCGCATGCGCATTAGGGCACCATCGACCCGCATGCGAGCGTCCTGCGCTCGTGAGCGGGTCTGAATTAGGCCCTGTATTCCAGATATTAACAATCGAGAGTAGCTCACCACAGGCCCCCTCAGGCATTAATACCGCCCTGTCAGGGACAAAAATTAATTAAACAGGTTCTGTGGCTGATTAGGACCAGGTAAGATGAAGACTTTGCCATTGAGAGCAGTGAAGGGCCTGGGTACTGGGGGGCGTGATCAAATCCAAGAGGCATGGCAATGCCCCCTCCAAAAAATGCGAAAAAATACTATTTGCGGCGCCCTCAGCAGCTAAACCAAACATCTGCCAGGCCCCTCCAGCAAGCCTTCAGTACCTGTCCCCTCTTCCGTTCTTGGTGTCCCTGGATGTGAAGTTAGCCAGCCACTGAACCTGTATAACTCATATGTGTCCATGATTAAAAGGATATTGAAGTAATCCTATACTAGTCTAGCGTAATGCTTTAGGGAATAAGAGAATAAGTGTTAGACTCTGGTACATCTATGGAGAGAAGCTGGGGGGGATACAGAAGGAATCGGTATGATTTACTACCGGACCCATGCCCGGCGGTTGGAATTTCGACAGCGGCATCCCGGCAGAGGAGGAAATCCTGATTGTCCCCAGGTAAGTATATATTAATCTATTTCTACCACCTAACCCTCCCTTAGGGGTGCCTAACCCTAACCTTCCTCCCCAGTGCCTAACCCTAATCCCCCCTCTAAGTGCATTAACCTTCCCCGCCGCCTAAACCTAAGTGCCTAACCCTAAGTCCCCCCCGGGGTGCCTAACGCTAATCAACCCTTCCCCTAGCCTAATCCTAACCTCCCGGGGGGTAGCTACACCCTAAGTCCCCCCATGGAACCCTAAACCTAACCCTCCCCCCCGCGGCTATCCGTGCTCTGCGCCCGGCGTCTCTTCGATCGGGATGCCGGACGTCGAGCTCCCGGCGTATGTCTAATGACAGGCATCGGCATATCGACGCCTGTCTTTAGACCCTTGCCATGATATGACAGTCGGGAAGCCGGCTGTCGGGATTAGGTCCACCGGCTTCCTGACTGCATACCGTACAGAAGGATGCATCACTTAACTTTATTTATAAGGTTGGATACAAACATCTCTTGGTGCAGCATAAGTTCAGCATAGGTTCAATGTGGGTGCGCTATATTTTGTCGACATTCATTATGTTGACATGAGAATGTCGACGTGGCTATAATGTGAACATGCTACATGTGAGCATTGACCGAGTCAAAATTCTCCAGGACAACACTGATGAAATGTCAACATGATTAGAATGTCGACAAAAAGACCCTCGTGGTCTAGTGGGGGCTTACCTGATACATCGGCTCCACAGTGTGTCTTCTGTGTCCAGTATTGATGTTCTGATGACTTCCGATAGATACTGCAGCTCCTCCAGTGGTGAGTAACACTAGCCACTAACCTTCCCCCTAGTGCCTAAATCTAGCTTCCTCTTCCGCAACCTAACCTTATTGCCTAAACCTAACCCTTCCCTCCCCTCCCACAGCCTAACCCTAACCATCCCCCTAGTGCCTTACCCTAACCCTAATGTCTGACCCTTAGCCTCCACCTAGTGCAGAACCCTAGCCTCCCCTCCCGAAACCTAACCCTGACCCTTCCCTCCCATAGCCTAAGCCTAACCCTTCCCTACCATAGCCTAACCCTCCCCCTAGTGCCTTACCTTAACTCTAATGTCTAACCCTTACCCTCCCCCTAGTGCCGAACCCTAGCCTCCCCTTCCGCACCCTAACCTTTTTCTTAGGGCTCATGTGGGCATTATACAAAGGTGCAGCAGTATATAGTGCTGGAAATTTGGTGTGTTTTGATCAGAGATGTGTGGAAAAGGTAGACAGGGGAGGCAGTGCCTCACCTGCCTTACACGTTATACGCCAGAGTTTTGACTAGAAAAATTATTAGAATAATACAAAGAAGATATTTAGATGTATATATATATATTTTTATAATTTTTAAAGTCAAAACTCTGGTGTATACTGAAGTACGACAGGAAAGGCTCTGCCTCACCTGCCTCACCTGCCTCACCTGTCTCACCTGCCTCACCTGACCGCACAGCACTGGTGTGCATGGGGGATGGTTGGAAACATTGAATGGAAACCAGACGTGGATGAGATTAGGGAGAGAGAACCTGAGATGGGGACAACTCCAGTCTGGTTTTGATTGAGCTTGTTTTGGAAAATAAAAGCAAGCTTTAATAATTGGAAGTGTGAGCAGCAGCACGTCGCGCGAGATCCCGAACATTGGGCTCCCGGGGGAATGCAGGATTTCTAAAGGGGGGTTTCCATGTGCTTCATTTTATTCGTGTAGCCAACCCCATAAGCAAACGCAGGGGGGGTTTCCGTCTGCCTGGAAACCCCCCTCCCCAGCCCACACCATGACCACGATAGAAATAGTAATGTAATAAAATTGTACTAGTGCTGCATGTTCTTCTGCATGTTCTTCACAAATGAAATAATTAGCACCACCTGTGTATCTTTTAACATGTATCAGTCAGTAATAAGTACACCTGTGCACCAACTAGGAGATCTGGAAAACATTCACTGTTAGGTATGTGCTGCTATAGAGCCCAATATGTACATATATGTCCAGGGCAATGCTAGGTTATTCTGCTGCTCCCCCAGACTCCCAGACTTGCTCTAATGCTCTGGAATGGTGCCCACATCTAAAATAAAAACATTCAGCTCAGGCAGGATGGCCCTACTGCCCCATCTAAAGGATTACTGTGATTGCTGGTCCTCTATATGCTGGAATTATGACACACAATATACTTTGTATGACGCATATTAAAGCTGGATAAGTGCTAATTCTACCCTCTTCATGGACTGGACACACTCACTCTAAAACCAGGCATTTGGAAACCCCCTTCTAGAAATCCTGTGTTTGCCACTGAACCCATGGAGGGGGCATAATAAGCACTTACCAAGCTATATAGTCTGGTCTGGTGCACGAATAGTGTGCTCAGCTCCACACAGTTCCTCATACTGCATGTTGTGGCAGCAGCTCAAATAAAATCATGTTATACAATATAGCTATTGCCATCATGATTTCAGCCACTGGCCTGAGGGGGGGGGGCTTTTTGCGCAGGATGGGTATGAGATGCCGGCGTTTGAATAGCTGCCGGTTGAAATACCGTTGCTGGAAGCCGATCACTGAAGATCCCGAATAGGGCAGAAAAGTACCCTAACCCTCCCCTCTTCCTCCCTTATCCCTCCCTTAGTGGTGCTAACCCTAACCTCCTCCAGGTGGTGCCTAACCCTAACCTCCCCCAGGTGGTGCCTAACCCTAACCTCCCCCAAGTGGTGCCTAACCCTAACCTCCCCCAGGTGGTGCCTAACCCTAACCTCCCCCAAGTGGTGCCTAACCCTAACCTCCCCCAGGTGGTGCCTAACCCTAACCTCCCCCAGGTGGTGCCTAACCCTAACCTCCCCCAAGTGGTGCCTAACCCTAACCTCCCCCAAGTGGTGCCTAACCCTAACCTCCCCCAGGTGGTGCCTAACCCTAGCCCCCCCTTCTCGCACCCTAAACCTGACCCTCCTGGGGTGTGCCTATCCCTAACCTCCCCTCAGTGGTGCCTAACCCTAATCCCCCCCCGGGGTGCCTAACCCTAACTCCACTTGTGGGTGCCTAAACCTAACCCTCCCCCACCTCCTGCGGCTAAAGCTAATACCGGTGTTTGGACATTCGGGATTCTGGCGTTCGGGATGCCGCCCCCGGTATCCTGATGTCATCCTGGATATCAGCGTCGGCATTATGCCAGGCAGCGGGATTCCGCAGTCGGTATTTCGACGGCCGGCATCGCGTCCGCCAGCAATTTCACTACATCGCATTTTGCACGTGTCCAAGATGCAATGTACATGCGTGGTGATGGATCAACGATGGCGGTCGTAGAGCGGATTTATTAGCAGCGAGTGACAGTTAGTCAGCCTTTGGGGAAGATGACGGGGGTGGTTAGAAAAATGCAGCAACTGTTTTCTGGGTGTGCTCGGGGTGAGCCTCTGCAAATCCATTCTTAGTATCAGAGTCCCCAGCGTCTTAGGTGAGAGGCTCATTCTGAGACAGCATAGGCTTCCGCAGAGGTTAATGTGTGACCAATGTTTTCACTGTTGTATGTAAGTGGCAGACGTGAGACCCCGAAGGAGGGCATCTCAGTACAGAAGACAGCGGCTGAGTCGTTAGCATATTTATATATGGGATCGCAGCAGCGACGGACATTGTGCGCATCTCTGAATCACACCTGTTGCACTTATTTTTTTAACCGGGTACTAAATTGTGCAAAACTTGTTCCGGTTATAAAATCAAATCAGGTTTTGCTAGAGGAAGGAGGCAAAGTGCAATTACCCCCCTGACTGCACTATTTCCACCACTTACATATCTTATCCTGCAACAGGAAGTGTCATTATTGCAGGTGCAGATTGGGGAGTGTCGCTGCATATGGTTGGAATTCAGGGCCTTATTCAGCAAGGAACGCACCCTAGCAGACGCACGCACCCATCCGCTGCGAGAATATGCTAATCAATGCATACGCACAGATGCAGGCGCCCAGACCCATATTAAGCAGCCCATCTCCCTTTACTCACAGCCTGATCAGTACGCAAGATCGCGTAAACATCGGTAACATCGAGAACCATCGGACCCATACGCACAATAATGGGTGACCTGACCTGTCGCAGGATTTTGGCCGCTTCCTGTGTACAGCTTACGGTATGGCTGCGTATGCCGCCGCACTGCCTTAATTATGCACGCCCCTATAACAGCGTTATAACGCCTGCGTTCTCCTGACCACCCCCCGTCACCGCCCACAAACGGCACTTCCTGCCAATCAATATCGGAAGGATCTGCGTACACACTGCGTGCAGTCTGCGTACCATAACCCGATCGCGCTGACTAGTTTGCGCACGTGCAGTGCGATGCATGTGCAGAGCAAAAACATTGGGCAAGTGTTTGCGTTCCCTCCTTTTGCGTTCCTTGCTGAATAAGGTCCTCAGTCCATAATTACTGGATATACAGTATACACAACCTGTGCGTTTTAAAGCCAGTATTGGCAGGTCACAGCTCAGCAGTGTGTTAGAATGCTTAGTAAAGGCTAGCACCAGTGGTGTAACTTCATCCCAGGTGCCCAGAGGCAAGATAAATGTTGGTGCCCCCCCCAAATTAATATTTACCACCCCCCAGCACCTATGCCAGAACCAGCTGCCATTGTCCCCCTATGCAGTTCCTCTTATACAGTGCCCCCAGTAGTGCCCCATATCCAGTGCCCCCAGAAGTGGTCCACTATGCAGTGCCCCCATTAGTGCCTCTTATACAGTGCCCCCAGTAGTGGTCCCCCTATGCAGTGCCCCAGTAGTGCCTCTTATACAGTGCCCCCAGTAGTGTTCTCCGTATGCAGTGCCCCCAGTAGTGCCCCTTATGCAGTGCCCCCGATAGTGCCCCTTATGCAGTGCTCCATATACAGCATCCCCTATGCAGTGCCCCCAGTAGTGGTCCCCCTATGCAGTGCCCCTTGTACAGTGCCCTCTGTAGTGCCCCTTATGCAGTGCCCTCAGTAGTGCCCCTTATGCAGTGCCCACCAATGTAGTGCCCCCAGTAATGGTCCCCCTATGCAGTGCCCCCAGTAGTGCCCTGTATACAGTGCCCTCAGTAGTGGCCCTTCTTATGCAATGCCCCAGTAGTGCCCCTTATACAGTGCCTCATATACAGTGCCCTGTTATGTAGTGCCCCCAGTAGTGGATCCACCGATGCACTGCCCCTTACAGATATAACACAAGACACACACAGATTACTTACCTGAATCCCCATTCCTGCGCCCGCCACCATCCGCTCCTCTGTCCTCCCGCTCGGCACTATGGGAGAAACATCATGACGTCTCTACCATCACCACTGCAGGAGCCAGATGGCGGAGCTCATGAGTGAGCTCCACCTGGCTCCCTCCATTGATAAAGCAACTGAGAGTCTGTCAAACTCTTGTTGGCTGCTAAAACAAACACAAGTTTGTTACTGATCGGCGGGCAAGGGTGTTTCTGTTTAGTCAGAAACCCCCCACTGCGTACGCGTATGGTGCTCAGGCGGGTCGCGGCGGTCACATGCTACATGACGTCCGCGAACGGCAGCAACAGGTCATGGAGGTGGAGCGCTGATCAGCGGCGCTCCTCCTCCATGCGGATCCGAGTCCTCAGCACTGCAACAGGTGAACACGGAACGGCCGGGCAACAATGGAGCCAGGTGCCCCCTTCAGTGCTGGTGCCCGGTGGCAAATGACTCCATTGTCTCCGGGAGTTCCGCCACTGGCTAGCACTGAGCTGCCATTTGTATTATTTCCAGAATTCCCATACTACCTCTCCTAGCTCTAATAGGGAGAGCTGTCCTTTGTGATATTAGCCGTAATTGTACAAGCATATGTCGCTACTCAACACTGCTATGCTTGCGATCAGTGGCGGGGTGTGTGACCAGTGCTATCGTAAAAAAGTGGCATGGTCTCAAAATAAAGAGGCATGGTCACACAATCGTATTCCCAATTCAAATGACACCACACAGTAGCACAATATTGATTCACCCCTGATTAACATTACATCACATAGTAGTGTCCCCTATTCATGTATGACACATAGCAGTGCCCCTTTTACACAATGCCCATATTTGTGTCCCTTATACACAATGCCCACAGTAGTAGTGCCTCTTATACAATAGCCACAGCAGTAGTGCCCCTTACACATAATGCCCACAGCAGTAGTGCCCTTTATGCAATGCCCATTGTAGTGGAGACCCTGATGCAGTGCCCCCGTAGTGGTAATGCCCCTTATGCAGTGGTCCCAGTAGTGGTAGTGCCCCTTATGCAGTGCCCCCCAGTGGCAAACGCAGGATTTCTAAAAGGGGGGTTTCCAAATGCTTGATTTTAGAGTGAGTGTGGTCTGTCCATGAAGAGGGCAGAATTAGCACTTATCCAGCTTTAATATGTTACATACAAAGTATATTGTGATGCATAATTCCAGCATATACAGGACCAGCGATCACAGTAACCCATTAGATGCAGCAGTAGGTCCATCTGTCTGAGCAGAATGTTTTTTTCAGATGTGGGCACCATTCTAGAGCATTGAATCAAGTCCGGGAGTCTGAGGGAGCAGCAAAAGAACCTAGCACCGCCCTGGACATATATGTACATATCGGTCTCCTTATGTCCTGGATAGTGTATTATTATACAGTATTAATTATTAACCTTATTAATGGTCCATAGCAGTGCACCCATAACAATGTTTTCCATATCTCCTAGTTGGTGCACAGGTGTATTTATTACTGGCTGACACATTTTAAAAGATCCACAGTTGGTGCTAATCATTTCATTTGTGATACTGAGAAGAACATGCAGCACTAATAACATTCTATTATATTACTATTTCTATTGTGGTCATGGTGTGTGCTGGGGAGGGGGGTTTCCAGGGAAACAGAAATCCCCCTGCGTTTGCCTATGCCCCCAGTAGTGGTACCCTTATGCAGTGCCCCCAGTAGTGGTAGTACCCCTTATGCAGTGCCCACAGTGGTAGTGCCCCTTAGTGCCCACAGTCATAGTAGTGCCCCTTATTCAGTGCCCCCAATAGTGGTGCCCCACATGCAGTGCCCCCAGTAGTGATGCCCCTTATGCAGTGTCCCCAGTAGTGGTGCCCCTTATTTAGTTCCCCCAGTAGTTGTGCCCCTTATTTAGTTCCCCCAGCAGTGGTGCCCCTTATGCAGTGCCCCCAGTAGTGGTGCCCCTTATTTAGTTCCCCCAGTAGTGGTGCTCTTTATGCAGTGTCACTAATGCAGTGCCCCCAGGAGTGGTGCCCCTTGTAGTAATGCCCCCTGTAGAAGTAATGCCTCAAGTAGTAATGCCCCTGTAGTGCCCCCAATGGTAATGCCCCAGTAGAAGTGCCCCAAATAGTAATTCCCCCTGAGTAATGCCCCCAGTAGTAGTGTCCCCTATAGTGAAACCACCTACACACACAGACACAAAAAGAAAAACCTTAAGCCCTGCTCCTGCGTGCCTCCGGTCTGCCTGTCTGCTCCTCTGAACTATGGGAGAGACATCATGATGTCTCTCCCATAGTGCCCGTGTGGGAGCCGGAAGAGTGAGTTCCAGCCTCCGGCTGCCGCTGGTTCTGCGGGGAGGGAGCTGGGCAACCCGGTGGTAACAAAATCTCAGCGGGCTCCCGGCAAATGGAGCCTCCCTGCAGCGCCGGGCTGAAGAGGGTCGGAAGAGGCGGAACTGGTTCTGTATACAAATAGAAGTGACGGAACGCAGTTCCGCCCCATTACGGACCACTTTAACCCCTGCGTGTGACTACATATGTATGTGTATATTAGGGGTGAGCGGGTTCGGATTTCTGAAATCCGAACCCCCCCGAGCCCCCCCGATCCGAGGCAGATCCGAGTCAGGCTCGACTTTTCCCGCCTAACTCGGATCTGAAATCGAGGCACAACATCATCATCCCGCCTTCCGAGTCTCGCGGGTTTTGGAACCTAGGTACCCGCGTCGGCGCCATTTTCTCAATCGGCTGTGGACAGTGAAGAGGGAGGGTGGGAGTTAGGGCTGGCTGGGCTGTGTAGTGTAGTGTAGTTTAGTGCAGAGTAGTGTTGTGCTGTGCTGTGCTGCGCTGTGCTGCGCTGTGCTGCGCTGTGCTGCTGTTGTCCACTACTTCAAAGTCCATAAGGGCTGGCTGTGCTGTGCTGTGCTGCTGCTGTTAATAGGGGCTGTGTCCACTACTTCAAAGTCGATAGGGGCTGGCTGGACTGTGTTGTGCAGTCAGTTCTCCATAGTGTCCACTCCAAAGTCCTGTGCAGTGTCCCAGTCCTAAAGGGGTGCTGTTGTGTTGTCCAGGGGGTGCTCTGTCCATCAGGGGTGCTCCCCCCAAGTGCTAAAAAAATAATATTTTTTGTGTGTTTGTGAATTGTGTGCGCAGTAGCCGCACGTGCATCAACAAAGTAGTGCCAAGCGTGCGCCTGTGTCATAAGTAAAGGGCCGGCTGGCTTGACCGTTAAAGGGTGCTGTAACCCCCAAAGTACACTCCAGTCCAAACCAAAAAAAAAATTATTTTCTGTGTTTGTGAATTGTGTGCGCAGTAGCCGCACGTGCATCAACAAAGTAGTGCCAAGCGTGCGCCTGTGTCATAAGTAAAGGGCCGGCTGGCTTGAACGTTAAAGGGTGCTGTAACCCCCAAAGTACACTCCAGTCCAAACCAAAAAACAAAATATTTTCTGTGTTTGTGAATTGTGTGCGCAGTAGCCGCACGTGCATCAACAAAGTAGTGCCAAGCGTGCGCCTGTGTCATAAGTAAAGGGCCGGCTGGCTTGACCGTTAAAGGGTGCTGTAACCCCCAAAGTACACTCAAAACCAAATAACAAAATATTTTTTCTGTGTTTGTGAATTGTGTGCGCAGTAGCCGCACGTGCATCAACAAAGTAGTGCCAAGCGTGCGCCTGTGTCATAAGTAAAGGGCCGGCTGGCTTGACCGTTAAAGGGTGCTGTAACCCCCAAAGTACACTCCAAACCAAATAACAAAATATTTTTTCTGTGTTTGTGAATTGTGTGCGCAGTAGCCGCACGTGCATCAACAAAGTAGTGCCAAGCGTGCGCCTGTGTCATAAGTAAAGGGCCAGCTGGCTTGACCATTAAAGGGTGCTGTAACCCCCAAAGTACACTCCAGTCCAAACAAAAAAAATAAAAATTTCTGTGTTTGTGAATTGTGTGCGCAGTAGCCGCACGTGCATCACCAAAGTAGTGCCAAGCGTGCGCCTGTGTCATAAGTAAAGGGCCGGCTGGCTTGACCGTTAAAGGGTGCTGTAACCCCCAAAGTACACTCCAGTCCAAACCCCCCAAAAAAATATTTTCTGTGTTTGTGAATTGTGTGCGCAGTAGCCGCACATGCATCATCAAAGTAGTGCCAAGCATGCGCCTGTGTCATAAGTAAAGGGCCGGCTGGCTTGACCGTTAAAGGGTGCTGTAACCCCCAAAGTACACTCCAGTCCAAACCAAAAAAATATATATTTTCTGTGTTTGTGAATTGTGTGCGCAGTAGCCGCACGTGCATCAACAAAGTAGTGCCAAGCGTGCGCCTGTGTCATAAGTAAAGGGCCGGCTGGCTTGACCGTTAAAGGGTGCTGTAACCCCCAAAGTACACTCCAAACCAAATAACAAAATATTTTTTCTGTTTGTGAATTGTGTGCGCAGTAGCCGCACGTGCATCAACAAAGTAGTGCCAAGCGTGCGCCTGTGTCATAAGTAAAGGGCCGGCTGGCTTGACCGTTAAAGGGTGCTGTAACCCCCAAAGTACACTCCAAACCAAATAACAAAATATTTTTTCTGTGTTTGTGAATTGTGTGCGCAGTAGCCGCACGTGCATCAACAAAGTAGTGCCAAGCGTGCGCCTGTGTCATAAGTAAAGGGCCGGCTGGCTTGACCGTTAAAGGGTGCTGTAGCCCCCAAAGTACACTCCAGTCCAAACCAAAAAAAAATATATTTTCTGTGTTTGTGAATTGTGTGCGCAGTAGCCGCACGTGCATCAACAAAGTAGTGCCAAGCGTGCGCCTTTGTCATAAGTAAAGGGCCGGCTGGCTTGTCCGTTAAAGGGTGCTGTAACCCCCAAAGTACACTCCAGTCCAAACCAAAAAAAAAAATATTTTCTGTGTTTGTGAATTGTGTGCGCAGTAGCTGCACGTGCATCAACAAAGTAGTGCCAAGCGTGCACCTGTGTCATAAGTAAAGGGCCGGCTGGCTTGACCATTAAAGGGTGCTGTAACCCCTAAAGTACACTCCAGTCCAAAACAAAAAAATATATAATTTCTGTGTTTGTGAATTGTGTGCGCAGTAGCCGCACGTGCAACAACAAAGTAGTGCCAAGCGTGCGCCTTTGTCATAAGTAAAGGGCCGGCTGTCTTGACCGTTAAAGGGTGCTGTAACCCCCAAAGTACACTCCAGTCCAAACCCCCCAAAAAAATATTTTCTGTGTTTGTGAATTGTGTGCGCAGTAGCCGCACATGCATCATCAAAGTAGTGCCAAGCATGCGCCTGTGTCATAAGTAAAGGGCCGGTTGGCTTGACCGTTAAAGGGTGCTGTAACCCCCAAAGTACACTCCAGTCCAAACCAAAAAAATATATATTTTCTGTGTTTGTGAATTGTGTGCGCAGTAGCCGCACGTGCATCACCAAAGTAGTGCCAAGCGTGCGCCTGTGTCATAAGTAAAGGGCCGGCTGGCTTGACCGTTAAAGGGTGCTGTAACCCCCAAAGTACACTCCAGTCCAAACCCCCCAAAAAAATATTTTCTGTGTTTGTGAATTGTGTGCGCAGTAGCCGCACATGCATCATCAAAGTAGTGCCAAGCGTGCGCCTGTGTCATAAGTAAAGGGCCGGCTGGCTTGACCGTTAAAGGGTGCTGTAACCCCCAAAGTACACTCCAAACCAAATAACAAAATATTTTTTCTGTTTGTGAATTGTGTGCGCAGTAGCCGCACGTGCATCAACAAAGTAGTGCCAAGCGTGCGCCTGTGTCATAAGTAAAGGGCCGGCTGGCTTGACCGTTAAAGGGTGCTGTAACCCCCAAAGTACACTCCAAACCAAATAACAAAATATTTTTTCTGTGTTTGTGAATTGTGTGCGCAGTAGCCGCACGTGCATCAACAAAGTAGTGCCAAGCGTGCGCCTGTGTCATAAGTAAAGGGCCGGCTGGCTTGACCGTTAAAGGGTGCTGTAGCCCCCAAAGTACACTCCAGTCCAAACCAAAAAAATATATATTTTCTGTGTTTGTGAATTGTGTGCGCAGTAGCCGCACGTGCATCAACAAAGTAGTGCCAAGCGTGCGCCTGTGTCATAAGTAAAGGGCCGGCTGGCTTGACCGTTAAAGGGTGCTGTAGCCCCCAAAGTACACTCCAGTCCAAACCAAAAAAATATATATTTTCTGTGTTTGTGAATTGTGTGCGCAGTAGCCGCACGTGCATCAACAAAGTAGTGCCAAGCGTGCGCCTTTGTCATAAGTAAAGGGCCGGCTGGCTTGTCCGTTAAAGGGTGCTGTAACCCCCAAAGTACACTCCAGTCCAAACCAAAAAAAAAAATATTTTCTGTGTTTGTGAATTGTGTGCGCAGTAGCCGCACGTGCATCAACAAAGTAGTGCCAAGCGTGCACCTGTGTCATAAGTAAAGGGCCGGCTGGCTTGACCATTAAAGGGTGCTGTAACCCCCGAAAGTACACTCCAGTCCAAAACAAAAAAATATTTAATTTCTGTGTTTGTGAATTGTGTGCGCAGTAGCCGCACGTGCATCAACAAAGGAGCAGCGTCAAGCGTGCGCCTGTGTCCCATAAGTAAAGAGCCGGCTGGCTCATTTCTTAAAGGGTGGTGTAAGCCACAAAGTGCACTACTCTCTAGCAAAAATAAAAAAATATTTTCTGTGTTTAGCTGCACTTATATATCAAATCGATATAACATAAATGGAGGACCAAACTTTCTCCGATAAAAATAAAATAGAGAAAGATCAAGAACCACTTCCTCCTAGTGCTGAAGCTGCTGCCACTAGTCATGACATAGACGATAACATGCCATCAACGTCGCCTGCCAAGGCCGATGCCCAATGTCATAGTAGAGGGCACATACAATCCCAAATGACAAAGTTCAGGAAAATGACCTTGAAAAAAACATTTAAATCATCTGAAGAGAAACGTAAACTTGCCAATATGCCATTTACGACACGGAGTGGCAAGGAACGGCTAAGGTCGATCCCTAGTATGTTCATGACTAGTGGTTCAGCTTCACATGACGATGGAAGCCCTCCTCCCACTAAAAAAAATCAAAAGAGTTAAGCTGGCAAAAGCACAGCGAAGAACTGTGCTTTCTAAGAAGATATCACAAATCCCCAAGGAGAGTCCAAGTGTGGTGGTGGTTGCGATGCCTGACCTTCCCAGCACTGGACGGGAAGAGGTGGCTCTTTCCACCATTTGCACACTCCATGAGCACCCACAGTCCACTTGCTGATATGCAAATTGAAGATGTCACTGTTGAAGTACAACAGGATGAGGATACTGGTGTAGCTGGCGCTGAGGAGGAAGTTGGCGAGGAGGATTCTGATGGTGATGTGGTTAGTTTAAATCAGGCTCCGGGGGAGACAGTTGTTGTCCGTGGGATGAAAAAGCCCATCACGGTCATGCCTGGGCAGAAGACCAAACATTCCACCTCTTTGGTCTGGCAATATTTCTATCCAAATCCGGACAACAACTGTCCTGCCATATATACCATATGTAAAGGTGGAATAAGTAGGGGTAGGGACGTTAACCACCTAGGAACATCCTCCCTTATACGGCACCTGCAGCGTGTTCATAATAAGTTACTGTCAAGTTCAGAAACTTTGGCTAAGACCGTAAGCAGTCCAGGGACACCTAAATCCCGTTATCCTGTTGTATCCAAGCGCTTGCAAACCACACCGTCAACTCCCTCCTCGTCAATTTCCTCCTTAGTCAGGATCGGAAGTAGTCCTGCAGGCCATGTCACTGGCATGACTGACTCTCCTATCCGGGATTCCTCCGGAGGATCCTGCATTGCTACGTCTCCTGCCGCTGCTGCTGTTGCTGCTGCTGGGAGTCGTTCATCATCCCAGAGAGGAAGTAGGAACACCACTACTTTTACTAAACAATTGACCCTCCAACAGTCCTTAGCGAGGAGGATGAAGTATGACAGCAGTCATCCTGAAGCAAAACGTATAACTGAGGCCTTGACTGCTATGTTGGTGTTAGACGTGCGTCCGGTATCCGCCATTAGTGCAGTGGGATTTAGACAATTGATGGAGGTAGTGTGTCCCCGGTTCCAAATCCCGTCTAGATTCAACTTCACTAGGCAGGCGATACCGAGACTGTACAGAAACGTCAGAAAAAGTGTCCTCAGTGTCCTGAAAAATGCCGTTGTACCCAATGTCCACTTAACCACGGACATGTGGACAAGTGGAACAGGGCAGACTAAGGACTATATGACTGTGACAGCCCACTGGGTAGATGTATCACATTACGCAGCAACAGCAGCAGCGTCACCAGTCGCAGCATCTCAGAAACGCCAGCTCGTTCCAAGGCAGGCTACGCTGTGTATCACCGGTTTCAGTAAGAGGCACACCGCCGACAACCTCTTAGAGAAACTGAGGGAAATCATCGCCCAGTGGCTTACCCCACTTAGACTCTCCTGGGGATTTGTGATATCTGACAACGCCACCAACATTGTGCGGGCATTACATCTGGGCAAATTCCAGCACGTCCCATGTTTTGCTCACACAATAAACTTGGTGGTGCAGAATTTTCTGAAAAGCGACAGGGGCGTGCAGGAGACGCTTTGGGTGGCCCGAAAAATTTCTGGCCACTTTCGCCATTCAGCGACTGCGTGCCGAAGACTGGAGCGCCAGCAAACACTCTTGAACCTGCCCCGCCATCACCTGAAGCAAGAGGTTGTGACGCGGTGGAACTCAACCCTCTATATGCTTCAGAGGATGGAGGAGCAGCAAAAGGCCATACAAGCCTATACATCCACCTATGACATAGGCAAAGGAGGGGGTATGCACCTGACTCAAGCGCAGTGGAGAATGATTTCCGTGTTGTGCAAGGTTCTCCAGCCCTTCGAACTTGCCACACGTGAAGTCAGTTCAGACACTGCCAGCTTGAGTCAGGTCATTCCCCTCATCAGGCTTTTGCATAAGCAGCTGGAGAAAGTGAAGGAGGAGCTAAGACGGAGCGATTCCGCTCGGAATGTGGGACTTGTGGATGAAGCCCTTCATTTGCTTTGCCAGGATTCCAGGGTGGTCAATCTGTTGAAATCAGACCACTACATTTTGGCCACCGTGCTCGATCCTAGGTTTAAAGCCAATGTGGTGTCTCTCTTTCCGGCCGACACAAGCCTGCTGGTGAAAACACTGTCAGCTGAAGAAGAACGTGACACGTCAACAGCTCCTTCTTCATTTTCTCCCGCAACTGGGGCTGCCAGGAAAAAACTTAGGTATCCTAAGCAACCCGCTGGCGGTGATGCAGGGCAGGCAGGACCAAGTTTGGACATCTGGTCCGGACTGAAGGACCTGGCAACAATTTCTGACATGTCTACTGTCACTGCATATGATACTGTCACCATTGACAGAATGGTGGAGGATTACATCGGTGACAGCATCCAAGTAGGAATGTCAGACAGTCCGTTCCTGTACTGGCAGGAAAAAGAGGCTATTTGGAGGCCCCTGTACAAACTGGCTCTATTTTACCTGAGTTGCCCCCCATCCAGTGTGTACTCCGAAAGAGTGTTTAGTGCAGCCGGGAACCTTGTCAGCGAAAGGCGTAGGAGGTTGCTTCCACAGAATGTGGAGAAGATGATGTTCATCAATATGAATTATCAGCTCTTCCAGGGAGGCCAGCCTCCAGAACGTACAGAGGGACCTGTGGTGGTGGATTCCAGTGGGGACGAGTTAATACTCTGTGAGGATGAGGATGTACACAACACTGAAGAGGGTGAGGAATCGGTGGATGAGGAGGATGAGGACAACATCTTGTCTCCGTACAGCCAGTTTGTGCAGGGCCAGATTAATTGCCAGCTTGTTTTGTGGGGGCCCAAACGAACCAATCATTTCAGCCACAGTCGTGTGGCAGACCCTGGAGCTGAAATGATTGGTTTGTTAAAGTGTGCATGTCCTGTTTATACAACATAAGGGTGGGTGGGAGGGCCCAAGGACAATTCCATCTTGCACCTCTTTTTTTTCTTTGCATTATGTACAGTTTGGGGCCTAGTTCTTCAAACTGCCATCCTGTCTGCCACTGCAGTGTCACTCCTAGATGGGTCACGTGTTTGTGCCGCCCACTCGTGTCGCTTAGCATAGTCATCCAGCTACCTCGGTGCAACCTTGTGGACATAAAAACACTATTGTGAGGTGTGAGGTATTCAGAATAGACTGGAAATTAGTGGAAATTAAGGTTATTGAGGTTAAAAATAGCATAGGAGCAGAAAAACCAACACATTCTGTGATTTTAGCTGTTTTTATGCTTTTTAAAAAAAAAATACAGATCCAAAACACAAAACCCAGAACCCAAAACACGGAAGGGTGGTTTTGGCAAAACCAATCCAGATCCAAAACACGAAGAAAGATCCAGATCCAAAACCAAAACACAAAACACGGTGCACACCCCTAGTGTATATGTGTGTGACTGTATGTACAGTATGTGTATATATGTATGACTATGTATGTATGCATATGCCCCCAACTGTCATGATTTCGGTGGGACAGTCCTGAATTTTGGGTACTGTCCCACCTGTGGGTTGGAGGAAATGTAAGGAGGGAACTCTCTCGCCTGCTGTGTGTGTGAGGCTGGGGGCAGTCCATCAGCTGGAGAAGTGATGCTTCTGCGTGAAGTGAAATGGGGGTGTGGCATGTGACCACTTCCCCTGTCCCCCTGTACATGTGCATGATGAAGGTTTACGCACAATGACCCGATCTCCGTGTCTCAAATGTTGGTCTCTAGGGATCCCCAAGTTCTAAGTGTCATCATTCTTCTATTGAAAGTTTGTCTATAATGAATGTCAATACTTAGTCATTGTGTTATTTTTCAGTTGATTACTGTCAGTTACTTTGAGGTTTCTGAGTTAATCCCTGGTAGACTTTGCCAAGATCTGCAACCTCTGAAGAGAGAAGACTCAGGTGGAGACTTTGCATTTGGGTATAGGAGAAAAAAATAGTTACATTTATTACCAGTTACCCCACTGGTTTCTCTGAGCATTGTGCATATGTATATGGGGTTGCGATGCACATGGTCTCCTGGATGAAATGAGGCCCACACGCTGCACCCATAGACTATAATCCCCTCCCCAACAACTGTCATAGATATCACTGGGAAGTGGCGCCAGAAATCAAAGGGAAAATGTGCTGGCGCCATTTTCCCAGAGACTCATTCATGCGCAATAGGGTCTAGCACAGCGCCAGAGAGTTGGCCTGTGCGGAGAACGCACATGAGCCCCTTCCTCTATATACAGTGTGTATATATATATATATATATATATATATAGAGGGTATTGGCTTATACTTTCATTGGGACATTGATCTACACAATCATATTTTATTATGTATATATGTGTATATTTGCCATTATTGGGTGAAGTTGACAAATACGCGCAATTACACAAAACTAAGGCCCTGATTCAGACCTGCTCACTGCCGGAGGCAGCTCGCAGGGTCTGATGGGCGTGTTTTGCTTTTTTCTCTCTGGCCGCTCGCTTAGCTGTGGGAGACCTCCCACAGCTTGAGCAAGCGACCAGGAGGCCATCGTGATTATCGCGACCATCGGGCTTGCAACGAGACCCTGTGGTAGGGTCTCGGCTACCACAAGGCCCAGTGGACTTCCTGCTCTAATAGAGCAGGAAGTCCACTACCAGGGGCAAACGCAGGATTCTCAGGGAGGGGTTTCCAATATATATGTCCACACACACACACATATATAAGTAGTTGCGCACGACAGAGGCCCCCAGTAGTAGTTCTCCCTATGTAGTGCCCCTTATATAGTGCCCCCGGTAGTAGTCCTGTCCCTATGCAGTGCCCCTTATATACTGCCACCAGTAGTCCTCCCCCTATGCAGTGCCCCTTATGTATTGCCCCCAGTAGTAGTCCTCCCTATGTAGTGCCACTTATATAATGCCCCCAGTAGTAGACCCACCTATGCAGTGCCTTATGTGGTGGTCCCCCCTATGCAGTGCCCCTTATATAGTACCCCAGTAGTGCCCCCCCAGCAGTGCCAGAGCCCCCAGTAGTAATCCCCCCTATGCAGTGCCCCTTTTTTAGTGCCCCCAGTAGTGCCCATTAGATAGTACCCCCCAGCAGTGCCAGTGCCCCCAGTAGTGCCTCCCCCAGCAGTGCCTCCCCCCAGCAGTGTCAGTGCCCCCAGTAGTGCCTCCCCCCAGCAGTGACCCCCAGCAGTGACAGTGCCTCCACTAGTGGTCCCCCCTTGAAGTGCCCCCAATATAGTGCCCTCTAGTAGTGCCTCTCCCAGCAGTGCCCCCTACATATACAACACAAAATACACAAAAAAAACCCACTTACCTGTATCCCCGCTCCTGTGCCCGCCTCCGTCCGTGAGCCGGAAGGTGCAGCCCGGCTCCGGCAATGCTTCCCTCTGTGTAGCTCCCTCTGGGAGGGTTGTGCGCATGGCGCACAGCCCGTCCACTGCCGATTCAGCTGCCAGCACTTCCGCGTCAGGTGGTATGAAAGCCACCTGACGCGGAAGCGCTGACATCTGAACTGGCAGGGGCCTGCCTGACAGCGCCGCGCAGGCGATCATGGGTGGCATGGGGATGGTGCAGAGATGGAGACAAGGCTGTCTCCATCTCTGAATAAAAAAAAATATTGGTTGGTCAGGGGGGGGGTTTCTGGGTACTTAGAAACCCCCCCTCCGTGCGCTAGTGACTACTGACATCACTAGTGATGTCAGTAGGGCCTCCCACAAACGCAAGGCATTCGTAAGGGAACGCCTGCATTGTGCAGCCACCCCCCCTCCCCGCCTAGAAAACGGGGCGAGCTGTCACTCACCATCGACAGCCGCTCCGTCTTGTAGCGAACCCTGCAGCGACTGAAGTTCAGTCGCTAGGCGGGGCTCGTGCATGTGCACGCCGGACGCGGCGCATGCGCAAGGGGGAAACATCCAGCATGTGCATCTGTATATTTTGTGGTCCGCAAAACACCCCTAATAGTTAGGGTTGCACCGATCCCTTAAACAGTGTCGGACTGGGGCATGAAGGTCCCACAATACAGTGGTAAGGGGTGTAGCCAGCCACAAGAGGGGGTGTGGCCAACCATTAGAGAGGATATAGTCAGACAGAGCCCGTGTGGTGTGTCAGGACAGCCCACTTTGATTGGCAGGAGGGCTAAAGTGGGGTAGTTTCCCTAAAAACAAACTAAGCACCCATCTTCATCTGTGGTCCTGCTCCCCCAAGTTTCTGACTCTCTAGTAGGAGTAACAATGCATAATTTGAGTGCACAGCCTGGAACCTGACCCCTAGAGGAGGGGGTGGTCTCTCAAGCAGCGAGGCCCAAAGGGGATTTCCCCTGTACCCCTGTGGGCCAGTTTGACCCTGACCGTTAATAAGGGACAAATATAATTTTGCTGATTCTAGGACTGTCTGCTTTGGACCATCTGAGACAGTGAGCGGCAGCCATTATCATATATCTCACATGTGATACAGAAGTCAACCCCCAAAAGCTATGTATCTAGCAAGGACTGAGCAAGGGTGGTTTATTAAGTTAATTTGGTTACACTTGAGGGCTAGGTGCCTTCAGTTTGCCTTCTTGCCCTAGGTCAGTGGGGAGGCAATCGGGAAGCCGACTGCCTAAATACCGGCAGCCGGCTTCCCGACTGCCATTTCCCGGCAAGGGTGAAGTGCCGGGCGTCTAGATGTAGACGCCCGCATTTCCCCGACGCCGGGAGACCGGCGCCCGGCATCCCGATCGTAGGGATGCCGGGTGCCACGAGCAGACAGCCGCGGGGGGGAGGGTTAGGTTTAGGGCTCCCGGGGGGGAATTAGGGTTAGGCACCCCGCCGGGAGGGTTAGGGTTAGGCTAGGGGGAGGGAGGGTTAGGGTTAGGCACCCCCGGGGGGGACTTAGGGTTAGGCACCCCCTCGGGGGACTTAGGTAAAGTAAATACTTACCTATCCACGATCGGGATTTCCAGCGCTGTCGGGCTTCCACTGCGTCGCACTCTGCTCCTGTCGGGCTGCTGCTGACGGGAATCGAACTGCCGGACATGCGTTGGCTAACCTTGACACTCCAGCTGTTATGGAACTACATAACCCAGCATGCACTGCTACAGTTTTGCTATTAGGGCATACTAAAACTGTGGCAGGGCATGCTGGGATATATAGTTCCACAACAGCTGGAGTGTCAAGGTTAGCCAACACTGCCCTAGGTTGTAACATTTCTAGTTCTGTATTAACCCCCACCCCAAGCCGATGCCTGTGATCCATTATTTATTGCATCATACGTGTTAGGGCAGCTGCTTAGTTTCTGAATATGATGAACACAAAAAAAAAAAGAAACACCTTCAATGTATGGACTGCAGACGGCTCTACGACAGTTACATCTGTTTGTAAACCCAAAAGAACAACTTTTTCTATCTTTTCTTCTGCAATCCCCATGTAAAAATGGAAAATCGCCAATTCCCCTCTTGCAACGAGGATGTGTTAATTGTAAGCAGCCACGCAGGACCCAGTAACACTGTTACCATTAGCCGAGTGTTTATAAAGTGTCATGTTGTAGCTAAAAGCAGTTCGTTCCATCTTACGCTGATAAGTGTTCCACAGGGACATAAATTTGGCTGATAACCGACTCAAAGATTTTCTAGCTGAAATGAGAAGAGACGGCAATGTAATTAGCCTCCCCGACACCAAAAGACCCAACCAAGAGGAAATTACATTGTAAGAATTGCAAAATAATCCAGTGGGAGACTATCCAGAAATCCAGGTTTATCTCTGCTATTCGGGAATATCTTCTCTGCAGTCTGCAGAGCAATATGGGGCATAATGCTGAGCGCCTCGTCTGCGCGGAATACATTTTATACTTTAATGTAGAGCGTGTACAGATTACAGGTGATTACAGGCTCCATCCCCGGCAGCAGCTTATAATGGGCTTGTAATTAAGGGAAAGCACTGAGGTATATTAAACAGAAAAAACTAGGAGTTAACTCTTCTTGTGCCTTGGAAGATTTTGTTATCTACTTTAACCCCCCCCCCTCCTGTCTCTGTTAGTTTTTGAGGGTGTATGTTGAAGAGGGAACTGGAGATGTCCAAACAGGGCAGTTGTCTGGGGCTACAAGGAGCCCCAAACATCTGTATCCATAACAACAGCAGTTATTTTTCTTACTGAAGATATTGGGGTCTATGTACTAAGCCTTGGAAAGAGATAAAGGGCCGGATTCAATTAGAGGCGAAATACCGCAATCGGCGAAAAAGTTTTGCCTATTGCCGCATTTTCGCCTGTTTGCGTCCTACAGTATCTCCAAATGTGGGGAATTGATTTAGAACCCTTTGGACACCCCCCCTCCCCCCCCAAGGACAAATCAGCAAAAACACAAAAACTGAAAACCCCCAAAAAAGATTTGTTTTGTCATTTTTGGGGCGAAAATGAAAAAAGTGGGGGGGACAAGGATAAAAAGTAGTGAAATAGGTTTCTTGGGGGGCTGTATAGATGGGTAAGGTGGATTTAGGATTGCAGATGCATGCAGCAGGTGGATTTAGGATAGCAGGAGCATGCAGCAGGTGGATTTAGGATAGCAGGTGCATGCAGCAGGTGGATTTAGGATAGCAGGAGCATGCAGCAGGTGGATTTAGGATTGCAGATGCATGCAGCATGTGGATTTAGGATTGCAGGTGCATGCAGCAGGTGGATTTAGGATTGCAGGTGCATGCAGCAGGTGGATTTAGGATTGCAGGTGCATGCAGCAGGTGGATTTAGGATTGCAGGTGCATGCAGCAGGTGGATTTAGGATTGCAGGTGCATGCAGCAGGTGGATTTAGGATAGCAGGTGCATGCAGCAGGTGGATTTAGGATAGCAGGTGCATGCAGCAGGTGGATTTAGGATTGCAGGTGCATGCAGCAGGTGGATTTAGGATTGCCGGTGCATGCAGCAGGTGGATTTAGGATAGCAGGTGCATGCAGCAGGTGGATTTAGGATAGCAGGTGCATGCAGCAGGTGGATTTAGGATTGCAGGTGCATGCAGCAGGTGGATTTAGGATTGCCGGTGCATGCAGCAGGTGGATTTAGGATTGCAGGTGCAAGCAGCAGGTGGATTTTTCACATTTTTTAGAAGTGCACTTTAGAGAAACAAAAATAAAAATATGCTAGCACCAATTTTCAAGTACCCCAAATTTTACAGGACTATTTATTTTCACCCAAAAAATACTGGGCCTGATTCAGAGCCGCTCGTAAGCGGCCACTCGTTCGTTCTGACCGATGTTCGCACATCTGCGCATGCGTACGGATTGTAATACGCATGCGCGAACCAGTCAGTGCGGCCGAATATCGTTTGTTCGCTATATAGCGAATGCCTGCTATTTTGAGTGACAGAATGAGGCGTATGTGGGTGGTAACAGGGGAAGGTGCTTGAAAACGGGGGTGTGGAATTAGATCGCAGGCGTGCTTAAAGGTCAAAACGGGCGTTTTAAGGAATACAGCAGCATCATTGACCACGTCACTTGTTTTTTTTTTACCCCGAACTGATCGCAAAATAGCGGTTGAAAAAACCAACCACAAGAATAGCGAGCAGTTCATACGCTGTTCGATGTGCTCGATTAATCTAATAAATAGTGGACATGACGTAGGATGCGAGCGGCCAGGGGGCGTATTTTTCAAATTTACAACTGCAAGTTTTGCGCGCTCGTTCAGACTTAGAGGCGTGAACAGACCGCAATTAGCGAACGGTTCATTTGAATAGCCACCCCTTGTTTTAGAACGAACGACCGCAAATAGCGAGCGGCTCTGAATCAGGCCCACTGTTTTCTATCATTCACCACTTTTACAAATATACTTCTAGAAAGCTTTCAACACAAATTAAGGATGCATAGTACCTTTATTAGGGCTAATAGTACACATCAGTAATGATTTCCAGTGTCAGTGTGTCTTATTTTGGGGTACAGACTGATTCCCCCAATCTATTCAGTACGTTCCGCCTGTTATGCATTCGCCTATTTGCGTTTTCACCTGTTCTGTAATCGAATAGGGTGAATTGCGGGGACGCGCATGCCGCAAATTCGCGTCTCAAACAGGCGAATGCGGCGGAAAGTGCAATAGGTGAAAAGTATCCGACTTTTCGCCTCTAATTGAATACAGGCCAAAGTGGACAGAGATAAAGTACCAACCAACCAGCTCCTGACATTTTTCAAACACAGCCTGTAAAGTGACAGTTAGGAGCTGATTGGTTGGTACTTTATCTCTGTCAACTTTATCTCTCTCCAAGGCTTAGTACGTAGACCCGTATGGAGCTTTGTTAGATAGATATGTTAGAAGCATTAGTGCATATATCAAACTGTCCTGATTTTGAAGGGCCAGTCCTGATTTAGGGGGACTGTGCCGCTATCCCGCAGGTGGGCATGTTTGTTCTGACATGCATGGATTTGGAAACTATATCACAGCCCATCACGATGAGTAGGCGCTGCACACCAAAAGTAGGCGTCTCTCTGCGTGGGGAAATGCAAAGGTGTATTTAGGGGTGGGGATTGGGGGCTGCCTTGTGCTTCAGAATGCCCATAATGGGATGCAGCCACACCCCCCCCCTTCCTACAGAACAGATGTGGCCGTGTCCCGATTTAGGAATTTCAAATGTTGGGAGCATATGAAAATAGGATTGTTGTGGAGTCTAATAGCCAGGGGGGAATTCAGGCTGCAGCAGTCTGTGGGACCAATCCCCCTGGCAAAGCCCTATGTTATGAAACGCATAGGGTTCTGCTTCTGTTCTAATAAAACCAAAAAAAAAGGAAGAAAGTCACAGGCAGCTCTAAAATAATCTGGACATGCAGATTAAATCATAAAAGATATGCTATATATAATACATAAACCTTAGATATCACTATACTCTCTCAAATCACTTTATATATACATGTATAACAAATATTTACACAAATTAAAACAAATATTACCTACAAGTGCAAAAAGTAACCATAAATTCATATACCTATAAATTAGACCTCATTAGTATTGTACATCGCCATATAAATTATTTGTTAAATCATTTAATAATAGATGGTGATACAAAGTGAATAAATATATATCAATTATTCTAATTAGGAACTACTTTGAGAGATGCCATCAAAAAGCCGAGTACCACGTGCCGGGTCTGATCCTGAGTCTTGTGCATCACGGCCGCTCCTCTCCATACATGAAATCTATATTTCTGTCCATCACCTGTGCATTAGCAGGGCCATTGAGAGCTGAACAGGGCCTGGCACTGGGGCCAAATCAGGGAAGCATAGCCACGCCCACTCCGGATAATATATTATGCACAGTTCCCTCAGCAGATGACACGGGCCCCCCCGCCAGGCCCCTCCAACAAGCCCAGGCCCAGGTAAGCAGTATCTGCCCCCCCAGGCAAATGTATGGAAGGTAACAGTCTTGTGGGCATGTCATGGGAGAATTGCGGGCATATAACCAAAGTTACATCTTATTCTTAGCCCTGCGTATGGCGAGGTGACACCTTTTTCAGACGGATCTCATGCACCCAGCCTGGGGTTGGTGCCAGTATTTGTGATGACAGCTGTGACTGTGGGGTCTATTTACTAAGCTGTGTTAGGAGATAAAGTGAACGGTGATAAGGTACCAGCCAATCAGTTCCTAACTGTCATTTTTCAAACACAGCCTGTGAGATGGCAGTTAGGAGCTGATTTGTGATATATCTCTGACTGCTGGACACCTGGAGTTACCAGAATAAAGGCAGTATGTTAATAAATGAGGTATACATTCTCTGCGGCTGCTAAAAACCTGGAGAAATCCGGATAGTACAAATACCCCTGATGAAGTTAAAGTATTGACGAAACGCGTTTGGTTAATTTGAAAATAGATGTGATTTTTAGCAGAAAACTTTTACTATTAATGCAAGAACAGAGTTTACATTTTTTTATAACTGCATTTTATTGGTTTTACACAAGACTGAAAGGCTGATTACTATTTGTTGGGTGATCTTGGTGCGAGGGTTCTATTTCAGGAGAAGACCTAACCATCCCATTTACCCAGAATCCTACACATTATGAAAGGAGATATAATTGTCTTTGGAAAAGTGGGGATCACCACTGGACAATACTTATAAATAAGTGCTCCCAGTGACCTTTTCTTCTTTATATATATATATATATATATATATATATATATATATGGGATGTAGTTAATAGACCTGCAGGCTACATGCCACCAGTCTATATCCTGACAACTAAAGTCCATTGGGGGACTTAAGATAGTTGTCGAAATACCGACGCCTATCATAGAGTGACACTAAATTACATCATGAATACATTATATTCTACTGTACCATTCGATATGGAGGTCGTCTGTCAAAATACACGAAATCCCATTGGTGGCAGAATCTCATTTTTGGTATGCCTTTGTCCATGCAGTCTGTCAGATAATAGATACATGTGGAAGCCATTATATTATCAGTCTGATAGTGATATATATATATATATATATATATATATATATATATTACAAGTAAAATGTAACAAAATATTTACATCATATTAATTCTAGAAAAATAAATGACTTCTGTGACTCTATTTAATGCCTTTTCTATAATCTAATTTTTATCAAGTTGCATCAGCATTCTGACCCTAACACCCGCATTCCAAATGCAACCACATACGGAGCTGCATGCCACTCAGAACCAGGACCCCCATGTATAGCGTGTGGGGTGAACCGGTCTGCAGAACCTTTGTCAGTTCCTCGGATTCACAGGAACAATAAATGTGCTGCCAGGCAGCCCAGCTGCCCCAATTATTTCAGGGCAGTCCCACTTTGAGGCCTCTGTTCCATTGTCCTGATAAGTGGGGCAGTGGGTAAGTCCCATTTATCTCTACTCCGTATGGCAATGCCTGTGTACAGTAGTTGTAATGGAATGGAGGAGGATAAGGGGCAGCTTAGCAATAGTGCAAGGCACACCACATTCCCTATGTGACATGGACAAGCCCCCGGTCCTTATTCTCTTGCCGTAATTACTATATTAATAGATGAATGTATTTGTAGTGTTGAATTGGAACACAAATATTATGCAAACAAAATAAACATGTGCCCCATAACATATGTAACACCCTCTTTGGAGTGGGCGTGGTCACCCTGGCACCCATTGGTGAGAGGAGAGAATGAGTCACCAAGGGGTGTGGTCACGCTGAGACCCATTGGTGAGAGGAGAGAATGAGTCACCAGGGGGTGTGGTCACACTGGCATCCATTGGTGAGATGAGAGAATGAGTCACCAGGGGTGTGGTCACGCTGAGACCCATTGATGAGAGGAGAGAATGAGTCACCAGGGGGTGTGGTCACGCTGGCACCCATTGGTGAGATGAGAGAATGAGTCACCAGGGGGTGTGGTCACACTGGCACCCATTGGTGAGATGAGAGAATGAGTCACCAGGGAGTGTGGTCATGCGATTGCAGTTGGTAACAGTTGTAGCCCATGGCCAGTAAGTGGCAATTGGGAGGGAGCTACTGCGTCACCTTGGCCGAGGGAGAAGGGTGGGATGGTGTTGGGAGCTCCGATGCCCATCATACAAACAGAGATAGTGAAGAAGTGAGCTATGAGACACCCTACAGAGAGAGAGAGAGTGCCAGGAAGAGGCGTAAGAGCTCCAGAGTAAGATAGAGGTAAAGTACAATGTACTTTTATCTAGAGAGCCCCCAGCAGCCATTAAAGGGAGGTCACTGTGAGGCTACAGAAAGGCTGCATGAGTGTATGACTATGGGGGGCAAATAGTGCACATTGCCGTTGCTGCTGTATTTAAACACACCATTGGAGTTGTACGCAAACCATCGGGCAACACAAAACATTTGTAAGGCTTTAATGCACGATATTACAATACAGTAATATTACTTTAGTGATCTACAACTAAGATAATTGCCATTCTTTTTTATATTAAATTCATAATAATATAATACTCAGCTGTCTCATTATAGAACCCTAATATTATCCCCTGCTCACCGTAATATGAATTAACTGTGAAATGACCCAATAAAATGGGAGTACTAATATTGAATTGTTTTACCACCCACCAACTCTGCAGTTCATGATAATTTCATTCGACCTGAGATTTCCACTTCAATTTCCTAAAATCCACAGTGCAAGAAAAAACACACGAATGTGTGAGGCGAAGGTTGTTCAGCGCGGCGGACGGCCCTCCGCTTCATGATACAGAGGCTGTAATGTGTTTTTATGGCTTAAGTATATCTCCTGTTTATGATCTCTTTTATGCCCTGCATTGCTGAGGAGGGAAAAGCAGCGGAACACAAGATGAGACCCACTGTTCTGTTCTGCCACAGACAGAAAATAACACTCCCACCCCCCTTCCCCCTCGCCAAGCCATCCTGATGATACAATAAAACCGTAAGTGCTCTCCAGATAGGTTTTCTTAAGGTCAAACAATGTTTATGCAATGCAGGCAAACTCGGGGAAAGCAAAGGGGAAAAATGAATGTCAGACAAATAAAAATAATAAAAAGCTAGAACCAGCGCACCTGTCTTTCATCACGTTCATTTTAAGCATTTAATAACTGTACCTGAGCCCCATTAAACACATTTTGATGTTACTAATCGCAGAAATAGTGTATGTGAATGGACACACACCTTCTGATGGCGTTTCCTCGCCTCTTGTCTTTTTATCGATGATGTCCGTAGCATACAGACGCACTAACATTTGGCAAAGTACAGTGAAGCTCTAGTCTATGGGAACGCTCTCTAGGAACCTAGGGCCTGATTCAGAGGCGGACGCTCTTTGAGAGCCCTCGCTCTGAATCAGGGCGTCCCTTTTTTTTTTTTTAAAGACGGCCTCCTGACCACTCGCATAGCTGTGGGTGACCACCCACAGCTTATGCGAGCGGCCAGGCGATGGTCGCGACCATCAAGACCATCGCGACCATCGGGCTTGCGACGAGACCCTTGTGGTAGGGTCTCGTGACCGCAAGCCCCAGTGGACTTCCTGCTCTAATAGAGCAGGAAGTCCACCTACTGACATCACGTGTGATGTCAGTAGGGCCGCCCACAAACGGCAGGCGTTTCTGCAGAAACGCCTCCGTTTGCCCAGCCACCCCCCCTGCCCGCCTCCAAAACGGGGCAAGCTGTCAATCACCATCGACAGCTGCCCCGCTTTGGCGCGAGACCCGTAGCAACGGAGCGCCCGTCGCTGGTCGGGTCTCGCACATGCGCATGCCGGAACAAGCTCTGGCGTGTGCATGCGCAGTGGGGGACCATCGACCTGCTTGCGAGCGCTGTGCTCTGAATCAGGCCCCTAGAACATTATACTGCATGGAGAGATTGGGAAGTCTTAATAAACATTCTGTGTAAGATGAGGGCAGAGTGCAAAGTTTTGCTGCACTTCATTTTATGATTAGGGAGGATGTAGGAGGGGTGCCGTATATTTTGTAGCCATTCATACTGTCGACATGAGGCCACTTTGACATTGACTATGTCAACATGCATCATGTCGGCACCGATGAAATGGTGTCATGATTAGACAAAACTTTCCTGGTGGTCTAGCAGTGAGTTACCTGGTACATCGTGTCCGGTGGTGATGTAATGATGACTTCCGGCGCATACTGCAGAGGTTCTGGCAATGAATATACCTGCGATTCAGTCATGATCCCGGCTGTCAAGATGCCGGCACACAGAATCCCGGCGGTAAGTATTGTGGTTAGGGGGAGGGCTAGGGTTAGGCACTATATGGAGGGTTAGGGTTAGGCTATGGGGGGCAGTAGGTTTAGGCTGCAGGGGGATGGTTAGGGGGAGGGCTAGGGTTAGGCACTAGGGGGGGCTAGGGTTAGGCACTAGGGGGAGGGATAGGGTTAGGCTACGGGGGGGTAGGTTTAGGCTGCAGGGGGATGGTTAGGTTTAGGCTGCAGAGGGAGAGGGGTAGTTGTAGGGGGAGGGTAGTATATTTACCCGCTTGCAGTGCTATAGTATTTTTCGGCAGGAACAAGCAGGAACTCTGGACCTGATTCAGCTTTGGGAATAGCGTGAGAATTAGCACTTACTGTAACTGTGTACCTGGACAAACCATGCTGCAATGCAAGGGGTGTAAATACATAATTTTTTTTACATGTGGGGTAAATACTGGCTGATTTTGCATGTAGCCCACAAATACTGCACGGCTTTATTATTGCTCTATAATTTAGATGTCAGTTTGGAAACACTCCTCCCAAATCTAGCTCTCTCTGCACATTATAAATCTTCCCCACCTGCAGTGCAGCCTGGTGTCACCAAGATGATCAGTTAAGTGCTAAATCTCACTCTATTCCCAAAGCTGAATCAGGGCCTCAGTTCCTGAACCTCTCATTAACTGACGTAATGACCTGGGCCAAAATGTATTTTATCAAAAGATAAGTTTTATTTTCAAGGCCCTCTTAAGTGCGTTCTTTCTAAACACAATATATAAGTATATATATAGTATAATAGAATATATAATATATTTATATATAATTGTTTTTTTACAGCTCCACCCCCAGCAGCTCCACCCACAGTTCCTGGACCTATTTTTCCTGAAAAATAGCCCTGCTCGCTTGTGTCGGTATTGTAACCCAGTCGGGATTCTGAGCACCGGAATCTTGACCTCCAGCATCCTTTACCCAACTCATATTCCTAAACCTAATCCTTCCCATAGTGCCAAACCATAACGCTAAACCTCCTGTAGCCTAACCCAAATCATCTGCTGCCACAGCCTAGCCCTAACCCTCTGGTCCCTGCAGAATGTCAATGCAGGCATCCTAACTGTCAACTTTGTGGTATCGACATTATGAATGTCTACATTGTAAATGATGACACTATGACTACATCCCTACAGGAGGGATGCAGATTAGAAGGGGCAGTAGCCTGTAGAGTAGCAGGGATGAGACAGACACAAACATAACTTTTCATTATTAGTAATAAATCAAACTTCTGTTTTCTTTATTCCATTTGGTGCCATTGCATAAGTAATCATAACCTTAAAAAGACCTTGCATAGGTTGTAATAATACTAATAATAGTTGTAACCCCTGCATACTGTACACTACTTACCAACTCTCCCTGATTGTCATGGAGACTCCCTGAAATAGTAGCAATCTCCCTGACTCCCTGAAGGGTCTAGCAATCTCCCTGATGGCACCTTACCCCATACTTGCCTAACCTCCCGATTTGGTCGGGAGCTTCCTGAATATCGGGTGCCGCTCCCAACCTCCTGGCAGCTGCCGACCCCTCCTGCCCCCCTCCGCAATTACATGAGAATCTACGGCAGCGGCGGGGGGGGGGGGCATGTGACGCGATTCACTCCGAATTGTGGCATTTTGGCTCTGCCCCCTGCTTCAAAATGCCGGGATTATCGGCATGGTGTAGTGGGGGCGGGGACAAGATGACGCGACCTCTCTGCCCACAACTGCAGGCCATGCCCCAGATTTTGCCAATCTGGCTGTCCCCTCCCGGAAGGGGCAGCCAGAATGTCAGCATCTCTGCCTTACCCCCATTATGTAGCTGAGATATATACATTCAAATGGGATCATTAGTATCATTTCCCTGCATTGGGTATAAGGCACAATGATCCCTAAGGCTACATGTATTGTCTGAGAAGTATCAGTGTGTTTTCATCAATAAGAAGATCTTACTAAGGACCTCATTCAGAGTCAGTCATTGCGGCCGCACGGTCGTACGGGAAAAGGGGCCGGATATGCAAATGATGAACTCGCATGTTGCGTCCCTAAGATCGGATCGGTAGCTGGGCGGCCAAGGGGAGGAAGCGGCCGGAAGACAAAAAAATATGCCCCCTTCTCGTACGCATTACACGTCATCTCCGGGCATATAAGGATTAATCGAGACCATCGGGAACCATCGGAACTGGTCGTAGAGCTTAAGGTTGACCATACCCTCTCTTAAGCTCTACGATCAAGTCAGGGTAAAACCTCCCATGTCACGTGTGCCATGACACTACTTTTTATGCACTCCCATTAAACGCCGTTCGCATAATGAGGCACGCCTGCATTCGGATCTCCACTCCCCCGTTTTCAAGCACCTTTCCCTGTTACGACCCACAAACGCCTCAATCTGTCACTCAAACTACCGACCTGGCTGTGTTCAAGGAGAGAGAAATTTCTGATCGTAGCGGCTAGTTTGCGCACGCGCATTGCGAACTTTACGCATGCGCAGCTTAGCGAACATCGGTGGCATACGACCGTGCGGCTGCAACGACCGACTCTGAATGAGGTCCTAAGTGCTTTGGGGCTTGTTTACATTTGTAGGTGAGTCAGTATTATGACACGCCCCTCAGATGTAGCAGCACACGCCCAGGGGCGCCGAGAGGTGAGGGGGAGTGTGGGTACCGCCCCCTCTATCTTTCATTACAGCAGCCCAGCACACGCTGATGTGTGCTGGGCTGCACTAAGAGACTGCTCGTGGCTGCTAATTAACAGTCACATCAGTCTCTATGCCTGTGGGGGGAGTGATCATGCCCCCCACTGGCTATGCGCCGGGCTGAGGGGGCTCACAGCGCCCCCTCCCCAGAGCAGAGCGCAGCTTCGAGGTGCTGAAATAAAGGTTGTTGTTGTTGGGTTTTTTTTTCAAAGGGGGCGTGGCCACACACCCTCTACCCAGGGACGGCGTCCCTCTTGGCGCCCCTGTACACGCCAACTTTACCACTGCGCTCATAGCTGCTGCTTTCACAATCTCCTGGACCTTGACTAGCTTTTTCAAAAATAGGCAAGTATGACCCCCTGTGCTGGTGGTAGCTGGGGGGGGTTGTAAGCTGGGGAATAAATAAAATATTCACCTGCTCTTGAAATCTTCAACTCCTTCAGTCCCCATGTGTTTTAGGGCTACATCTCCCTGGGTAATAGATGTGTGCCTGCCCTTGTGTGGTCAGCATCGGAGAGCCCCTCTCTGGCTCACCCACAAGGCAAAATAAAAAACCTGGTTTATATGGAAAAAACAAAATGGTGAGTTTATTGTGAATAAGGAGGAAGAATAAAGGTGCACTAAGTTCAGCCTGAATAATTAATATGTGGTTAAACAGCTAGAAAGGACTTATCACTTACTACATTCAAACAAGAAAATTACTTTGTTAGGGCTCTATTTACTACAATCCGCATATTGAATGCAGATTGTAGTGTGATATTAACGACTGAATTCGCAATGCGAATTCAGGCAATATCACAGGGATTTACTACAAATCCCTTGCAGGGACAGAGCTTGCGATAAAGCTCTGTCCCTGTGAATCCCCTTCGGAACCTTATCACAGTATTTTCGCAAAAAATACCATGACAAAAGTGCCCGCGCACCCGCTGACCGGCCGCCGCTATTACCCCCCCCGGCGCTAAGCCCCGCCCCCCGGCGCTAAGCCCCACCCCCGTAATCGCGGACCCCCCCACTCCCCCCCGCGACACCCCCCCTTCCTTAATTACACTTACCTGCATGACCGGGCCTCCGGTGATGTGTTCCATGCCTCCGGTCAGGTGATCTCCCATACTACACTGGGACCCAATCACCTGATGACCGGGCAGCAGTGCACTAAGGGAGACCAGCTGACCGGAGGGGAGTCATCACCGGAGGCCCGATCACTGGTCCCTGGAGCCAGGTAAGTACTTTTTTTTTTTTTACCAATTTTTTTTTCTTTTTTTTGCAGTGTATCAGCTTGCTGTCTGTTTAGACCACACAGCTGATTACTGGGACCGACTCCCGGCTCTGCTCTCCCCGTTAGAGCAGAGCAGGAGTCCGGTAACCAGGGGAGACCCTGGATAACGCCACTTCCAGGTGGCGTTATTATCACAGGGCTTTCCCCGGTATTTTTTTCACATTTATTTTTAGTAACTCTGGTCGGATCACATTTCCCATTACAATTATGGGAAATGCGATCTGATTACTAAAAATAAGTGATACTTAGGGGTTGCCCTGTAATAACTATAGGTGATACTAAAATAATGTGAAATGAGTGTGAAAACACCCTTTTTCACTTTATTTTAGTCAAAATAATGTTAATAAATAGAGCCCATAATCCCCTAAATGAGGTACAATTATCTGCATCAAGCAGCAATGACACAAATCAGCAATGTATATATAACACGTATATATAACTAGAGATTAGCGGCTCTTTCGCAATCCGGGTCGGGATCTGAGTCCGGCTTGGGTTTTCCCGCCCGACTAGGATCCCAAAAGCGAGGCAAAACGCCATCCTCCCGCTGATGGATTCTCGTGGGTTTTGGATACTATAAAGGTACACGGTCATCGGCGCCATTTCATTCTAGCTTTGGAGAGTGTAGTGAGCAGAGGGGTGCTGTGTCCATCCAGGGGTTCTGTGCCCATCCAAGGGTGCCCAGTGTAAAAAAAAAAATAAAAGCTAACAATATAATTTAAAAGAAGAATATTTTTTATTTTTTTTTGTGCTGTACCCCAGCATACTATATTATTTTTAATTTTTTTTACTGCGACGTTGCTGGTCAGACTGCAGTGTAATATTTATGAATGTATTGTGACACTATGAATCATAGCGCAGTGTACTATTGATACACGTATTGTGAATCTGGAAGTGGGAGCGCAGTGTATTCATACAAAATATTTTGACATTGTAAGTGGAAATGCAGTTTATTCATACAAAATATCATGACAATGTAAGTGGAAATGCAGTGTAATATTCAACACGTATTGTGACACTGTAAGTGGAAACACAGTGTATTCATAAAAAAAATTTGTGACACTGTAAGTGGAAACGCAGTGTATTCATAAAAAATGTGTGACACTGTAAGTGGAAACGCAGTGTAATATTCAACATGTATTGTGACACTAAGTAGTAGTGCAGTGTAGTCATAACAAATATTGTGACACTGAGTGGAAATGCTGTATAATATTCATCACCTATTGTGACATTGTAAGTGGTAGCGCAATGTATTCATATAAAATATTATGTCACTGTAAGTCATTGATACCGCAGTGTAATATTTAAAATTGGTACAAATTGACGTGTGCTGTATCCCACTTTGTTCGTGTTTGTTGATATGAAGAACAATCAATTGAGAGGAGAGCAGGAACTACATACTAGTGCTGAAGCTGCTGCCAGTGCCACCAGTTATGACGATACTAGTGCGTCTGCGTCATCTAAAAAAAACGATGCCCAAGAACATACAGGGCTTAAGTCAGGGCATCTAAAATCAAAGAAGCAATCTTTTACAGTGGTAAAGAAAAAAATCAAAGGGAAAGTTAGCTGCAGAAAGACATAAAATTGGCAATATACCTTCAACCACACGAAGTGGCAAGGAAAGGCTAAGGCCTTGGCCTTTATTTATGACTTAATTTATGACTGGTGGTTCAGCCTCCTATGACCATGTAAGCCCTTCTCCCCGTAGACGTTTCAAAAAGATGAAAATCGTTAAGGAACCAACTGTAGGGACCTTAACCATCTAGGAACTTCTTCCCTGTTACGCCATCTACAGTGCATTCATCAAAAGTGTTTGCAAAATTCAGAAACTTTGTCTAAAAAATTAACAACAAGCAGTCCAGCATTAGCTAGTCCAGCATCAGCTATATCCCTTCTCTCTGCTAGATCCAAGCACCTGGCATCTTCACCACCAACACCTTCATCAACAATATCCTCAATCATGATTGGAAGTAGTCCTTCATCCAATTTGATAAGGCTTACTCAGTCCTCCCCTATGCTGGATTCCTCAGAAGAATCCTTGAGCACTACACCTGCTGCTGCTTGGAGTGGATCTTCAATCCAGAAGAGGACCAGGAAGACTACTAGTAGTAGTTCTAAAAACAATTGACTGTTAAAAAATCCTTTGCAAGAGGGAGCAAGTATGACAGCAGTCAGCCAGTTGCACAGCGGATCACTGACACCATAACATCTATTAGATGTGCATCCGATATCTGCCATTAGTGAAGTGGGATTAGACAGGTAATTGAGGTCCTGTGTCCCTGCTACCAAATCCCATCTAGGTTCCACTTCACTAGAAAAGCAATTCCCAGAACTTGTAGATCAAGTCCGTTAATCACTTTGCCAGGATTCAAGGCTTGTAAGGATATACCAATCAGAGCAATACATTTTGGTGACGATGCTCGATCCTAGGTGTAAATCATACATCGTGTCTTCCTTTCTAACAGCAACAGATCTGAAGAGCTGCGAGGAGCTGTTGGTAAGCAAATTGTCATCACAAGCGGTGCGTGATGCAGTGATGGCACCTCCTTCAGTTTCTCCAGCATATGCGGCTGCCTGAAAAAAACTAAACTTTCCCAAAAGACCCACTGGTGATGCAGATGAATCAAGTTTTGACATCTGGTCGGGTCTAAAAGAATTGCCTGCCATTAATGAGACTCCATCTGATATGGTCACCATTCAAAGAGTTGTTGAGGACTGTTTTAATGATAGCGTCCAAATAGGCATGTCAGACAGTCCATTTCACAACTCGCAGGAAAAAAAACATTTGGAGGCCCTTTCACAAACTGGCTTTGCTTTACTTGAGCTGCCCACCATCCAGTGTGTACTCAGGAAGACATTTCAACACAGACGGGAACCTTGTCAGTGATCGGCGTAGGAGGCTACTTCCTCAAAATGTGGAGAAGATGATGTTAATCAAAATTAACTACAAATTCCACGGGGAAGACCTTTACCGCCAATTACATCCAAAAATGATAGAGGCACCTGAGGCTGTAATGGTGGATTCCAGCAGGGACAAATTAATATTGTGTGAAGATGATGTACACACTGATGAGGGTGAGGAATCGGATGATGGTGACAACATCTTGTCTCTGTAAAGCCAATTTGTGCATGTAGAAATCTTTGCCAGCAATGTAAGCTGCCCATTGGTAGCTTGGTTTGTGGGGGCCCAAACAAACCAACAGCTTCAGCTACAATTGGCAGTCCCTGTCGCTGAAGTGATTGGTTTGTTAAACTGTGCATGTCCTGTTTACTATATACAATATAAGGGTGGGTGAAGGGCCCAAGGACATTCCATCTATCACCTCTTTTCTTTGCATTATGTGCTGTTTGGGGCATTGCTGCCTGACATTTTTAATTTTATAGTTTACTAAACTGCCATCCTGTCTGCCACTGCAGTGCCATTCTTTTTACCAGATGTGCCATGTTGGAAGTTGAATTGCCACAGCTGCTGCAATCTTTGACATGCGGTTGCTGATTGCCAAAAATATCCAGAAATGTTTATGGCCACAGACAGCACCTCCTGCATGCCCCTTTCATTTAAAAAAATATTCTGAACCACCAAGTTGATTTTGCAGGCAAAACATGGGTCATATATTGTTCACCCATGCTCTGGAATCAAAAAATTAAATTAAATTTACTACCAATCAACCCTTCATTTCCCTGCCTACAACTACATACATACTCCATCTTCCTCATGCCTCTTGATTACATGTTTCCTTATATGCCATGTTGGAAGATGAACTGCCACGTGTTTGTGCCGCTTAGTTTAGTCAGCCAGCTAGCTTGGTGGAAATTTTGGTCCTAAACTTGATGAAAACAATATTGTGAGCTGTGAGGTGGTCAAAATTGTCTGGAAACAAGTGGAAATTACTGTTATTGAGGTTAATAATACTGTAGGAACAAAAAAAAGCCCAAATTATGTGATTTTAGCACTTTTTATGAATTTTTGAAAACAAATACAGATCCAAAACCAAAACATGCAAGGGCGGTTTTGGCAAAACCAAATCCTGATTCAAAATACAAAGGAGATACAGAGATAAAACACGGGGGTCAGCGCACATCCCTATATATAACGCACATCCACACTCGCATATAGGACCTGATTCAGAGCCAGACGCTCTGACCAGAGCGCTCGCTCTGAATCAGGGCCCTCCTACCTCTACTTGGAGCGGCCTCTTGGACGCTCGCATAGCTGTGGGTTACCACCCACAGCTATAGCGACCGTCCATGATGATGGTCGCGATGGTCAAGACAATCGCGACCATCGGGCTTGCGACGAGACCCTGCGGTAGGGTATCGCTGCCGCAAGCCCTGGAGTGATCTTGGCTCTATCAGAGCCAAAATCACTCCCACTGACATCACTACTGATGTCAGTGGGGCCGGACTCAGACGGTAGGCGTTTCCATGGGAACGCCTCCGTCTGGCAGCCACGCTCCCGGCACGCCCACCAAAGGGGGCATGCTGTCACTCACCATCGACATCACGCCCCCTTTGGTGCGAGACCCCGAGCGACGGATTCCCTGTCGCTCGCCGGGTCTCGCGCATGCGCACAACGGAGCTCCATCCGTCGTGCGCATGCGCACTTAGGCACCATCGACCCGCTTGCGAGCGTACAGCGCTCGCGAGCGGGTCAGAATCAGGCCCATAGTCAGCATACAGTTTATAGAGTTTCACAGCGGCCATGTTGGAGCACTTAGGGGTCTATTTATTAAAATGCAGCAGACTTATTGTGGCACTAGAAAATCACCTACTTTATTCCCCTATTTACCATTAAGATCTAGCCAAGGCAGCCGTGCGATACTTGACCCAGTGAATCTTTCCACGTGAGGGGGTCACAGCTGATGATAACACTGCTATTTCCATCAGTGCCCCATTTATGTGTAAGGCAGGGTTGCCTTTAATATTCTCTTCCCGGGAGAAGCCCGGGTAAGAGAAGCAGCAGGGGGTCGACGGGGGCGGGGCTTGATGATTCGCGTCATTAAGCCCCGCCCCCTCGCTGTAAAATTGCCGCGATTTGGCACAATTTACATAGGGGGCGGGGCCAAATGCGGTGATTAATGCAGAATCACAGCTTAAGCCCCGCCCCCTTCACGGAGACCCGCAGAATGCGGGAGAAATGCCTACCCTTCCGGGGGTGCGGGGGGTTACCCGAAAAATCCGGAGCCTCCCGCGAAAACCGGGAGGATAGGCATGTATGGAGGGTGAAGTGGGTGACCTGGGCTGTGGGAGACCTGGAACTCTAGAACAGCTAAAATGGGTGCTCGCTGCCGGAAATCACTTGTTTTCTGACTGGTATCGCTTGCAGAATATACTCCCCTGATTCGTTCACTTTCCTGGTCAAGTCGAAAGAGAACAAAATGGCCGCTTCATATGGGCTTTTTGTTTTTGTCATCTCCCTGATGTCCTCGTCTTCCTGAAGCTCATGAGCAGATGCACACTTAGGTCCTGATTCAGAGGTGCACACAGCAGGAGCCGCAGCAGCGATAATATACAAATGCTACTTTCTGCCATCGCCTGGTCAGTAGCGCACGCAGGGGGGGTTTCTGAGTACCCAGAAACCCCCCCTGACAGACTGGAGTGCAAGAAACGTGTTCTTAAGCCCCGCTCCTCCCAGCAATTTTGCCGCGATTTGCGGGTCAATATGGAGAAGGAGGAGCCAATATGATTGGATTTAATTAGATTCGAGTCCTTTGGCAGATCCTGTCCATATCAGATCTGCTGCAAGCTAAGTTTTTTGTACTGTATGTAACATATGTCATCCCGGGACCCCCACGCACAGAGGAGCCCCCACCACTAGAGTGGGGGGTTCTGAGTACCTAGAAACCCCCCTGACTTTTCCCCCTTCTACCTTTGCTGAAATAGGGGCGGAGCCAACACGACAATCCCTAAGGGACTAATGAAGTGAGCAGCAGCTGCATAGAATATAAGTGTACTGTGTGTGTACTGTTTTATTATTTATATATGTGTATGTATTTGTTTATGTGTGTATATGTTTTTGTATATACAGTATGTGCTAGTGTGTGTATACTGTGTATGTGTGTGTATATATGCATATGTATGTGATTATGTATATATATATGTGTGTGTATTATTGTATATACAGTATGTGTTAGTGTGTGTATACTGTGTATGTGTGTGTACTGTGTATATATGCATATGTATGTGATTATGTATATATATATGTGTGTGTATTATTGTATATACAGTATGTGTTAGTGTGTGTATACTGTGTATGTGTGTGTATATATGCATATGTATGTGATTATGTATATATATGTGTGTGTATTATTGTATATACAGTATGTGTTAGTGTGTGTATACTGTGTATGTGTGTGTATAAGGGATGTGCGCCGGACCATTTTTGCCGGATTTGGATTTGGTTCTAATTCGTCGTCCGGCTTTGGATTTGGATTTGGATTTGCCAAACTGGGGTGACTGGCTTTGGATTTGGATTTGGATTTGGATTTGGATTTTTTTACAAAAATTTACAAAAAAAGCTAAAATCACATAAATTGGTCTTTTTTTTCTTCCTAGAGTATTATTAACCTCAATAACATTAATTTCCAGTCAATTTAGACCATATCACAGCTTATAATATTGTTTTCAACATTATTGGCCAAAGGTTGCAGTGAGCTGACTGGTTACTAAGCGACAAAGCAGCGGCACAACGACACAGACACCACAGTATAAAGCACATCTATGACACATTGCCACACAGCAGTGGCAGAAATGAAAAGTAGGGCACCCACCCAGTGGGGTACGGCCAGCAGAGTCACAGTACTTGTTTACAAAGTGGGCTACGGCCCTAGGAGTCACAGTGCACAATCTTATTAGCATTACACCGCACATAGGGCCTGATTCACATTACACCATAAAGTAGTGTCTATTATTTATGTTACGACACACAGTAGTGCCCCTTTTACACAATGCCCACAGTAGTGACCCTTTTACACAATGCCCACAGTAGCAGTGTCCCTTACACAATGTCCCCCAGCAGTGGTGCCCCCTATGCAGTCCCCTTAGTAGTAGGGTCCACTATGCAGTGCCCCCAGTAGAATGCCCCCCAGTAGTATGCCCCCCATTAGCAGGCCCCCCCAGTAGTATGCCCCCCATTAGCATGCCACCCAGCAGTATGCCCCCCATTAGCAGGCCCCCCCAGTAGTATGCCCCCCATTAGCATGCCACTCAGTAGTATGCCCCCCCAGTAGTATGGCCCCCCCAGTAGTAGGCTGCCCCAGTAGCAGGCCCCCCCAGTAGTAGGCTGCCCCAGTAGTAGCCCCCCCTGTAGTATGGGCCCCCCTGTAGTATGGCCCCCCCTGTAGTAGGCTGCCCCAGTAGCAGCCCCCCCCCAGTAGTAGTAAGCCCCCCCAGTAGTATGGCCCCCCCCAGTAGCAGGCCCCTCAGTAGTATGGCCCCCCCCAGTAGTATAGCCCCCCCCAGTAGCAGGCCCCTCTGTAGTATGGCCCCCCCAGTAGTATAGCCCCCCCAGTAGCAGACCCCCCCCAGTAGTGCAGACCCCCCCAGTAGTATAGCAGGCCCCTCTGTAGTATGGCCCCCCAGTAGTGCAGATCCCCCCCAGTAGTATGGCCCCCCCAGTAGCAGACCCCCCCAGTAGTATAGCCCCCCCCCCCCAGTAGCAGGCCCCTCTGTAGTATGGCCCCCCCAGTAGTATAGCCCCCCCCCAGTAGCAGACCCCCCCCAGTAATGCAGACCCCCCCCAGTAGTATAGCCCCCCCCCAGTAGCAGGCCCCTCTGTAGTATGGCCCCCCCAGTAGTATAGCCCCCCCCAGTAGCAGATCCCCCCAGTAGTGTAGACCCCCCCCCAGTAGCGCCCCCGGACCTTTGACAAGTAAAAAAATAAAAAAAATAAAACTTACCTGATTCCCCGCTCCCGCGCCGTCCGCTCTGTCACACGCTGAGGAGGGAGCCGGAAGACGGAGCTCATGTGTGAGCTCCAGCCGGCTCCCTCCGTGCAGCAGCCAATGAGAGTCTGTGTGACTCTCATTGGCTGCTGTAACAAACATACAGCTGCCGCTGGCGGCTGTGTGTCTGTGTAGGGCAGAGCGCTATCACTGCGCTCTGCCCTACACGCGAGGAGACCTGATGTCGGATTCTCTAGTGAGAATCCGACATCAGGCGGCCGCCGTTCGGCCCCGAACGGGGATCCGAGTCAGGCGGTGAACACCCGAACAGGGTTCGGGTGGACTCGGATCCCCAATGTTCGGAGCGGTTCGGATTCCACAGAATCCGAACCGCTCATCTCTAATATATATGTGTATGTATGTGATTATAGGCTCTATTTACTACAATCCGCATATTGAATGCAGATTGTAGTGTGATATTAACGACTGAATTCGCATTGCGAATTCAGGCAACATCACAGGGATTTACTATAAATCCCTTGCAGGGACAGAGCTTGCGATAAAGTTCTGTCCCTGCGAATTCCATCTGCACACTAGTCACGGTATTTTCGGAAAACATACCGTGACAAAGTGCCCGCGCATGCGCCGACCGGCCGCCGCTGTTACCCCCATGGCGCTGAGCCCCGCAATCGCGGACCCCCCGCGACCACCCCCTCCCTTAATTACACTTACCTGCATGATCCGGGCCTCCGGTGATGTCCTCCATGACTCCGGTCAGGTGATATCCCATACTGCACTGGGAACTGATCACCTGATGACTGGGCCGCAGTGCAGCATGGGAGACCAGCTGACCGGAGGGAGGACATTACCCGGAGCCCTGACCACCGGTCCCTGGAGTCAGGTAAGTTAATTTTTTTTTTACTATTTTTTTTTTGCAGTGAATCAGCTTGAGGTCTATTTAGACCACACAGGCCAGGAGTCCGGTAACCGGGGGAGACCCTGGATAATGCCACCTCCAGGTGGCGTTATTATCACAGGGCTTTCCCCGGTATTTTTTTCACAATTTATATTTAGTAACTACCAGACAGATCACATTTCAAATTACAATTATGGGAATTGTGATCTGTTTACTAAAAATAAGTGATACTAGAGGTTGGAGTAGAATTTGATGAATTCTACTCCAAATGCCCTGTAATAACTATAGGTGATACTAAAATAATATGAAAAGGGTGTGAAAACATCCTTTTTCACTTTATTTTAGTCAAAATAATGTTACTAAATAGAGCATTATATGTATATATGTGTGTGTTATTTTTACTAAAATAAAGTGATTAAGGGTGTTTTCACACCCTTTTCACACTATAGTTATTACAGGGCAATTGGAGTAGAATTTGTAAAATTCTACTCCAAGCCCTAATTATCACTTATTTTTAGTAATCAGATCGCATTTCCCATGATTGTAATGGGAAATGTGATCTGAACAAAGTTACTAAAAATAAATTGTGAAAAATTACCGGAGGGGTCATGTGATAATAACGCCACCTGGAGGTGTCGTTATCCAGGGTCTTCCCCAGTTACCGGACTCCTGCTCTGCTCCAACGGGCAGAGCCCACAGCTGACCCCAGAGATCAGCTGTGTGGTCTAAACAGACCACATGTTGATACACTGTAAAAAAAAAAGAAAACAAAATTAGTAAAAAAAAAAAACTTACCTGAGTCCAGTGATCGGTGATCGGGGCTCCAGGTGATGTCCTCCCTCTGGTCAGTTGGTCTCCCATCCTGCACTGGGGCCCAGTTGTCACTTGACCGGGTCCCAGTGCAGATTGGGATGTCAGCTGACCAGAGCCACGGAGGACGTCACCGGAGCACTGATCACTGCAGGAAAGTGTAATTAAGGGTGGGGGGGTCGCGGAAGGGTCCGCGATAGCGGGGAGCGTGGCTTAGCGACGGGAAGGGGAGGCAGGACTTAGCGATGGCGCACTTGTCACAGTGCTCGTGTACTTGTCACAGTATTTTTTTCGAAAATAAAGTGAAAAGTGTGCGGAGGGGATTCACAGGGACAGAGCTTTATCGCAAGCTCTGTCCCTGCAAGGGATTTTTAGTAAATCCCTGTGATATTGCCTGAATTCGCAATGCGAATTCAGTCGGTAATATCACACTACAATCTGCATTCCCAATGCGGATTGTAGTAAATAGAGCCCTTAGCGTGTATGTTATATAAAATATATATATTTGCTACATATATATTATATGTGTATGTGTACGTGTTCAACGTGTGACGGGGTAGAGGGGTAGGCTCTTTGTGGCTTGGTGGGGGCCCCCACAATTTAGTTGCCCCATGGCCCCCACAATCCTTAATCCGGCCCTGTACAGGACTTATTGCCATGGTGACCTATTTACTTCATGTGGCGACGGACCTACAGATCCATTCCTCTCCTCTAGTCACCATTGTGGGTCTACCTCTAAAATATATATAGCTGGGTGGAGGAAGGACGTAACAATTGTGTCCTCGCCAAACAGTCCCTCTCTGAGCTCTTCAGTTACTCCAGGCATATAGAGGCTAGCGGGTAAATTTACTGAAGTGAGTTTTAAAAGTGATGTTGCCCATAGCAACCAATCAGATTCTAGCTATTATCTTCTAGAAGGTACTAGTTAAATGTTAAGTAGAATCAGATTGGTTGCTATGGGCAAAATCACTTTTAAAACTCACTTGTAAAAACTCTCACTTTAGTAAATTTACCCCTCGATGTGTGAGGACATATCTGTGAGTGTGGGGGAGGGCGCTTGATGTATTGTGTGTGTGAGTGTGGGCTATTAATTTAATGGTAAGGGTGGGGTTGATTTGGAAGCAATAAATTGAATGGAGGACTGGGTTTAGGGAGATAGTGGGCTGTTTATTAAATTTCTACACTATTTATTTAATATGGGGGCTTTTTGGGGTTAAAATGTTTCTTATTTATTATATGTGAACGCTAATAATTCAGTGTCAGAATGTTTGGAGTTGTCTATTTATTACATGTGAATGCTATTTTTTATGTTGGAGTTATTTGGGGTGGTGGCTATGTGTATTTAATAAATGTGGACATTATCATACTATTGTTAGGCCATGCTGGGGGTAAAGAGCTATCTCTCATGGTTATCCAAAAAACAAAACACATGTTAGCTGTCAGCTTCCCTGGACTCCTGATCACACAACCATTTGTCAATCAGCGGGCTGGTCTCTCTCAGGACCTCATTCAGAGTCGGTCGTTGCGGCCGCACGGTCTAAGGGAAAAGGGGCCGGATATGCAAATGAAGCGATCACAAGTTGCGGTCCTAAGATGAGATTGTTAGCTGAACGACCGAGGGTAAGAAGCGGTCGTAAGACTACATCATGCCCCCTTCTCGTTCACCACACACGTCATCTCCTGGGATATAAGGATTAATCGAGACCATCGGGAACCATCGGAACTGGTCGTAGAGCTTAAGGCTGACCATACCCTCTCTTAAGCACTACGATCTAGTCAGTGTACAAACCTCCCATGTCACGTGTGCCATGACACTACTTTGTTAATTATGCACTCCCATTAAACGCCGTTCGCATAATTAGGCACGCCTGCGTTCGGATCTCCACTCCCAAGCACCTTCCCATGTTACCACCCACAAACGACTCTTTCTGTCACTCAAACTAACGACCTGGCTGTGTTCAAGGAGAGAGAAATTTCTGATCGTAGCAGCTAGTTTGCGCACGCGCATTGCGAACTTTACACATGCGCAGTTTAGCGAACATCGGCTGTGTACGACCGTGCGGCCGCAACGATCAACTCTGAATGAGGTCCTCTGTCCCTCTAAGGCAGCCAATCTTCCTTATATAACGGCACCCTGGAGAATCAGCATTTTTGTAATGGCACCCCTAGGCCAAAAATGTTATTGATAAATTTAGCAAAAATTATTAAATTAGGTAAATTGTGCTTACCCGTCATCCTTACGATCAGTTATGTGGAGGGGGACAGGGTTGTTCTCTGTTTGTCACATTTTATGAAAGGCAAAACCAGTGCTGGTGGGTGCCAATCACATTGATCATAAATAATTTTATTTGATTCTGGACCAGCAACCTGAGGCACCCCTGCAAGCGCCTCAAGGCACCCCAGGGTGCAAGCTCTATCCCTGCACTCTCCTGCTGTCAGCTTGTTCTGTGGACACATCTCTCCTTCATTAAATTTTCTCTCTGCTTGGTCTTCCCTTGTGTACCGATTAAACCATAGTCATGCAGACTGGGGGGTAACTAGATCTTTTGGGGCCCCATAGCAAATGTTCACACAGTGTCCCCGTCCTCCAATGGTGGAGTTCAGCCCATAGCCAGGCAAACCAAAAAATATATTTAAAAAAAAAAGAAATGTATATTAGGGGTGTGCACCGGCCACTTTTCGTGTTTTGTGTTTTGGTTTTGGATCTGGATCTTTCTTCGTGTTTTGGATCTGGATTGGTTTTGCCAAAACCACCCTTCCGTGTTTTGGGTTCTGGGTTTTGTGTTTTGGATCTGTATTTTTTTGAAAAAAAGCATAAAAACAGCTAAAATCACATAATTTGTAGGTTTTTCTGCTCCTATGCTATTATTAACCTCAATAACCTTCATTTCCACTCATTTCCAGTCTATTCTGAACACCTCACACCTCACAATAGTGTTTTTATGTCCAAAAGGTTGCACCGAGGTAGCTGGATGACTATGCTAAGCGACACGAGTGGGCGGCACAAACACGTCACCCATCTTGGCGTGAAACTGCAGTGGCAGACAGGATGGCAGTTTGAAAAACTAGGCCCCAAACTGTACATAATGCAAAGAAAAAAAAGAGGTGCAAGATGGAATTGTCCTTGGGCCCACCCACCCTTATGTTGTATAAACAGGACATGCACACTTTAACAAACCAATCATTTCAGCGCCAGGGTCTGCCACACAAGTGTGGCTGAAATGATTGGTTCGTTTGGGCCCCCACAAAACAAGCTGGCAATTAATGTGTCCCTGCACAAACTGGCTCTACGGAGGCAAGATGTCATCCTCATCCTCCTCATCCACCGATTCCTCACCCTCTTCAGTGTGTACATCCTCATCCTCACAAAGTATTAACTCGTCCCCACTTGAATCCACCACCACAGGTCCCTCTGTACCATCTGGAGGCTGGTCTCCCTGGAAGAGCTGATAATTCATTTAGATGAACATCATCTTCTCCACATTCTGTGGAAGCAACCTCCTACGCCTTTCGCTGACAAGGTTCCCGGCTGCACTAAACACTCTTTCGGAGTATACACTGGAGGGGGGGCAACTCAGGTAAAATAGAGCCAGTTTGTACAGGGGCCTCCAAATTGCCTCTTTTTCCTGCCAGTACAGGTATGGACTGTCTGACATGCCTACTTGGATGCTGTCACCGATGTAATCCTCCACCATTCTGTCAATGGTGACAGTATCATATGCAGTGACAGTAGACATGTCAGAAATTGTTGCCAGGTCCTTCAGTCCGGATCAGATGTCCAAACTTGGTCCTGCCTGCCCTGCATCACCACCAGCGGGTTGCTTAGGATACCTAAGTTTTTTCCTGGCAGCCCCAGTTGCGGGAGAAAATGAAGAAGGAGCCGTTGACGTGTCACGTTCCGCTTCAGCTGACAGTGTGTTCACCAGCAGGTCTTTGCACCTCTGCAGGCTTGTGTCGGCCGGAAAGAGAGACACCACATAGGCTTTAAACCTAGGATCGAGCACGGTGGCCAAAATGTAGTGGTCTGATTTCAACAGATTGACCACCCTGGAATCCTGGCAAAGCGAATGAAGGGCTTCATCCACAAGTCCCACATGCCGAGCGGAATCGCTCCGTCTTAGCTCCTCCTTCACTTTCTCCAGCTGCTTCTGCAAAAGCCTGATGAGGGGAATGACCTGACTCAAGCTGGCAGTGTCTGAACTGACTTCACGTGTGGCAAGTTCGAAGGGCTGGAGAACCTTGCACAACACGGAAATCATTCTCCACTGCGCTTGAGTCAGGTGCATACCCCCTCCTTTGCCTATGTCATAGGTGGATGTATAGGCTTGTATGGCCTTTTGCTGCTCCTCCATCCTCTGAAGCATATAGAGGGTTGAGTTCCACCGCGTCACAACCTCTTGCTTCAGGTGATAGCGGGGCAGGTTCAAGAGTGTTTGCTGGCGCTCCAGTCTTCGGCACGCAGTCGCTGAATGGCGAAAGTGGCCAGAAATTTTTCGGGCCACCCAAAGCGTCTCCTGCACGCCCCTGTCGCTTTTCAGAAAATTCTGCACCACCAAGTTTATTGTGTGAGCAAAACATGGGACGTGCTGGAATTTGCCCAGATGTAATGCCCGCACAATATTGGTGGCGTTGTCAGATATCACAAATCCCCAGGAGAGTCTAAGTGGGGTAAGCCACTGGGCGATGATTTCCCTCAGTTTCTCTAAGAGGTTGTCGGTGGTGTGCCTCTTACTGAAACCGGTGATACACAGCGTAGCCTGCCTTGTAACGAGATGGCGTTTCTGAGATGCTGCTACTGGTGACGCTGCTGCTGTTGCTGCGTAAGGTGATACATCTACCCAGTGGGGTGTCACAGTCATATAGTCCTTAGTCTGCCCTGTTCCACTTGTCCACATGTCCGTGGTTAAGTGGACATTGTGTACAATGGCATTTTTCAGGACACTGAGGACACTTTTTCTGATGTTTCTGTACAGTCTCGGTATCGCCTGCCTAGTGAAATGGAATCTAGACGGGATTTGGAACCGGGGACACACTACCTCCATCAATTGTCTAAATCCCACTACACTAATGGCGGATACCGGACGCACGTCTAACACCAACATAGCAGTCAAGGCCTCAGTTATACATTTTGCTTCAGGATGACTGCTGTCGTACTTCATCCTCCTCGCTAAGGACTGTTGGAGGGTCAATTGTTTAGTAAAAGTAGTGGTGTTCCTACTTCCTCTCTGGGATGATGAACGACTCCCAGCAGTAGCAACAGCAGCAGCGGCAGCAGTAGGCGTAGCAATGCAGGATCCTCCGGAGGAATCCCGGATAGATAGGAGAGTCAGTCATGCCAGTGACATGGCCTGCAGGACTACTTCCGATCCTGACTAAGGAGGAAATTGACGAGGAGGGAGTTGACGGTGTGGTTTGCAGGCGCTTGGATACAACAGGACAATGGGATTTAGGTGTCCCTGGACTGCTTACGGTCTTAGCCAAAGTTTCTGAACTTGACAGTAACTTTTTATGAACGCGCTGCAGGTGCCGTATAAGGGAGGATGTTCCTAGGTGGTTGACGTCCCTACCCCTACTTATTTCACCTTTACATATGGTACATATGGCAAGACAGTTGTTGTCCAGATTTGGATAGAAATATTGCCAGACCAAAGAGGTGGAATGTTTGGTCTTCTGCCCAGGCATGACCGTGATGGGCTTTTTCATCCCACGGACAACAACTGTCTCCCCCGGAGCCTGATTTAAACAAACCACATCACCATCAGAATCCTCCTCGCCAACTTCCTCCTCAGCGCCAGCTACACCAGTATCCTCATCCTGTTGTACTTCAACAGTGACATCTTCAATTTGCATATCAGCAAGTGGACTGTGGGTGCTCCTTTCAGCACTTGCAGGGGGCGTGCAAATGGTGGAAAGAGCCACCTCTTCCCGTCCAGTGCTTGGAAGGTCAGGCATCGCAACCACCACCACACTTGGACTCTCCTTGGGGATTTGTGATATCTTCTTAGAAAGCACAGTTCTTCGCTGTGCTTTTGCCAGCTTAACTCTTTTGATTTTTTTAGTGGGAGGAGGGCTTCCATCGTCATGTGAAGCTGAACCACTAGTCATGAACATACTAGGGATCGACCTTAGCCGTTCCTTGCCACTCCGTGTCGTAAATGGCACATTGGCAAGTTTACGTTTCTCTTCAGCTGATTTAAATGTTTTTTTCAAGGTCATTTTCCTGAACTTTGTCATTTGGGATTGTATGTGCCCTCTACTATGACATTGGGCATCGGCCTTGGCAGACGACGTTGATGGCATGTTATCGTCTATGTCATGACTAGTGGCAGCAGCTTCACCACTAGGAGGAAGTGGTTCTTGATCTTTCTCTATTTTATTTTTATCGGAGAAAGTTTGGTCCTCCATTTATGTTATATCGATTTGATATATACGTGCGGCTAAACACAGAAAATATTTTTTTATTTTTGCTGGAGAGTAGTGCACTTTGTGGGTTACACCAGCCTTTAAGCAATGAGCCAACCGGCCCTTTACTTATGGGACACAGGCGCACGCTTGGCGCTGCTCCTTTGTTGATGCACGTGCGGCTACTGCGCACACAATTCACAAATACAGAAAAATGTATTTTTTTTGGTATGGAGTGTACTTTGGGGGTTACAGCACCCTTTAACGGTCAAGCCAGCCGGCCCTTTACTTATGACACAGGCGCATGCTTGGCACTACTTTGTTGATGCACGTGCGGCTACTGCGCACACAATTCACAAACACAGAATATAATTTTTTTTTTGGTTTGGACTGGAGTGTACTTTCGGGGGTTACAGCACCCTTAACGGTCAAGCCAGCCGGCCCTTTACTTATGACACAGGCGCACGCTTGGCACTACTTTGTTGATGCACGTGCGGCTACTGCGCACTCAATTCACAAACACAGAAAATATATATTTTTTTTTATTTGGACTGGAGTGTACTTTCGGGGGTTACAGCACCCTTAACGGTCAAGCCAGTCGGCCTTTTACTTATGACACAGGCGTACGCTTGGCACTACTTTGTTGATGCATGTGCGGCTACTGCGCACACAATTCACAAACACAGAAAATAATATTTTTTTGGGTTTGGACTGGAGTGTACTTTCGGGGGTTACAGCATCCTTAACGGTCAAGCCAGCCGGCCCTTTACTTATGACACAGGCGCACGCTTGGCACTAAATTGTTGATGCACGTGCGGCTACTGCGAACACAATTCACAAACACAGAAAATATATTTTTTTTTGGTTTGGACTGGAGTGTACTTTCGGGGGTTACAGCACCCTTTAACGGTCAAGCCAGCCGGCCCTTTACTTATGACACAGGCGCACGCTTGGCACTACTTTGTTGATGCACGTGCGGCTACTGCGCACACAATTCACAAACACAGAAAATAATTTTTTTGGGGGTTTGGACTGGAGTGTACTTTCGGGGGTTACAGCACCCTTAACGGTCAAGCCAGCCGGCCCTTTACTTATGACACAGGCGCACGCTTGGCACTACTTTGTTGATGCACGTGCGGCTACTGCGCACACAATTCACAAACACAGAAAATAATTTTTTTTTTGGTTTGGACTGGAGTGTACTTTGGGGGTTACAGCACCCTTTAATGGTCAAGCCAGCCGGCCCTTTACTTATGACACAGGCGCACGCTTGGCACTACTTTGTTGATGCATGTGCGGCTACTGCGCACACAATTCACAAACACAGAAAATAATATTTTTTTGGGTTTGGACTGGAGTGTACTTTGGGGGTTACAGCACCCTTTAATGGTCAAGCCAGCCGGCCCTTTACTTATGACACAGGCGCACGCTTGGCACTACTTTGTTGATGCACGTGCGGCTACTGCGCACACAATTCACAAACACAGAAAATAATTTTTTTTTTGGTTTGGACTGGAGTGTACTTTGGGGGTTACAGCACCCTTTAATGGTCAAGCCAGCCGGCCCTTTACTTATGACACAGGCGCACGCTTGGCACTACTTTGTTGATGCACGTGCGGCTACTGCGCACACAATTCACAAACACAGAAAATAATTTTTTTTTTGGTTTGGACTGGAGTGTACTTTCGGGGGTTACAGCACCCTTTAACGGTCAAGCCAGCCGGCCCTTTACTTATGACACAGGCGCACGCTTGGCACTACTTTGTTGATGCATGTGCGGCTACTGCGCACACAATTCACAAACACAGAAAATAATATTTTTTTGGGTTTGGACTGGAGTGTACTTTGGGGGTTACAGCACCCTTTAATGGTCAAGCCAGCCGGCCCTTTACTTATGACACAGGCGCACGCTTGGCACTACTTTGTTGATGCACGTGCGGCTACTGCGCACACAATTCACAAACACAGAAAATTATTTTTTTTTTGGTTTGGACTGGAGTGTTCTTTCGGGGGTTACAGCACCCTTAAACGGTCAAGCCAGCCGGCCCTTTACTTATGACACAGGCGCACGCTTGGCACTACTTTGTTGATGCACGTGCGGCTACTGCGCACACAATTCACAAACACAGAAAATAATATTTTTTTGGGTTTGGACTGGAGTGTACTTTGGGGGTTACAGCACCCTTTAACGGTCACGCCAGCCGGCCCTTTACTTATGACACAAGCGCACGCTTGGCACTACTTTGCTGATGCACGTGCTGCTACTGCGCACACAATTCACAAACACAGAAAATATATTATTTTTTTAGCACTTGGGGGGAGCACCCCTGATGGACATAGCACCCCCTGGACAACACTACAGCACCCCTTTAGGACTGGGACACTGCACAGGACTTTGGAGTGGACACAGCCGCTATGGAGAACTGACTGCACAACACAGTCCAGCCAGCCCCTATGGACTTTGAAGTAGTGGACACAGCCCCTATTAACAACAGCAGCACAGCACAACACAGCCAGCCCCTATGGACTTTGAAGTAGTGGACAACAGCAGCACTACACTACACTACACTACACAGCCCTAACTCCCACCCTCCCTCTTCACTGTCCACAGCCGAGTGAGAAAATGGCGCCAACGCGGGTACCTTATATAGGATCCAAAACCCGCAAGACTCGGAAGGCGGGATGATGACGTTTTGCCTCGATTTCAGATCCGAGTCAGGCGGGAAAAGTCGAGCCTGACTCGGATCAGACTCGGATCGGGGGGGCTCGGGGGGGTTCGGATTTCAGAAATCCGAACCCTCTCACCCCTAATGTATATGCACATGTTTACAGTGGGTTGGGTATAGATTGATGCTGGTCGGGATTCCGATGGTCAGAATACCTACAGCAGCATCCTGACAGTCAGAATCTCGACACCCATAGGTAAGTATGCTAGGACTAACCCCAGCCCCTACCCTAACCTTCCCTCTCCGGAGCCTAAACTTAACCTCCCCCCTAGTGCCTAAGCCTAACCTCCCCGCACCCTAAACCTAACCTCCCCCTTAGTGCCTAAACCTAACCTACCCCTCTCTGCACCATAATTCTAACTCTCCATCCCCGGTGCCTAAACCTAACCTCCCCCTCTCCGCACCCTAATCCTAACTCTCCATCCCTGGTGCCTAAACCTAACCTCCCCCTCTCTGCACCCTAATCCTAACTCTCCATCCCCGGTGCCTAAACCTAACCTCCCCCCCTAGTGCCTAAGCCTAACCTCCCCCTCCCCACACAATAATCCTAACTCTCCGTCCATTGTTCCTAAACCTAACCTACTCTTTCTGCACCCTAAACCTAACTCTCCATCCCCGGTGCCTAAACCCAACCTCCCCCTTAGTGCCTAAACCTAACCTCCCTCTCTCCGCACCCTAATCCTAACCCTCGCTCCCCGGGGCCTAACCCTAACCTTCCCGCTAGTGCCTAACCCTAGCCCCTAACCCCAGTGGCGTAACTAGGGGGGGTCGGGCAGGGTGCGTGCCCTGGGCGCCGTGGAACCGGCGGCGCGGGGGGGCGCCACCGGCCACGGTCCGGCCCGCCCTAGTTAGCCACAAGTGTAGCGCCGACCGCAGTGATTGCGGTCGGCACTACACATTTACACAGGACCGGCGCTAGGCTTCCAGCGCCGGTCCTGTGCTGCACACCTGAGCCCGTTCGCTCCCCCTGAGCGCTTGCCCAATAGCGCCAGGAGACAGGCTCAGGCTGTGCATAACACACGCATCGCCGCCAGCGCTGGCGGCGATGCGTGTGTTAAACAGCAGCCAATGAGAGTCAGATAGACTCTCATTGACTGCAGCAGCACCCACTGCAAGAGCCGGACTTCCGTCCGGCTCCTGCAGTGGGTAATGGGACTGACGTCATGACGTCATGACGTCTGTCCCATAATGCTGAGCGCGCCAGCCCAGGAGGACTGGCGGGTGGCGGCGGGAGCAGCGGCGCGGACCGGAGCAGCAGGTAAGTATGTTTTTATATATATATATACATATAATTTTTTTTCAACCTATCTGCAGAACGGGGGAGGGGGGTGACTACTACTGGGAGGACCTCTACTGGGGGGGCTACTACTGGGGGCACTTAATCGGGAGGGGGAACCTCTACTGGGGACTATTTCTTGGGGGGGAACTACCACTGGGGGCATTATAAAAGTGCCTACTAGTAGAGGCACTGCACTCGGGGGTCCACTACTGGGGGCAATAATAGGAAGGGCCACTACAGGGGGCACTGGATAGGGGGGATCACTACTGGGTGCCTGCATAAGGGGACCACTACTGGGAAAACTGCAAGGGGGGACTACTGCTGGGGGCACTATATAAAGGGCACTGCATAGGGAGGGGGGACTACTACTAGGGGCACCATATAAAGGGCACTGCATAAAAGGATACCGCTACTGGGCACACTGCATTGTGGGGACTGCTACTGGGGGCACTGCATAAGGGGGAACACTACGTGGGGCACTGCATTTGGGGGGCCACTACTGGGGGTACTGTATAAGGGGCACTACAATGGGCCTGCATAAGAGGGACCATAACTCCATACTGGGGGTACTGTATAAGGGGTACTACTGGGGTTAAGGTGCATATGGATAGGAATGTTCAGTGTGAAAATAAAGGGGTGTGTCATGTTGACACGCCCCATTTTTAAGTGACCACACCAATTTTTTCAAAACGCGCGCCTTAGGCGCGCACACATCGGTGGGGGGGCTCCCTTTTCAAAATTGCCCTGGGCTCCAAATACCCTAGTTACACCACTGCCTAACCCTTCCCTAACTGCTAATACTTACCTTCGGGATACTGGTGGTAGGGATACTGGTGCCAAGATGCCAATGCTGTTGGGATTTCGGCTCCGGTATTTAGACCGTCGGCATCCCGCATGCCAAGATGCTGACTACATCCCGTTTACAGTCTATATCCATATAAATGTATAGATGTGAATGGCCAAATATTCTCTGTAAAGTGCTGCGGAATATGCGTGCGCTATATAAATAACTGGTAATAATTAATAAATAAATATATTCACACATTGACAGAATTTTCAGATTTTGACCTCTGCTCACCACCACAATGGTTTTGAAATGAAACAAACAAGATGTGATTTAACTGCAGACTCTCAGATTTAATTTGAGGGTAATTACATCCAAATCGGATGAACGGTGTAGGAATTACAACAGTTTCAATATGTGCCTGCCACTTTTTAAGGGGCCAAAAGTAATGGGACTATCAACTCAAAAGCTATTTCATGGACAGGTGTGGGCTATTCCCTCATTATTTCATTATCAATTAAGCAGGTAAAAGGTCTGGAGTTGATTCTAGGTGTGAAATTTGCATTTGGAATCAGTTGCTGTCAACTCTCAATATGAGATCCAAAGAGCTGTCACTATCAGTGAAGCAAGCCATCATTAGGCTGAAAAATTAAAACAAACCCATCAGAGAGATAGCAAAAACATTAGTTGTGGCCAAATCAACTGTTTGGAACATTCTTAAAAAAGAAAGAACGCACCGGAGAGCTCTGCCACACCAAAAGACCCCGAAGACCACGGAAAATAACTGTGGTGGATGACAGAAGAATTATTTCCCTGGTGAAGAAAAACCCCTTCACAACAGTTGGCCAAATCAAGAACACTCTCCAGGAGGTACATGTATATGTGTCAAAGTCAACAATCAAGAGAAGACTTCACAAGAGTGAATATAGAGGGTTCACCACAAGATGCAAACCATTGGTGAGCCACAAAAACAGGAAGACCAGATTAGAGTTTGCCAAACAACATCTAAAAAAGCCATTACAGTTCTGGAACAACATCCTATTGACAGATGAGACAAAGATCAACTTGTACCAGAGTGATGGGAAGAGAAGAGAAGAGAAGGAAAGGAACTGCTCATGATCCAAAACATACCACCTCATCAGTGAAGCATGGTGGTGGTAGTGTCATGGCGTGGGCATGTATAGCTGCCAATGGAACTGGTTCCCTTGTATTTATTGATGATGTGACTGCTGACAAAAGCAGCAGAATGAATTCTGAAGTGAATTCTGAAGTGTTTTGGGCAATATTATATTATATGCTCATATTCAGTCAAATGCTTCAGAACTCATTGGACGGCGCTTCACAGTGCAGATGGACAATGACCCGAAGCATACAGCAAAAGCAACCAAAGAGTTTTTTAAGGCTAAAAAGTGGAATGTTATGCAATGGCCAAGTCAATCCCCTGACCTGAATCCAATTGAGCATGCATTTCACTTGATGAAGACAAAACTGAAGGGAAAATGCACCAAGAACAAGCAGGAACTGAAGACATTTGCAGTAGAGGCCTGGCCGAGCATCACCAGGGATGAAACCCAGCGTCTGGTGATGTCTATGCGTTCCAGACTTCAGGCTGTAATTGCCTGCAAAGGATTTGCAACAAAGTATTAAAAAGTGAAAGTTAGATTTAGGATTGTTTAGTTTGTCCCATTACTTTTGGCCCCTTAAAAAGTGGGAGGCACATATAGAAACCGTTGTAATTTCATTTCAAAGCCATTGTGGTGGTGAATAGAGGACAAAATATGAAAATTCTGTCAATGTCCCAATATTTATGGACCTGACTCTGTATATATATATATATATATATATATATATATATATATATAAAATATATAATATATATATATATATATATATATATACATATATAGCCGTTAAGTTTTAATAAAGGATAACAGAAAATGAAAAAAAATCTATTTTTTTAAAGTCTGCACGGTGCAGTGGGTTGGTTGCTGGTCTGGTGGGCCCCATAGCAAGCGCACCCATTGCAACCTCTATAGTTACGCCAGTGCATGTGGACCTGTGCCACGCTCCCAGTATATTCCAAGGGAGCCAGAATAAACCAGGAAACTCCAGTCCCTAAAATCTGGGGTCCCATGATACACAATATTTGATACAACCTTCTGGACATGCCCCCCATGTAATTTTGCATCTAGCACTGCAATAATAAGGGTGCGACTTATACAGTATATAGGTAACTGCAGTGTTTGTTGATGAAAGGATAATAAAATCCAATCAAGAGACCATGAAAATTTAAATTAGCAAAAATGATGGCTAATCGGAGTCACTGCTGGCACAGCGATTAGAACCCCACAGGCCATGTTTTCACATTTTTCCAAGCCAGCAATCTCTGATTCTATCAGAGGATCTTACTTCAAGTCCTGGCTTCTAAAAATAAGTAGGTTGTAAAAGTAATTATGGCTCTCAGCGACTTAGTGCTGCCCTAACATTCCCGGAGATAGCAGGAGACACCAGTCATTCTCCTGGAGAATAACCCTTTCACTTTCCTAAGGAACTTTGTGTTTCTTCGTGTGATGTGCTGTGAGCGGCCACTGTAGAACATAAAGGTACACAGATGGCACAGGACTTTATGTAGACAGTGAAAGACATCTTCACAATTTAGCAGAACGGTTTGTGCTTAAACCCCCGTCCCCTCCAAAAACAAAAAGTATAACTTTCCCGCATCGAGATGAATACATTTTATATTGTTTTGTTACATACAGTCTCTAAGGACCCTTGGCCTGATTCTGAGACAGACGCTGCTGTGATCGCAACGAAGATCGAGCGATTGTTTGCCATCGCGCATGTGTACATTGATTCCACATCAAGCAGCATATTGTAGGTTGGTGTGATGCTGATGGCCGGGTAATGCACTTAGGTCAGTGGCAGGAACTGTTTTATATTATATTCATACTTGCCTACAATCAGCTCCAGCCTTCCGGGAGGGAGCTGATTGTCAGCTAATAGCAGGGGCGGCCATTGGGGGCGGAGCCGGGGGCGGGGTGGACATTTGGTGGCACACTGGGGGCGGGGACAGGGGTGGGGATGCATGATCGCGTCATTGTTATTTTCAGCATTGTGAAGCAGGGGGCGGGGCCACGATGACGCGATTCTGCGTGAATCGCGTCACCGGGCCCCCCGCTGCGGGGGTTTCCGTTTTTTCAGGGGGGAGGTCGGGAGGGTCGAAAGCTTCCAGGAGGCTTGCCTGCCTTTCCGGGGGGCCGGGAGCGGCACCCGAAAATCGGGAGGCTCCCGGCCAAATCGGGAGGGTAGGCAAGCCTGATTATATTACTTCATATATACAGGTATGTGCGTTTTATTTTCAATTTCCAGACAGCAAGAAACGCGGCGTACACACACAGGCGGGGCTGCCATCAGAAATTGTGGTGCTTGGGACTGACAAAATAGCAGCCCCCCCCCCTGTGTTCCTGCAACTCCAGCCCCGCAGTGTCTCTACAACCCCCCTTCTCTCTCTTCCTTACTGTATATATTTTTAAATTTTGTGTTCCAAGCCCAACCCCGTCACTTATATATTTATTGCATTTGTGCCTTTACCCGCACACTCCTTACAATATATATGTATATGTAATATACATGTATTTTATGACATTTTTTCACCCAAGACCTCCACCCTTTCCCTTATACAGTATGTGTGTATGTGTTCAATGATCTTGTGTCCCCCTCTTTTTTTTACCCGTTCTTCCATTTCTAGCTCTCCTCCACTTCTTGTCTAAGTTCTGACCACTGCAGGGGCCCAGCTCAGGCTGGCCGGGGAGGGGCGTGGTCGCTCCTCTTGTACGCTGCTGTTCTTCTATCTGCTGTATGAGACGTTAGGACGTCATAACGTCCTAACATCTCACTCCCCTCAGCATCAGAGTGCGCCGACGTACAAGGAGGGACTCGGGGAGGCAGAGGCAGCCGGGTGCGCCGCTCACAAATTCATTGCGGCAGGTGTCTGGCACCTCTAGCGCAGCAATGGCCAAGGGGAGTGGAAACCTTAGTCTCTGCCGGCCGGCGGCCCTTCCACTAACAAGTTTGTACCGGCAGGGAGGCAGATGTCACCTTGGCCCTCGTGCCGGCCTATGGGTAGGAGCCAGGTGCGGGCCCCCCGCTCTGTCCAGGCCCAGGATTCCATGCCCTGCAGCCCCTCCTTCAAGATGGCGGCCCTGTACACAGGGAATATTGGGCCTGATTCAGACCCAGACGCTATGCTGCGCTTGCTCGCATTGAGCGATTTTTCTGCACATGCGTATGAGTCGCAATGTGCGTGCGCAAACCAGTCATTGCGATGGGAAAGTGCTCGCCCGTAGCCCGCAGTCGGTGCGCTATTTTGAGTGACAGATAGTCTTTGGGTGGTAACAGGGGAAGGTGCTTGTAAACGGGGGTATGGCCGACCGTCAGAATGGCGTTTAATGGGTGTGCATAATTAGCAAAGTAGCATCATTACACACGTGACTGGGTTGTATTTTAGCCTGAACGGCTCGCAATGTTGTGGTGGGAAAAGGCTACCACAAGCGCTGCGAGCAGCTCCGATGGCTCTCGATGTTCCCGATTAATCCTACAACTGCCGGAGATGACGTGTGTTGCGAGTGGCAAAGGGGCGTCTTTATACAGGTGCGAGCGCATAGTGCGGCCGTTCGCTATTACTTAGTGGGCGGCTTTACGCCACGCAGTGCGAGCACATGATTTAAATAGCCTTTTAGCCAGCGAGCGGCCGCAAATAGCGTCCGGGTCTGACTCAGGCCCAGTGTCCACATTTACATTACAAACAAGAAAAAGACAAGTTTCTAATCTGAAAGTTTCTCCTTTTTCACTGAAATTAGGCAGTAATCACATGGTTACTGGGACCTATTTAAAGCAAGAATGCGTTAGATTTAATCCAAACATGGTTTCAGCTTATAAATATTAAATAAGCCTTTCTGCCACATCAGAGGAGGAAAGGAGCCTGTCCTGTGCCTCATTTACATGTGTCTGCAGGGCATAAACTGCTGTACTTAATACACATCAATTCATTGGGTATGTAATGGCAGAGATTAAAGAATAATATTTCTCATCGGAGGTTTCAGACTCTTAGACTACTCGGTAGAGCTCAGGTTTGAAGCAGAATTTCTAATGGCTGACAAAATGGCCGAGCCATTGCTAAACCATGATCTGCCTTTTATGTCAGCTTCAACCGCGCAATGAAAGCAGTTACCCAGAATCCTTTGCAGCTGACAGCATAATCTACATCCTGTATTGGCATCAGGCAGAGGGTGAATTCTAAAAGTTAAATCTGGAGTACGTTGTGGGCATATAGAATGGGTGATGCTGCTGTGCCAGCACTGACCTGGAAAGGTGCCACCCATGCGTCACAGACTCTATTATATTTATCTTCAAAAATTAATCGCAATTCCTGTCTCTGGTGATCGCACTGTATAGGATTAGGGAATGCGGAGGACGGTTTGGATGTAGCCAAAAATAACTATTTTCAAGAGCACATTGTATGATGTAATAAATAAATAATAAAACAATTTCAGTGATGTCCAAGTAAAATCAACTTTGTGGTAAACAGGACAAGAATCAACCTGCAGCCTATCAGAGTATTAGGATATTAACAGGACTAGACCTACCTGTAGCCAATCAGAGCAGTAGTACATGTAAATGGCTAGACCTACCTGTAGTTAGACTTGCTTGTATACAGATGTGCTCTCATACACCTAGCATTTTTGTGATCTATGGCGTGAGATGCATGGCGCTACTTAGATGCTCTGCCAAAGGTAGTGATTCCTGTCATTTTGTATTTTCCTGAATTTTGCATCTTATTCGCATTTTAGCGACACACATATACGCTTATAGCATCCTAGGTACTAAGGATTATTATTTTTGTCGCAAATGACTTGGTATAACATTGCAGATTAATTATAGCAATGTATTTTTACCTATATTAGTGAATGTGTCGCACGCAGAAGCTACAGTCAGGTGCATAAATATTGGGACATTGGGCCTGATTCAGACCCACTCGCGAGCGGCTGTCCGCTCGCAAGTGGGTCGATGGTGTGCACTGAGCATGCGCACGACGGAGGGAGCTCCGTCGTGCGCATGCGCGAGACGCGACGAGCGAAGGACTTTCCTTCGCTCGTTGTGTCCGATCAAAGGGGGCGTGCTGTCGATGTTGATTGACAGCACGCCCCCTTTGGTGGGCGTGCCGGGGACGTGCCTCCCAGACGGGGGCGTTCCCAAGGGAACGCCTACCGTCAGAAGCCGGCCCACTGACATCACTAGTGATGTCAGTGGGAGTGATTTTGGCTCTGATAGAGCCAAATCACTCCAGGGCTTCTGGTCGAAAACCCTGACCACAGGCTTCTGGTCGCACTGGCGATGACCGCGATGGTCAAGACCATCGCGACCATCATCCTGCACGCTCGTATGTGCTGTGGGTGGTGACCCACAGCTATACGAGCGTCCAGGAGGACGCTCCATTTTTATGGAGGACGGCCCTCATTCAGAGCGAGCGCTCTGCTCAGAGCGTCCGGCTCTGAATGAGGGCCATTGACAGAATTTTCATATTTTGGCCTCTATTCACCACCACAATGGCTTTGAAATGAAACAAACAAGATGTGCTTTAACTGCAGACTTTCAGATTTAATTTGAGGGTAATTACATCCAAATCAGGTGAACAGTGTAGGAATTACAACGGTTTCTATATGTGCCTGCCACTTTTTAAGGGGCCAAAAGTAATGGGACTATCAACTCAAAAGCTATTTCATGGACAGGTGTGGGCTGTTCCCTCGTTATTTCATTATCAATTAAGCAGGTAAAAGGTCTGGAGTTGATTCTAGGTGTGACATTTGCATTTGGAATCAGTTGCTGTCGACTCTCAATATGAGATCCAAAGAGCTGTCACTATCAGTGAAGCAAGCCATCATTAGGCTGAAAAATCAAAACAAACCCATCAGAGAGATAGCAAAAACATTAGGTGTGGCCAAATCAACTGGAACATTCTTAAAGAAAAAGAACGCACCGGAGAGCTCAGCAACACCAAAAGACCGGAAGACCACGGAAAACAACTGTGGTGGATGACAGAAGAATTATTTCCCTGGTGAAGAAAACCCCCTTCACAACAGTTGGCCAAATTGTAATTCCTACACCGTTCACCTGATTTGGATGTAATTACCCGCAAATTAAATCTGTAAGTCTGCAGTTAAAGCACATCTTGTTTGTTTCATTTCAAAGCCATTGTGGTGGTGAATAGAGGCCAAAATATCAAAATTCTGTCAATGTCCCAATATTTATGCACCTGACTGTATTTGCAGTAACAGCGTCAGTTTTCAGGGTACACAGTACATTGTACTTTTGTCGATTAGTAATGCAAATAAGACGCATGTTTTGTTAAAATACCTATGGAGGGACTCATGTCGCATTTAAATCACAAAGTCCATGGAGCGCCAAACAGGCTTTGCGGCTTAGCTGCGCCATGCAATTGTATGGTAGATGTATGTATCTGTAGTGACAGTTTGGCGCTGCTATTCTAGAGTGGTCTTTTTAACACCATTTTCTCAAAGCTGTAAAGAGTTAAATCTGCAAGCCCAAGTTATAGGTAGGGAATCCGGAATGATCCGAGTCTCGGTTCTGATCTTCCCGTGAGTCGGAATTCGGATTTTAAATCCAAATTTCAGATTTTGGATTACAAGAATTACATGATTTTAGCTGTTTTATAAAGTTTTTTTTTTTTTACAATTTTATCTAAAAAAAACCCCAGATAGAAAACCAAAAACCCGAAGACTAATCCAGATTCAAAACCATAACAAAAATACAGGGGTCAGCACACATCTATAGTCTGCACTAATTTTAGAATAGTGAATAGAGATGTGCACTGACACTCGTGTTTTGGTTTTGGATTTGGATCTCCCCTGGTTTTGGATTTGGATTGGTTTTTGCCAAAACCTCACCGCCGTGTTTTGCATTTGGATTTTTTTCTTTAAAAATCATAAAAACAGCTAAAATCACATAAATTTGGATTTTTTTTGTTCCTACAGTATTATTCACCTCAATAACATTTATTTCCACTCGTTTCCAGTCCATTTTGACCACCTCACAGCTCACAATATTGATTTGTTTCATCTAGTTTAGGCCCAAAATTTGCACCACGATAGCTGGCTAACTAAGCTAAGATGCAGCAGTGGGCGACACAAACACATGGCATTTCAACTTCAAACATGGCATATCAGGAAACACTTTTATTGTTCAAGAGAGGCCTGAGAGAGTTGGAGTATGTATGTAGTTGAAGGCAGGGCAGGGACAGAAATGGTTGATTGGTAGTAAATTTAATTTAGATTTTTGCTTCGAAGAAAATTTCTGAGGGAGAATGGGAGGGGAGGAGACATTAACAAAAAAAAATTGATACATTCACATCAGTTCTAGCCACAGAAGAATCCTTGAGCATGGCTGCTGCTCCTGGGAGTTTATTTTCTCATCACAGAAAGGGACCAGGAAGAGTCCTTTCCAAAAAAAAAAATAAACAATTGACTTAACTAATCCTTTGCAAACCTTCTACAAAGACATTTCCCAACCTGTACAGGGGCATAAAAAAAACCATAGTTAGTGGCTTCAAAGTGCCACTTAACCAGCACATATATGTGGACAAGCATAAGATCTATGATTTAAGGCAGGGGTAGCCAACCCTGGTCCTCGAGAGCTACCAACAGTGCATGTTTTCCAGGTCTCCTCACAGAATCAAAACTATAATAATTAACTCCACCTGTGGATCTTTCTAAATGTTTTGGTGAGTAATGAATACACCTGTGCATCAGCTAGGTCATCTGGAAAATTGAGCTCTCGAGGACCGAGGTTGGCTACCCCTAATTTAAGGCCTTACGTTCTGTCTTTCTTGAGAATCCTGCACCTGCTTCTGCGGCTAGGAGGGGATTTTCATCCCAGAAGGGGACCATGAAGAGTGCTTCCAAAAAACAATTGACTTAAATAATCCTTTGCAAACCTTCTGTAAAGGCATTTTCCAACCTGTACAGGGACATTAAAGAAAAACAGATTTAGTTAGTGGCCTTCAAACTGTCATTGTTCCCACTGTCCACTTAGCCATATCAGATATGTGAACAAGCGGAACAGAGCATTAAATGCAATATTTCAGATTTAAGGTTTAAGTCTTACGTTGTGTCTTTCTTGGGAATTCTTTCTTGAGCGCCATGCCTGCTTGCTGGGAGTGGATTTTTTTCATCTCAGAAGGGGACCAGGAACATGAAGTGTGCTTTCCTAAAGTAGATAAACAATTGCCTTAAATAATCTTTTGCAAACCTTCTGTTCTGTAAAGGAATTTCCCAATCTGTCCAGGGACATTAAAAATACAGAGTTAGTTAGTGGCCTTCAAATTGACGTTGTTCCCACTGTCCACTTCTTAGATATGTAAACAAGCGGAACAGAGCATTAAATGCAACATTTCAGTTTAAGGTTTAAGTTTTACGTTGTGTCTGGAGATCATTTAGAAAGCAGAAAAAGAGCTCCACCACAAGCGGCAGATGACTAAACTCCCACACAAAGGTGAAATAGATACAACACCTTATCAGATGTTTACCCTGGAGGATCTGTCTGATTCATCATGGTGCCCCCAAGACCAAGATTGTGCAAATTCTGCCAAAAGAGAGACTGACACCACAGCTAAAAATAAGAGTCACCTTCTGGATGTGAATTGTCTCATTTGCATGGGGAAAACCCAAACCTCAGATGAGATGGATCTCAGCCAGTGGACAACTTTGAAATCACCATTAAAAAGTCACAATGGAAGACTACAGTGTGGAGAATCTTTCTTCACAGTCAGGAAAGGCCTCCGATAACATGAAAAAAGATGCTCTGAACTTCAAGGGATTTCTCCATCATGGTCTGCAGTGTGGAAAGGTTTCATTCACATGTTTTCTATAAAGCAGCTCAAAGTTACAGCCTTCAAAGTGTTTGGCTATAACACCCACCTTTGCCAGGAATTACCAAAGATTATTACAAGCAAAGGATTCATCTGTCTGGAATCTGTCTGGGAATTTATGGATCATATCTGGCCTGAATGCACTAAGACATCCAGTGATTCTGTGTTCTGTAGCCCACTTTATTCCTACCTGAATGGCAAATTGAAATACGGAATAGTGAGCACAGACAACATGGAGGCCTTTGTTATTCCGCTGCCTGCATGCCAACCAATACCTCCCAGACTACACCCACTGGGGGGACCATGTCTTGATAATGACCATCCCCATCTCTTGCTAGGCCTTCTTCTTCCAAACCATCTATCCTGGACTTCCTGTCCAAAAAGGATGAGCTGGGAACAGAAAGAGGAGCTAGATGTCCCCGATGACATTTTTTTTTTTTCATCTATAAAAGATGATGTGGAGAGATAAGAGCTTCAGATGTTGGAACAGGGGCTCCCACCTATTTGGCTTCCCTCCAGAGAACAGAGCTCTGTTCCTCAGGAAGTGTTTATGCCTGAGCTGATAGGTAATCTCTGTCTGTTGGTAAACACCCTTCAGGAGATGGCAACCCAGAATAACAACAACTATAATAATTAATGTTTCCACTGATAACCAGCCAGATCCCTTAACAGCAACATACCCCATATGGCCAACTCATAACATGACACCAGTTTGCAGCTTCCTCTTCCTTATGACACTAATCCAGTCGCCATGGTTGATCAATCAGCCATGTGTGGTCCACCCAATTTTTGGCCTTCTACATTCTGACATCATAATAGCACACTATAACACACTAGACTTATAATCTTTGCTTATGTTTACGTTTTTGAATAGAACAGTTTTATTATTTAGGCTGTCCACTCTATATAGGTTTGTAAATAAATATAGGCTTTAGTTTTTTAGAGCATATAACTTTATAAGCTGTTAGGATAACATTTCTGCTATGTTTAAGATAAAAAAAAACTTTTTGTAACCCAATAACTTAAAAAAAAAGTTTTTATTGCAATATTCATGCAGCTCCTTGACAGACAGCAGCACAGCACCCCTGCGCAGCTACGCTGATGACAGTGACAGCTAGGTATGGCTGACACGCACACAAAAAAAGTTGTTTATTTATATTTTGGGCCGCTGCCCCTTGACAGACAGCAGCACAGCATCCCTGTGCAGCTACGCCGATGACAGTGATAGCCAGGTGTGACTGACATGCACACAATTTTTTTTTTTCGGGCCAGCAGCCCCTTGACAGATAGCAGCACACCACCCCTGCACACCTACGCCGATGACAGGTGTGGCTAGCACGCCACACAAAAAAATGTGTTTATTTTATTTTTTTTCAACACTGGGGTGAACCCCTGAAAAGATGCAGTAGCCCTTTAACAGACAGCAGCACAGCACCCCTGCACTGATGACAAGTGTGGTTAAGCTAACACAAATTTTTTATTTTTTTTTCACAAAAAGGGGTGGTTGAAGAGCACCTCTTAAGGACAGAGCACGCCCTGGACAACACAGCACTACAGCTAGCCAGCCCCTATGGACATGACAAGTACAACAGCCAGCCCTTATAGACAGGACAACGACAGCAAGCCAGCCCCTATGGACAGGACAATGACAGCCAACCAGCCCCTATGGACAGGACAACGACAGCCAGCCAGCCCCTATAGACAGGACAATGACAGCAATCAAGCCCCTATGGACAGGACAACGACAGCCAGCCAGCCCCTATGGACAGGACAACGACAGCAAGCCAGCCCCTATGGACAGGACAACGACAGCCAGCCAGCCCCTATGGACAGGACAATGACAGCCAACCAGCCCCTATGGACAGGACAACGACAGCCAGCCAGCCCCTATAGACAGGACAACGACAGCAATCAAGCCCCTATGGACAGGACAACGACAGCCAGCCCCTATGGACAGGACAACGACAGCAAGCCAGCCCCTATGGACAGGACAATGACAGCCAGCCCCTATGGACAGGACAACGACAGCCATCCAGCCCTCTATAGACAACAGCCAGCCAGTAATAAGTATTACGTATTGACAATAACAACAGCACAGCTCCCAGCTCCTTCTCTCTTCACTCTCCACAGCCGGAATGAAAAATGGCAGCGAATCAAGGGACCTTTATAGAATCCAAAACCCACGAGAATCCGACAGCAGGGTGATGGCATTTTTCCCTCATTTTCAGATCCGAGTCAGGCGGGAAAACCCGAGCCGTCTCGTATCTGCCTCGGATCCCCGAAGTTCGGGTGGGTCCGGTTCTCAGGGAACCGAACCTGCTCATCTCTAATAGTGAGTGATTATATTTATTTGAATCATACAGTATTTCACTGTTCCCCCACAATTATCTGTCCCCCCACAATTACAGTATTATGCTGTTTATTTATTTTTGTTAGGATGTTGATAAGGCTATTTATTTTATTCATAATTTAAATAATAGTTATATTTTCACATATTCACATAATTACATAGTGTGCCCCACAAAGGAATATTCTTTTCCCTTTTCGATATACAAAAATCAAATCTACCATGAAACAAAGATCATTTCTTGTTTACATGTTTACAGGTACAAAGTTCCCTCATTTAATGGAATGTTTACATGTGTACAGATAAATGTTACTAGTAGTAGTAAGTAACCCTCACACTTTCACATGAAGAAATGTAAACTTAGATTCCAAGTCTTCATTATAGATCGGATTTCTGTCTCTGAACCAAGTTGATTAATGCTCACTTTTTCACTTGACCTGCTTATGGCATGGCGGGGATGACAGGCATAGGATATCCGAATGAACCAGGTCTAATATAAAATGCAGGCTGTCAGGGTTTAAAGGGAGATTATCACTTTATTACAAGTAATCTGAAAGCACTGCAGCGGTGTACACAGAATAACCTGTTTTGGAAATGGAAGTTCATTTATAGATTCTAACAGAGTTTACAGGAAAATAAAGGAAATGGGCGTAACTGTTCTGCAAAATGATCATGTAGAGTTGGACGCACAATTATTTCTTTATTTTTAGTGCATGATGAGTATTTGCATACTGCTGGAACCAAAAACATATGCACATTTTTGCACATCTCGCACTTATGACTATTTACACCTGAAACCTGGAGGGAAGGTCTAGGCAATTGTAGACCCAGCATATTAAGGGTGTGTTCAAGTAATTGCAGAGCTTTCTTTAATTTCCTGCATGTTTTACCAGCAGAATTGATGCCTAGGGCTGAATAAGCCAAAGCAGCATTAGACCTTGAGGCTGTTAGAGCGGAACCCCTTAAACATGTCAGTGGTTTCTCTTTTATATGGCAGTTGGTTGATGAGGTGGCAATCCATCAGACTCTCATAGATAGTGGTGTGCTTATGGGATTATATTATGGGTCACTGGCAGCTATTTCTTCATCTTGCCCGCTTGGAACCCCTCCCCTCTTGTTTGTTGATGATGTCACAGTTTTTGATGTGGTGGCAGTTGGTTAGTTGAGTTCTCAGTTATTCCTTATGCTGGGCATACACTGTGAGGACAGACAGACATTTTGGGGCCCATTTATCATTGTATATTTGCAGCTTAATCGCAACTATGACGTTGGGGGATGCGATGCTTCCAAATAAACCAACTAGATTGGCCCCGGCAGCTAACGCCATCTGAAGATGGCGTCAGCCGCTGTAGCCTGTGGTCTACACTTGAAATAATTAATAAACAGATGGATGGGGTAGTGCGGCCGTATAGATGCATGAAAACCTTCCCATTTATTTTACGTATAAGCCCCATAGATAAGCCCCATAATGTAGAATTTATTATTAGATATTAAAAAAAACAGGTCATATCCATCATTCGCACAAGATACATAACTCATGTAAAAGGCTGGAATACCGTATAGACTGTAGCGAGCATGAGTCTTACCTGTACATGGGAGTAATGATGACTGGATGGAGGTATCACACGGACGGACCATGCAACTGATATAGGTGAAATTGATTGTAGTACTACCCCCATATTTTGGTATTAGATCTGGATTCATTTTCGTGTTTTGATTTTGCAAAACCACCCTCAAGTGTTTTTGTTTTGGTTTTGGATCTGGATTTTTTTTAAAATAAAACTGAATAAAATTTTTAAAAAAAGCTAAAATCATGTCATTTTTGCAATCCAAAACCCAAAATTCAGATTGAAAAATCCAAATTCTGATCCGCGGGAAGATTAGAACTGTGACCCGGATCTGTCCAGATTTCCTCAGAAGATTAGAACCGCGAATCAAATCTGTCCTGATTCACGAAAATCGATAGATTCCGATTTCTGGAGTACCAAGCCGCACAACTCTAATATATAGCAGTACATCTGTAATATATAGCAGTACATCCGTAATATATAGCTGTACATCAGTAATATATAGCAGGTACATCTGTAATATATAGTAGGTACATCTGTAATATATAGCTGTACATCTGTAATATATAGCATACATCTGTAATATATAGCAGTACATCCGTAATATATAGCATACATCTGTAATATATAGCAGTACATCCGTAATATATAGCTGTACATCTGTAATATATAGCACATTCTGTAATATATAGCAGGTACATCTGTAATATATAGTAGGTACATCTGTAATATATAGCAGGTACATCTGTAATATATAGCTGTACATCTGTAATATATAGCAGTATATCTGTAATATATAGCAGGTACATCTGTAATATATAGCTGTACATCTGTAATATATAGCAGGTACATCTGTAATATATAGTAGGTACATCTGTAATATATAGTAGGTACATCTGTAATATATAGCATACATCTGTAATATATAGCTGTACATCTGTAATATATAGCAGGTACATCTGTAATATATAGCAGGTACATCCGTAATATATAGTAGGTACATCTGTAATATATAGCTGTACATCTGTAATATATAGCATACATCTGTAATATATAGCAGGTACATCTGTAATATATAGCAGGTACATCCGTAATATATAGTAGGTACATCTGTAATATATAGCAGTACATCCGTAATATATAGCTGTACATCTGTAATATATAGCATACATCTGTAATATATAGCTGTACATCTGTAATATATAGCAGGTACATCCGTAATATATAGTAGGTACATCTGTAATATATAGCAGTACATCCGTAATATATAGCTGTACATCTGTAATATATAGCAGGTACATCTGTAATATATAGTAGGTACATCTGTAACATATAGCTGTACATCTGTAATATATAGTAGGTACATCTGTAATATATAGTAGGTACATCTGTAATATATAGCTGTACATCTGTAATATATAGTAGGTACATCTGTAATATATAGTAGGTACATCTGTAATATATAGCAGGTACATCTGTAATATATAGCTGTACATCTGTAATATATAGCATACATCTGTAATATATAGCTGTACATCTGTAATATATAGCAGGTACATCTGTAATATATAGCAGGTACATCTGTAATATATAGCAGGTACATCTGTAATATATAGTAGGTACATCTGTAATGTATAGCAGGTACATCTGTAATATATAGCAGGTACATCTGTAACATATAGCAGGTACATCTGTAATATATAGCAGGTACATCTGTAATATATAGTAGGTACATCTGTAATATATAGCTGTACATCTGTAATATATAGCAGGAACATCTGTAACATATAGCAGGTACATCTGTAATATATAGCTGTACATCTGTAATATATAGCATACATCTGTAATATATAGTAGGTACATCTGTAATATATAGCTGTACATCTGTAATATATAGCAGGTACATCTGTAACATATAGCAGGTACATCTGTAATATATAGCTGTACATCTGTAATATATAGCTGTACATCTGTAATATATAGTAGGTACATCTGTAATATATAGCAGTACATCCGTAATATATAGCTGTACATCTGTAATATATAGCATACATCTGTAATATATAGCAGGTACATCCGTAATATATAGCAGGTACATCTGTAATATATAGCATACATCTGTAATATATAGTAGGTACATCTGTAGTATATAGCAGGTACATCTGTAATATATAGTAGGTACATCTGTAATGTATAGCAGGTACATCTGTAATATATAGCAGGTACATCTGTAACATATAGCATACATCTGTAATATATAGTAGGTACATCTGTAATATATAGTAGGTACATCTGTAATATATAGCAGTACATCCGTAATATATAGCTGTACATCTGTAATATATAGCATACATCTGTAATATATAGCAGGTACATCTGTAATATATAGTAGGTACATCTGTAACATATAGCTGTACATCTGTAATATATAGTAGGTACATCTGTAATATATAGTAGGTACATCTGTAATATATAGCAGGTACATCTGTAATATATAGCTGTACATCTGTAATATATAGGAGGTACATCTGTAATATATGGTAGGTACATCTGTAATATATAGTAGGTACATCTGTAATATATAGTAGGTACAGCTGTAATATATAGCTGTACATCTGTAATATATAGTAGGTACATCTGTAATATATAGCATACATCTGTAATATATAGCAGGTACATCTGTAATATATAGTAGGTACATCTGTAATATATAGCTGTACATCTGTAATATATAGCTGTACATCTGTAATATATAGTAGGTACATCTGTAATATATAGCTGTACATCTGTAATATATAGGAGGTACATCTGTAATATATAGTAGGTACATCTGTAATATATAGTAGGTACAGCTGTAATATATAGCTGTACATCTGTAATATATAGCATACATCTGTAATATATAGCAGGTACATCTGTAATATATAGCTATACATCTGTAATATATAGGAGGTACATCTGTAATATATAGCAGTACATCTGTAATATATAGTAGGTACATCTGTAATATATAGCTGTACATCTGTAATATATAGCAGGTACATCTGTAATATATAGCAGGTACATCTGTAATATATAGCAGTACATCTGTAATATATAGTAGGTACATCTGTAATATATAGCTGTACATCTGTAATATATAGCAGGTACATCTGTAATATATAGCAGGTACATCTGTAATATATAGTAGGTACATCTGTAGTATATAGCAGGTACATCTGTAATATATAGCAGTACATCTGTAATATATAGCAGTACATCTGTAATATATAGTAGGTACATCTGTAATATATAGCAGGTACATCTGTAATATATAGTAGGTACATCTGTAATGTATAGTAGGTACATCTGTAATGTATAGTAGGTACATCTGTAATATATAGCAGTACATCTGTAATATATAGCAGTACATCTGTAATATATAGCTGTACATCTGTAATATATAGTAGGTACATCTGTAACATATAGCATACATCTGTAATATATAGTAGGTACATCTGTAACATATAGCATACATCTGTAATATATAGCTGTACATCTGTAATATATAGCAGGTACATCTGTAATATATAGCTGTACATCTGTAATATATAGCAGTACATCTGTAATATATAGCAGTACATCCGTAATATATAGCTGTACATCTGTAATATATAGTAGGTACATCTGTAATATATAGCTGTACATCTGTAATATATAGTAGGTACATCTGTAATGTATAGCAGGTACATCTGTAATATATAGCATACATCTGTAATATATAGCAGGTACATCCGTAATATATAGCAGGTACATCTGTAATATATAGTAGGTACATCTGTAATATATAGCTGTACATCTGTAATATATAGCTGTACATCTGTAATATATAGCAGGTACATCTGTAATATATAGCTGTACATCTGTAATATATAGCAGGTACATCTGTAATATATAGCTGTACATCTGTAATATATAGCTGTACATCTGTAATATATAGCAGGTACATCTGTAATATATAGCTGTACATCTGTAATATATAGCATACATCTGTAATATATAGCAGGTACATCTGTAATATATAGTAGGTACATCTGTAATATATAGCTGTACATCTGTAATATATAGTAGGTACATCTGTAATATATAGCTGTACATCTGTAATATATAGTAGGTACATCTGTAATATATAGCAGGTACATCTGTAATATATAGTAGGTACATCTGTAATATATAGCAGGTACATCTGTAATATATAGCAGGTACATCTGTAATATATAGTAGGTACATCTGTAATATATAGGAGGTACATCTGTAATATATAGCAGGTACATCTGTAATATATAGCTGTACATCTGTAATATATAGTAGGTACATCTGTAATATATAGCTGTACATCTGTAATATATAGCGGTACATCTGTAATATATAGCCGGTACATCTGTAATATATAGCAGGTACATCTGTAATATATAGTAGGTACATCTGTAATATATAGCTGTACATCTGTAATATATAGTAGGTACATCTGTAATATATAGCAGGTACATCTGTAATATATAGCAGGTACTTCTGTAATATATAGCTGTACATCTGTAATATATAGCATACATCTGTAATATATAGTAGGTACATCTGTAATATATAGCAGGTACATCTGTAATATATAGCTGTACATCTGTAATATATAGCAGTACATCCGTAATATATAGTAGGTACATCTGTAATATATAGCAGGTACATCTGTAATATATAGCAGGTACATCTGTAATATATAGTAGGTACATCTGTAATATATAGCTGTACATCTGTAATATATAGTAGGTACATCTGTAATATATAGCAGGTACATCTGTAATATATAGTAGGTACATCTGTAATGTATAGCAGTACATCCGTAATATATAGCTGTACATCTGTAATATATAACAGGTACATCTGTAATATATAGTAGGTACATCTGTAATATATAGCAGTACATCTGTAATATATAACAGGTACATCTGTAATATATAGCAGTACATCTGTAATATATAACAGGTACATCTGTAATATATAGTAGGTACATCTGTAATATATAGCAGTACATCTGTAATATATAACAGGTACATCTGTAATATATAGTAGGTACATCTGTAATATATAGCAGGTACATCTGTAATATATAGCAGTACATCTGTAATATATAGCAGGTACATCTGTAATATATAGCTGTACATCTGTAATATATAGGAGGTACATCTGTAATATATAGCTGTACATCTGTAATATATAGGAGGTACATCTGTAATATATAGTAGGTACATCTGTAATATATAGCAGGTACATCTGTAATATATAGCTGTACATCTGTAATATATAGCAGTACATCTGTAATATATAGCATACATCTGTAATATATAGCTGTACATCTGTAATATATAGGAGGTACATCTGTAATATATAGCATACATCTGTAATATATAGCTGTACATCTGTAATATAAAGCAGTACATCTGTAATATATAGTAGGTACATCTGTAATATATAGCAGGTACATCTGTAATATATAGTAGGTACATCTGTAATATATAGCAGTACATCTGTAATATATAGTAGGTACATCTGTAATATATAGTAGGTACATCTGTAATATATAGCAGGTACATCTGTAATATATAGCTGTACATCTGTAATATATAGCAGGTACATCTGTATTATATAGCTATACATCTGTAATATATAGCTGTACATCTGTAATATATAGCTGTACATCTGTAATATATAGGAGGTACATCTGTAATATATAGCAGGTACATCTGTAATATATAGCTATACATCTGTAATATATAGCTGTACATCTGTAATATATAGGAGGTACATCTGTAATATATAGCAGGTACATCTGTAATATATAGCAGTACATCTGTAATATATAGGAGGTACATCTGTAATATATAGCAGGTACATCTGTAATATATAGCAGTACATCTGTAATATATAGCATACATCTGTAATATATAGCAGGTACATCTGTAATATATAGCAGGTACATCCGTAATATATAGTAGATCCACTCTAGCGATGTATCTGCAGACTGTCCACTCCAGCGGTTAATCTGCAAACTATCCACTCCTGACATCACATGTGCTGGAGGCGAGAGCATAAGATCAACATATACAGTATATATACATATCTCTCAACTGCCCCAATTCTGGTGCGACATCTCCGGTTTTTTGGACATTGGGCCTGATTCAGAGCCGCTCGTAAGCGGCCGCTCGTTCGCTCCGAGCGATGTTTGCCCAACTGCGCATGCGCACGGATCATTATACGCATGCGCGAACCAGTCAGTGCGGTCGAAATTCATGTGCTCGCAAAATAGCGAATGCCTGATAATTTGAGTGACAGAAAGAGGCGTATGTGGGTGGTAACAGGGGAAGGTGCTTGAAAACGGGGAGTGGAGATCCGAACGCAGGCGTGCTTAAAGGTCAAAACGGGCGTTTTATGTGTGTGCATAATTAATACAGCAGCGTCATTGACCACATCACTGGGTTATTTTATAGTCAGAACTGCTCGCAAGATTGTGGTAGCAAAAAACGACCACAAGAATAGCGAGCAGTTCATATGCTGGTCGATGTACTCGATTAATCTAATAAATAGCGGACATGACGTAGGATGCGAGCGGCCAGGGGGCGTATTTTTCCAAAAAACGACCGCAAGTTTTGTTTGCTCGTTCAGACCTAGAGGCGTGAACAGACCGCAAAGAGCGAACGGTTCATTTGACTAGCCACCCCTATTTTCTGGACGAGCGAGCGCTAATTGCGTCCGGCTCTGAATCAGGCCCATTGTCCCACCATCCTACCTGAAGGCAGCAGTGTCCCATGGTGTGGGGGAAAGGTTGGAAAGCCCCCTCTCACACGCTGCCGGGCATACACAGACTGGCAGTGGATCCTGACAATACACAGATGAGTCAGTCCCATTCATGCACTAGTGGTGACCAACGCAATCTCGACATTGAATAGAAAAAGCATTTCCATGGAATCCGGTTGCCACCCTTCAGATTCCGGTGGCCATCCCTACTCAAAAGAGAGCAAAGCTACAAGGTATCACTTGGATCCAACCAATATGTACCTACGGCCGGTGATCAAGGAGATGCACTGTTCCTCACCCTGTTAGTTTCCACGCTCCCAAACAATAGGCATGTGGTGGCACCTGAAAGGAGTGTTGTTTGAATGTCTTAAGGTGCCCATCCACCAGCAGACATGAAAACGACTGCACAATTACAACATTGTAGTCATGCAGTCGTTCGTCAGTCTGTGATGAGCCTGCACTGAACGAGCAGTCATTCAGTGCAGGCTCATCAATCATCTTCAAACATGGTCAACCTGATGTTATCGTCAGGTTGACCAGCATATTTGCACAATGATAGATTTCTAAATGACCAGCGAGCGTTTTAGACATTTTTGCAAACGATTTGCGAACGATTTGTAAACGATTGAACGATCGTTATCATTCAATCGCTCAACTTAATCGTCTAGTGGATGGGCACCTTAACTCTACTGCTGTTTGGTGGTCTGCTAGAGGTTTTATTCTCCCGTGTCACCTATAAACCAATCCACTTATGTAAGTCGTGAAGAGTGTCTCCATCCTTCCAGCTCTGTTATTTGGAATTGGCTCGGAGTTCCTCAGAGTATAGTGAAATATTTAGATAACAGATAGAGAGGTTTTATCCCTTTTCTAGTCGACAACTATTAACAGCTGCACTTCTGTAGAGTGGTTATTAGAGATCTGTGTGTTCCAGCAGTCTGTGCCTCGTTACTTGCGTATCTGTGTCGCTTGGTGTTATATGGCAATTAATAGAGTGATATTTAATCTCATTGTAGACACGCAGCCTAATTGCCAAATTGAATCTGCTAACTACAGGCAGAGTTATGGAAATGACTTGAGGGCGTCTGCTGTAAGTAACACAAGATTAGGGAAGCAGAGGCGAGCTGACATATGCCTCTACATTACGGCCTGTCTGCACTGCTAATTAGTATCTGTCCACTCCCCCTACTTTATACTCATTAAGTCTCTCAAATCAATCAATAATTCTGTCGTAAACTGTGTGTGACCCCACGTGGGAGCCGGCGACATAGAATTGGTGGTTCCTGCATACTAATATCCAAGATGTCAATAGTAAGGGACTCTTGTGATATAGTTACAGTTGTCTTAGACAGACGGACACACAACAGAAACACAGAACAACAGAAAAAAAGCACAAATAATATACGATCTTAGTGCTAGAAACTCAGGGCCTCTTATTGAATATAATCCTCTGACCACTTTGATATACTGTAAACATACACACAATAATAGGTGTAATGATATCATACGGATACAAATCTGTAAATTATATTAACAATTTAACATAATAAACAATTGGTGTTATATGTATAAATCGGCTTACCATACCAAACTCCCGACAGCGCAGGTAAGTATACTATCCCTACCCCTCTCCCACCCCCGCTAGGGGTGTTCGACCAGTGCGGTCGAACAGGGGCGCCACCCATAGAGGGCGCAACCCTCCCGAACATCCCGATTCCCACCAGCGGGCCACTTCGGCCACACGTCAAATTGGGAGGTTGGGGACCCCGGGGTCTGAATGGATGCTGCGCACATGCGCGCGGCATCCATTCAGTGATGGGAGAGGGCTGGGGGAAGCCCAGCTAGTGAGGCTCCCCCCAGCCTGACGTTATTTGGAGGCGTGCCATGCGGGCACATAACGTCACATATGGGGGCATGGTCTATGGTGATTAGGCCATGCCCCCATTTCCGACGCGTGCGTTGTTGGAATGCACTATAAAGAGCCGGTACAGGGTGCTCTGACCCCTGGAGCTGGTCCTTCCCCTAACTCTACGTTAGGGGTGCCTAACCCTAACCTCCCCCCCTAGTGCCTAACCTTAACCCCCCCACCCCGCACCCTAAACCTAACCCTCCCGGGGGTGTGCCTGTCTCTAACCTCCACCCCTAGTGCCTAAACCTAACCCCCCTTCCCCTAGCCGAACCCTAACCTTCTCCCGGGAGGTGCCTAACCCTAAATATCCCCCGGGGGTCCCTAAACCTAACCTCCCCATCCTCGGCTAAGTGTATACTCACCCCCGGCAGAGGTGGATTCTTCCGGCGTCTTGATCAACATATGCATCAGTATTTCGACACCTATGTTAAATCCCTTTCCGGGATTACAGTGTCGGGATAGTGACCTGATTCAGTGTTGTACGCACAACCGATTATGGACTATTATCCCCTCTTCCATCTAATGGCCGATGGAGGCCAGTCGGCGCATGCGCAGGTTCTGTACTGCGCATGTGCTGATCAGTGTCCGCTAGCTCGCAGTGCCCGGATGCCGCTACATGATTGCCAGGCTGAAGTCGCTTGAGGCGGACCAAGGCAGGCCAGGGAAAAGGGGGGGGGACGTCGGACGCATTTTCTGGGCGTGCTGGAGCCAGTGGCTGCGTCCTGAATGTTATTCAGATGACCGATGTTCACGCAGATGATCCAATGGCGGACGCAACAGTGGATCGCAGAAGCCGTCAGGAAGAGTCTGCGGCATTAGCATATTATAGCATCGATGCTGAGTCTAAAGAAACAGCTACAATGGTGTTAGGCCCTATAATACCAATAGCAGGCTTCCAATCTATACAGGGGTGTATCTATAATGGGTGCAGAGTGTGCGGGGAACATGGGCCCCTGGATCCAGGGGGGCCCCGCACCGCACACCCTGCACCCATAATCTTACTTACCTCTCTGGAGTCCCACGTCGGCGCGGGGGGCCGGCGCTGTAAAACGACTGGAAAATGGCCGCCGCGGCCATTTTTCGTCGTATGCGCAGTACAGGGAAAATGGCTGCCACGGCCATTTTCCCAGTGACCTATGCAGATACTATAGACTCTGGGCACACTCTAGTGCCCAGAGTATGTAACTCCGGCGCTGGCCGCGCACAGCTCAGTGCGCTGCCGGTCACCGGGCGGAGAGGAGAGGGCCCGTGTTGGAGACTGCACACGGGCCCCCTCCTCTCTAGAAATGCCCCTGTATCTATATCTATATACAGAACATACATAGACCTAATACACAGACAGATCATACTGTAAATGCATTTTATTAAATTATAATCACCCAGACCCATTTATAATGGTTACATTCATTTCCTCCTAATATTATCCATCGCTGGGATTGTGCAATGTTAGAACGTTGCTTTCATGTGAGATATTGTTATCTTTGGTCCTGAATTGGGGTGAGCGCAGTAATGCACCCCTCCCCCCAGGACTGCATCTAGGATGAGGTAGGTGCCAAACAATTCTGCACATTTCCCATTTAGTTATCCCCCAGAAGTTTTACATCAGTGAGTTGAGAGCCGGCAGGTTTTATGCATTAAGGATAGATTATGACGACTTTACGGCTCCCAATGCCAGCAGAGCTGTGGCTCCCCAATATCTGATGCTGGCTGTGGGCACATATTGATGACATTACTGAGACAGACTTTAGATTACCACTAAACCTGGGATGTAAGGCAAAACATAAGTTAAAAGGAAACACACACACACGCATGGAGCTATGGGCTGTCATATTGGTCCACTGGAATTGCTGGAGCCTTTATATGGAATGGGTGTGGTACAAAATGTTGACATGGTCTGAATGTTGACTTGGGCATTACGTCAATATGTCAATTGTCAACATTCACAGTATTAACGCTGACATACAGTGCATCCGGAAAGTATTCACAGCGCTTCACTTTTTCCACATTTGGTTATGTTACAGCCTTATTCAAAAATGGAATAAGTTTATTTTTGTCCTCAAAATTCTACATTCATTTTATTTTATGTGCTAATAAAACTTCATTTTTAATTACTACATACGATTTAGTGTGCCCCTAACGAGGGAGGTTTTTTTTTTCTTTCCTTTTCTCTAAATATAAGTCAATTATTCCCAGGGAGCACCTTAGTCATTTACTCCACATTTTGGAACCCTTTTTTTCCAATACATTCATTTATATATCTTGCATGTTTCAACTTGCGAACAGATTTCTCACTTACCTGTACTGCGTTCCTTCTCCCGATATTCCCCTTTCCTTTATATTTGCAATTATGTTAGCACAGCTGAAAATGGGTTTGCTCGTTAGTGAAGCTATAAAACTGGCCTATCACGACCAGGGTTTTGCGGCGTGGAAGTTTCTTTCCGGTGGGGGGCACTGTGGCGCGGTCCTTCCATTGAGGGAGCTGGCATGTGGAGACTGGCATTGTGTGTGTGTGGGGGGTCTGCCAGCGTTGGGCCATCCTGTCAAGGGTAAGTCTAGCAGTGTCTTAGCATCACAGGTACATGGGAGCGGCCATCTTGCCTCAGGTAATGTGACATAGTGGGCCTATCCTGATGCGTCAGGTGATCTCTCCAGCCACTCACGCTCTGCTGCAGGGTACTTAAGGGGGTTTGGAGCTCCCTGTAGTGGCCAGTGCAACCGTGTGTTTCAGCATCAGATATGAGAGAGTTCCTGCGCTCCTGGCCTTAGTCTTGTGCTCCGGTGCTTGCCCTTACTCCTTGTTGGTCCCTGGCTCTATGCAAACCTGCACCATGCTACCCTGCCTTGCTTCCTGCTGTGGATTATGTCCTGCTCCTTCTACCTACCCACTCCTCCCTGAACCTGAAGTTCCCCAAACCTACCCATTCCCTCCTGAATCTGTAGTTCCCAACTACCTACTCCAGCCTGCACCTGAGTTTTCAGCAACTATTACAGCATTTCCGGATTACCCTGTTTAGCCACCATCTCAGCATTACCTGCTTTCCCTTTCAGCAACTATTACAGCATTTCTGGATTACCCTGTTTAGCCATCATCTCGGCATTACCTGATTCCCTACTCAGCTATTATCACATTGTTCCCTGATTCCCTACCCTGCTATTACCACTGACTTACTGGACTTTTCCTTCAGCTCCACAGTTACCTCAGTTAATCAAGACTTTATTTTAGTTCTGTCACTGATCTGGACATTCATTCATTGCATCACTAGTGTTCCTTCGGTCACAGATGTTAATCAGTATTATTATTGTTTATGATTGTCTACCAACAGTTACATTAAACAATCCACCTTTCAGTTTAAATCTGTTCCGGTGTCTGCTCCTGTTTCCACCCCGGGTCCGCAACAAACACAGATGCTAACATGGCCTTCCTTTGAGCTAGTTGAGTATCCGGAGCATCACATTTGTGGGTTTGATTATACTCTCCAAATGGCCAGAAAAATAGAACTTTCTTGTGAAACTCGACAGTCTATTCTTGTTCTTAGAAACGAAGGCTATTCCATGCGAGAAATTGCCAAGAAACTGAACATTTCCTACAACGGTGTGTACTACTCCCTTCAGAGGACAGCACAAACAGGCTCTAACCAGAGTAGAAAGAGAAGTGGGAGGCCCCGGTGCACTACTGTGCAAGAAGACAAGTACATTAGAGTCTCTAGTTTGAGAAATAGATTCCTCACAAGTCCTCAACTGGCAGCTTCATTAAATGACACCGGCAAAACGCCAGTATCAACGTTGTCAAAGCTGGTTTAGTGGCTGAGACAGAATCAGTGTAAAATTAGCTCAGAGCGACGCCATCTTGTGAATAGCAACCAGACTCCATCTTAAAAATGGGAGTCTGCAGGATGCCATTTTGTGACTGATCTCCCAGCGCCATTTTAAGTTACAACTCACAAGCTAAGTACAGATGGTAATGTTTTTGGTACTGGGGACAACCTTGCATAGAAAAAATACCAAAACAACTAGAAAAACAGCTTCCTGAGAAAAGTAATTAGAAAAGACAATACACCAGGAACTGTGGGTGTTTTTGCATGTAAATGGAGAGATCCCACATGTGGACAGGTGTAGCTGTGGCCATTGTAATATGGCCCAGACACTTGAATTTGACTGAATGAACAATGGTAAGAAATCTGCATGAAAAGAACTGTTTAAACTCACTGTCAGACAATATGGCACCAGCAATCGGCTGGGGGTCTCCACCCTGTTTGAGAGTGAATCTCATTACTAATAACACATTGCATTGCAATTTAAAAATGTTAGTAAGGAATGATATATGTATATATATATATATATATATATATATATATTAAATCCATCATAAATAGAATCACATGCATAAACACCGCACATTACCCACAGTTGCGCTGTTAACATGTCGCACATTAGCGAATGCATAATACCCCGCATGCGAACGCTGTTTATTAGCTTCATGCGTACGCATCTGCCACAAGTTAACTAGCATCTTTTCCCAAACCCATAATACTTATGCACTGCACACTCACATAAAAGGTTCCATAGCTTCAAAGTATAAGATTCAAGTTATTTTCATTTATTACAAATGCTGTGAAATAAAGGCTATTTGGTATCTAAGGTTTAATACGTGATAAGTAAGCCGTGTTTGGTATTATACTGATCTGCTCTTCCTCAACAGCTTCACAGTATCATTGGTGTGAAGATCGCAACATGCATTCTCAACTTATGGACCGTAGAAAGTTAAAGCACCAAAATGTACTTTGTAAAATTAACAGCCTAGATGTGCATGCAGGGGGAAAACGGAGACAAAGGCTGTTGGAGGCTGGTCTGTGTCCATTTGAATCAACCTGTTAAATATCCTGTAACAGATGCACCCGCACTGGGAACCAATGAAACAATGCCAAACTTTTCTATTGTATAGTCTATTTCTGTAAGGGTATATATATGTGGGTTTTGACCCCAATCTGGAGTCTTCATGCTGATGCTGTTGATGGAGGTTTCTTATGGATGCCGGTAACTGGTCCCAGTGTGCGTGCGTATGTATAACTGTATCTTGGGTCTGTATAATTTCTTTGCGCTAAATTGTACTTAGATCACAGCATGTAACTAACTGTACTTTACTTGAATAATACTTTGTGCTTTGGAAACACATGTTCAAGGTCTGAAGGCATTTATTTACTGTATAACTGCGTACGCAAATAGTGTACATTTTAGAAGATATAGGCAGGAGAGTATAGAGGTTTAAAAGTCAGTATCCTTAACGTCTAGAGTGAAGAGGTGACTCCGGGATGCTGGCCTTCTAGGCAGATTGGCAAAGAAAAAGCCATATCTGAGACTGGCCAATAAAAGGAAAAGATTAATATGGGCAAAAGAACACAGACATTGGACAGAGGAAGATTGGAAAAAAGTGTTATGGACAGACGAATAGAAGTTTGTGGTGTTTGGATCACACAGAAGAACATTTGTGAGATGCAGAACAAGTGAAAAGATGCTGGAAGAGTGCCTGACGCCAGCATGGTGGAGGTAATGTGATGGTCTGGGGCTGCAGAGGTAAAAAGGGATTTTGAATAAGGAAGGCTATCACCCCATTTTGCAACGCCATGCCATAACCTGTGGACAGCGCTTAATTGGAGCCAATTTCCTCCTCCAACAGGACAATGACCCAAAGCACACCTCCAAATTATGCTAGAACTATTTAGGGAAGAAGCAGGCAGCTGGTATTCTGTCTGTAATGTAGTGGCCAGCACAGTCACCAGATATCAACCCTATTGAGCTGTTGTGGGAGCAGCTTGACCGCATGGTAAGCAAGAAGTGCCTATCAAGCCAATCCAACTTGTGGGAGGAGCTTCAGGAAGCCTGGGGTGACACTTCTTCAGATTACCTAAACAAATTAACAGCTAGAATGCCAAAGGTCTGCAATGCTGTAAATCCTGCAAAAGGAGCATTCTTTGACGAAAGCTAAGTTTGAAAGACAAAATTATTATTTCAAATAAAAATCATTATTTCTAACCTTGCCAATGTCTTGACTATATGTTCTATTCATTTTGCAACTCATTGATAAATAAAAGTCAGTTTTCATGTAAAACACAAAATTGCCTGGGTGACCCCAAACATTTGTATGGTAGTGCACCTACTTGCAAGCTACAAGTTTCCATCCGCAACCCCTCTCAATGAGTCTTCTCTTTTCACAATTTATGAGGATCCTTAGGATCTGCAGTAATTGTGAGGAAGCTGTGACAGTAATTGACCTGATGATTTCTAAATTCCTGGTTTGTGGTTATCAACCTAAAATCTTAAGAGCAGCAAAAGAGAAGGATTTAGCCTTCACAAGATCTGAAGCTTTATCATCGAAGAAAAAGAAGTCAGCTGAGTCCAGAATTATCTGGTCTAATGAATTTAATACCAATTCCACCCTGTAGAGGTAAAAATATTAAAGACGTGTTGGTTCATATACTTCATAGTGTCAAGGGTAAAATGCCTAGCCATTTCCTGACAAGGAAACCTGGAAATTACAGATGCACAGGGTGCACTACATGAAGTTACCTTGAGATAGGTGACAACTTTTTCGTCCTAGATCTGGCAAATAATTCTCTATACAGTATAGTCTAACCTGTACCAATAACCACGTTGTCTGTTACATTAAGTGCCCATGTGGTTTGTACTATATTCGCAAAACCACTAGACGTTTCAAGGAGAGAATGGCTGTCCATCGATCTAACATTCGTCAAGCACTGGAAGGGAAGCACTGCGAACAACCTGTCGCTAGACACTTCCTGGAGTTGAAACATACATTAGCTACTCGGTGCTACAAAAGGATTGATTGGATCTTCCCTAATTCAAGAGGGGGCGATAGGGGACAGGCCCTGCAACAAAAAGCAGCAACTGGTTCACAAAGGTGGACACGCCGACTGGAGCCTGCATGGAGACGTGCGTTGTGATGTCATCGCGGTCCAGGATGCAGCGGCGTCTGTGAGCGGAGCACTTGGTGGAGGGACACTATAAATAAGGTATGTATATAATTTTCTCTGGTTGTCCTGACAAAAGGGGATTAAAGGTACCCTGAAACGTTGACGTTACCTATGGTGTTTCGACGTGATATTGAAATTTTCCATATATATATATATATATATATATATATATATATATATATATATATACTCATCCAAAAGGGATGATCAGTACTAACGGGATCACATCCAACAGGTCCTTTCCATGTGTATACAATAAAATTGTGTTGGATGTAATCCCGTGAGTGCCGATCTTCCCTTTTGGATGAGTATGTGATTTATTTGTATATGGCACTGGGACAAGTTGTATATATCACATAAGAGTGCCAGCAGTTTTGCATGCATATATATATATATATATTAGGGGTGTGCACCGGCCACTCTTTTGGTTTTGGATCTGGATCTTTCTTCGTGTTTTGGATCTGGATTGGTTTTGCCAAAACCACCCTTCCGTGTTTTGGGTTCTGGGTTTTGTGTTTTGGATCTGTATTTTTTTTTAAAAAAGCATAAAAACAGCTAAAATCACAGAATTTGTGGGTTTTTATGCTTCTATTCAATTATTAACCTCAATAACCTTCATTTCCACTCATTTCCAGTCTATTCTGAACACCTCACACCACACAATATTGTTTTTATGGCCAAAAGGTTGCACCGAGGTAGCTGGATGACTATGCTAAGCGACTCGAGTGAGTGGCACAAACACGTGACCCATCTAGGAGTGACACTGCAGTGGCAGACAGGATGGCAGTTTGAAAAACTAGGCCACAAACAGTACATACTGCAAAGAAAAAAAAGAGGTGCAAGATGGAATTGTCCTTGGGCCCTCCCACCCACCCTTATGGTTGTATAAATAGGACATGCTCACTTTAACAAACCAATCATTTCAGCGCCAGGGTCTGCCACATGACTGTGGCTGAAATGATTGGTTCGTTTGGGCCCCCACAAAACAAGCTGGCAATTAATGTGTCCCTGCACAAACTGGCTCTACGGAGGCAAGATGTCGTCCTCATCCTCCTCATCCACCGATTCCTTGAATAAAACAGGAAAAAATGATTTAGGTGTCCCTGGACTGCTTACGGTCTTAGCCAAAGTTTCTGAACTTGACAGTAACTTTTTATGAATGCGCTGCAGGTGCCATATAAGGGAGGATGTTCCTAGGTGGTTAACGTCCCTACCCCTACTTATTACACCTTTACATAAGGTACATATGGCAAGACAGTTGTTGTCCGGATTTGGATAGAAATATTGCCAGACCAAAGAGGTGGAATGTTTGGTCTTCTGCCCAGGCATGACCGTGATGGGCTTTTTCATCCCACGGACAACAACTGTCTCCCCCGGAGCCTGATTTAAACAAACCACATCACCATCAGAATCCTCCTCACCAACTTCCTCCTCAGCGCCAGCTACACCAGTATCCTCATCCTGTTGTACTTCAACAGTGAAATCTTCAATTTGCATATCAGCAAGTGGACTGTGGGTGCTCCTTTCAGCACTTGCAGGGGGCGTGCAAATGGTGGAAAGAGCCACCTCTTCCCATCCAGTGCTGGGAAGGTCAGGCATCGCAACCGCCACCACACTTGGACTCTCCTTGGGGATTTATGATATCTTCTTAGAATGCACAGTTCTTCGCTTTGCTTTTGCCAGCTTAACTCGTTTGACTTTTTTAGCGGGAGGAGGGCTTCCATCGTCATGTGAAGCTGAACCACTAGTCATGAACATAGGGAAAGACCTTAGCCGTTCCTTGCCACTCCGTGTCATAAATGGCATATTGGCAAGTTTACGTTTCTCTTCAGATGATTTAAATGTTTTTTCTAAGGTAATTTTCCTGAACTTTGTCATTTGGGATTGTATGTGCCCTCTACTATGACATTGGGCATCGGCCTTGGCAGACGACGTTGATGGCATGTTATCGTCTATGTCATGACTAGTGGCAGCAGCTTCAGCACTAGGAGGAAGTGGTTCTTGATCTTTCCCTATTTTATTTTTATCGGAGAAAGTTTGGTCCTCCATTTATGTTATATTGATTTGATATATACGTGCGGCTAAGGCGCACACAAACACAGAAAATATTTTTTTATTTTTGCTGGAGAGTAGTGCACTTTGTGGGTTACACCACCCTTTAAGAAATGAGCCAGCCGGCTCTTTACTTATGGGACACAGGCGCACGCTTGGCGCTGCTCCTTTGTTGATGCACGTGCAGCCACAGTGCACACAATTCACAAACACAGAAATTTTTTTTTAGCGGTCAATCCAGCCGGCCCTTTATTTATGGGACACAGGCGCACGCTTGGCACTACTTTGTTGATGCACGTGAGGCTACTGCGCACACAATTCACAAACACAGAAAAAATATTAATTTTTTTGGCACTTGGGGGGAGCACCCCTGATGGACAGAGCACCCCCTGGACAACACTACAGCACCCCTTTAGGACTGGGACACTGCACAGGACTTTGGAGTGGACACAGCCCCTATGGATAACTGACTGCACAACACAGTCCAGCCAGCCCCTATGGACTTTGAAGTAGTGGACACAGCCCCTATGGACAACAGCAGCACAGCGCAGCACAGCACAGCACAACACTACACTGCACTACACTACAGAGCCCAGCCAGCCCTAACTCCCACCATCCCTCTTCACTGTCCACAGCCGAGTGAGAAAATGGCGCCGACGCGGGTACCTTATATAGGATCCAAAACCCGTGAGACCCGGAAGGTGGGATGATGACGTTTTGCCTCGATTTCAGATCCGAGTCAGGCGGGAAAATTCGAGCCTGACTCGGATCGGCCTCGGATCGGGGTGGATCTGGGGGGTTCGGATTTCAGAAATCCGAACCCGCTCACCCCTAATATATAATTATATATATATATATTAGGGGTGTGCACCGGACACTTTTCGTGTTTTGTGTTTTGGTTTTGGATCTGGATCTTTCTTCGTGTTTTGGATCTGGATTGGTTTTGCCAAAACCACCCTTCCGTGTTTTGGGTTCTGGGTTTTGTGTTTTGGATCTGGATTTTTTCTTAAAAAATAAAAAAAAAACGCTAAAATCACATAAATGGGCCTTTTTTTGTTCCTACGCTATTAATAACCCCAATAACATTAATTTCCACTCATTTTCACTCTATTCTGAACACCTCACACCTCACAATATTGTTTTTAGGCCAAAAGGTTGTACCGAGGAAGCTGGATGACTATGCTAAGCGACACAAGGGGGCGGCACAAACACGTGGCCCATCTAGGAGTGGCACTGCAGTGGCAGACAGGAAGCCAATCAGCGTTATGGTGCCCATTTGCATGTAGCACGAACCCGGGAGATCCGTGCTACATGCATCTGTGTGATTGGCACAGAGCAATGACAGGTCCGTGAGACCCGTCTGTGCTGCTGTGGTAAAAAAAAAAAAAAAAACCTGTGTAAAAAAAGAAAAAAATGGCGTGCACCCCCCCAAAAAAGAGCAACCAGCCCCGGGCATTAGTAACCCAGTGCTGGGTGTGCTTAAATACAGGGGACAAATGACGTAGGGGTCCCCTGTACTTAAGCACAACCAGCACCGGGCTAGTCAGAACCAGCGCCGGTTGCCAAAATACGGGGGACAAACGACGTAGGGGTCCCCTGTATTCTGCGCAACCAGCTCTGGGCTCTGATCCGGTCCTGGTTCTGGAAATATAGGGGACAAAAAATGAGTAGGGTTCCCCTGTATGTTCCAGAACCAGCACTGGACTTTTTCTAGCGGGGGGCTGATGCCACAGCCAGGGGAGCCCTTTCACCGGGCCCCCCAGCCGCAGCATCAACCCTGACCGCTAGTCAGCCCAGGCCGGGGATCCCTGGAGAGCTGGGGACCCCCCCAATAAAGGGGTCACCCTCTCCAGGGCACCCCAGGCCCAGGCTGATAGCCCGGGGCTATCCCCGCCACCCCTGGTGGCGGTGGGTGGCGGGTTGATTGTGTGGTGTGGTGTAAATAAAGAATATCAAACATTGTCTTTACAAGTAGAACTGCAAGTCCCAGCTAGCCTGCCCCGCATGCTGGTACTTGGAGAACCACAAGTACCAGCATGCAGGGCATTAAGGGCCCACTAGTACCTGTAGTTCACCTGTAAAAAAAATGTTTAAAAAAACACAGGACACACACACCGTGACAGTATAAGTTTATTAAACATACATACACACACACACATGTACACATACTCACCTATGTAACCTGTAGCATCGGTCCACTTGTCCGGTAAAGTATCCATAGGGGACCTGTGAAAAAAAACATACTCACCATCTCCTATGCGAGGTTCTGTCCTCTTCGTTCCAAAGTAGGCATCCCCGGACTTGGCAAAAAAAAAAAAACGAAAACGCGATCCACGAACTTAGTACCGTTCTATAGAACGGTACTTCCCGAATGAGAGCTTAGCGGCGGGGTATCACCATGGAAACCCCGCTGCTAAGCGTTCATTGGCTGAGAGAGGTCATCTCCCGTCTCTCAGCCAATGAACGGCTCCCTCCATTGTAGTCAATGGTGGGAACCGCAGGTTAAACTTTAATAACCTTGCGGCTCCCAGCATTGACTACAATGGAGGGAGCCGTTCATTGGCTGAGAGAGACGGGAGATGGCCTCTCTCAGCCAATGAACGCTTAGCAGCGGGGTTTCCATGGTGATACCCCGCCGCTAAGCTCTCATTCGGGAAGTACCGTTCTATAGAACGGTACTAAGTTCGTGGATCGCGTTTTCGTTTGTTTTTTTTTGCCAAGTCCGGGGATGCCTACTTTGGAACGAAGAGGACAGAACCTCGCATAGGAGATGGTGAGTATGTTTTTTTTCACAGGTCCCCTATGGATACTTTACCGGACAAGTGGACCGATGCTACAGGGTTACATAGGTGAGTATGTGTACATGTGTGTGTGTGTGTGTGTGTGTGTATGTATGTTTAATAAACTTATACTGTCACGGTGTGTGTGTCCTGTGTTTTTTTTAAACATTTTTTTACAGGTGAACTACAGGTACTAGTGGGCCCTTAATGCCCTGCATGCTGGTACTTGTGGTTCTCCAAGTACCAGCATGCGGGGCAGGCTTGCTGGGACTTGCAGTTCTACTTGTAAAGACAATGTTTGATATTCTTTATTTACACCACACCACACAATCAACCCGCCACCCACCGCCACCAGGGGTGGCGGGGATAGCCCCGGGCTATCAGCCTGGGCCTGGGGTGCCCTGGAGAGGGTGACCCCTTTATTGGGGGGGTCCCCAGCTCTCCAGGGATCCCCGGCCTGGGCTGACTAGCGGTCAGGGCTGATGCTGCGGCTGGGGGGCCCGGTGAAAGGGCTCCCCTGGCTGTGGCATCAGCCCCCCGCTAGAAAAAGTCCAGTGCTGGTTCTGGAACATACAGGGGAACCCTACTCATTTTTTTCCCCTGTATTTCCAGAACCAGGACCGGATCAGAGCCCAGAGCTGGTTGCGCAGAATACGGGGGACCCCTACGTCGTTTGTCCCCCGTATTTTGGCAACCAGCTCTGGTTCTGACTAGCCCGGTGCTGGTTGTGTTTAAGTACAGGGGACCCCTATGTCGTTTGTCCCCTGTATTTAAGCACACCCAGCACTGGGTCACTAATGCCCGGGGCTGGTTGCTCTTTTTTTTGGGGGGGGGCACGCCATTTTTTTCTCTTTTTACACAGGTTTTTTTTTTTTTATTTACCACAGCAGCACAGACGGGTCTCACGGACCCGTTAGTGCTCTGTGTCAATGACACAGATGCAAGTAGCACGGATCTCCTGGTCCGTGCGTGCATCTGTGTCATTGAAATACACAGCAGCACAGACGGGTCTCACTGACCCATCTGTGCTCTGTGTCACTGTCAATCACACAGATGCATGTAGCACGGATCTCACGAGTCCGTGCTACATGCAAATGAGCACCATAATGCTGATTGGCTGAGAGCCGTGACAGACGGCTCTGTCAGCCAATCAGCACTTTGCCCATTAAAGGCAAAGGCATTTTTTTTTAAATGGCCGCTCGAGGCAAAACCTCGAGATCCGACAGCAGATCTCGAGGTTTTGCCTCGGGAGAGGGATCCGGGGCAGACAGGGAGATCCGAGCTTGGGCTCGGATCGCCCCGGATCCCCGAAGTTCGGGTGGGTTCGGTTCTCAGGGAACCGAACCCGCTCATCCCTAATATATATATATATATATATTGTGACACAGTCGGGATAGGGGTCCCTCTCCTGGGGTAGATGGACTCCCTCTTTACACACACGGCAGCCCTTGAAACAGGATACAAGTCAGGGGTTCTCGTACAAAATGGTCGGCGCCAGTCTTTATTGTGCCAAATGAATATAAACATAAACAAAACATAAACTTAAGTCCTAGCCCGGCTGGGCACACAGCAGATTCCCTCTCTATAATAATGGTAGGGCCTATTGCCCTCACCATTAACAAAACACGTGCACAGTACTTACAAGGATTATCACCAAGTGTCTCTGAACAGGCTAGTCTGCCTGCTCTCCCAGGTGTGAGACACTCAGCCACAAACAAACCCAGCTTATATTAGCCATTTCCAGCTGCAAGCCCTAATGAGCCTGCTGCCAGGTTGAAAGGCCCAAAACCTGGAGTGGCCTGTGGATGGAGCCCTTCCTCTCCTCACATCCACACCATAAGGACCCAAACCGGCTTTTCCAAAAGCTGATACTCTGGTCTGCTTACAAAACAGACTTCTCCTGGGGTTTTTTAGAACACATAGGCCAAAAACCTAGGATAAATGTACCTGCCACTGACCACTTTACCAGTGCTTCTATCACAATATATATATATATATACTCACACATATATCTTCATGGTCCATGGGGCTAATTCAGCAGTGCATGCTGAACGCAGATTCCCGATCATCACATTAGCACATGCTGGACCCATTCTATGAGTGTGCAGAATGGGTCCTGCTAACACGCTCGCTAGCCCTTGAATGTCTCTGTCTGATTGACAAGCAGATGCATTTAAGGGGCAGTGCGGAGCGGCCGGCGTTCCCAGAAACGGGGCGTGTCCGCCCAGTTTTCCAGGAGTGGCCAGCCCAGAGACTGCATGGACGTATGCAGTCTGCTGGGCGCGCAAGCTGGCCAGCCTGAGTAAATTGAGGCTTACTCAGCTGGCAGTCCGCCCAGCGCCGTCCACCATCGTGACCATTAAAAAAACGATGGTCGCGATGGTGATCCCACCACTGCGACCTCCAGTGCTTGGATCGCAAATGCAGCAGTGGGTGTCATACAGGGGGCGTCATACAGGGGGTGTCATACAGGCGGTGTCATACAAGGGGTGTCATACAGGGGGTGTCATGCAGGCAGTGTCATACAGGCGGTGTCATACAGGGGGCGGGCGTCATACAGGGGGCGTCATACAGGAATGTCATACACCTCCTGCTGCATTTGCATGATTGTAAGGATCGCATTGCAAAGCTGCCTGCGTGCTGAACCAGGCCCCATGTTTGAAATTTTCCATGCTAATGTTTTAGCAATCCATTACCCATAGCTGTGAAGGTCGTGCTCGGTAATCATGTATGGAGCCATCATTTAGATGTTTTCTACATAAACACAGAGATAAGGGAGCTCTGGGAATCCGATGCTGCTGATAACAGGGCAGGGAGTGATGGAGGACCGTGCTTTATATATTGTACAGAAGGAGAGAGGGGTCATCATGTCATGATAAGCGATAATAGGGAGTTACCCAGGTGTCTGCTGGAATTAATGAGAAGGGATAACACAACTACTCTTCCTTTGCTTTCTTACACAAAAATAAAAATGAATTTATCCAGCCTCTTTTACCTGACATTTCTGTATTAGTGCTACTTAGAGCTTAGGGGCTATCAGAGACACTTCCTGCATTAGACTAACAAAGGGGGCAGATCGCAGTGGGAAATATTATTAATGGAAACAGCGGATTGGCCCCATTTATACAATACACTACAGTTTTCAGAGCTTAACCCTGTTGGCTATTGCCGTTTGAAGATGGTGTCATCCACTTTGTCCCTATAGAGGCAGAAGAGGCATCTTGCCATCCCTCACCGGCAGCCTCCATACACCGATGCAGCCATTTTTGTGAAATGGTGCTGCGCTTGTGTGATATTTTGCCTTCACATGGGTGGTGTCAGAAGTGTCAGGGAAGTGAAGTGGTACCTTTTCAAGAAAAGAGGAGCAGCGCGGAGTCACCACGCCTGGCACGGGTGCCTTCAGGGTAAAGATGTGGCAGCACTTAATTAGGGATGGCCATCGACCATCAATGTTTTCAAACATTGATGGTTCCTGGCTGATGTCAACTAGTTTAGCCTTCGATAGTAGAGAACCAATGCGATAGCAGAGAACCAATGGTTCTCTGCCATCAATGGATGACTGTGAGCCTATGATTTTTTTTTTCCTCTCTATATAGGACGGAGCTTATCCCTGCCCATTGGGGCCACTAAGCTTCACCCCCATTTGGTTGGTCCATGGCCCGGCATCCCTCCATGGCAGCTATAGCCGATGAGGTGGTGCAAACCATTGGTGGATCACCGTAGATGGTTTGTGTGCCACCGATGGTTATCACTGGTGGGTCCATCGATGGAAACCACCGATGGACACCCCACCGATAGCCATCCCTACTCTTAATGGGAGGGGGGGCTGTGCTCATTGTGTCATTAGGACCCACCCCCTTGCTGCATAATGGTGTGATTCAAGGGTGTATGGGAGGGGGCGGAGCTCAAATGACAAGATGAAATGGATTGCATCATATTGTCCCCACTCCCATTCTGGTCAATCCAGGGAATTTCTGTGTGTGCCACTGTCCTCCACGGTATGCAATTGGGAAGCTGGTGCACGTAAGCCCGACAACCAGCTTCCCGACTGCTTTATCCTCGCAAGGGTTAAATGATAGTCGTCTCATTCTAGACGCCTGTCATTTTACCGATGATGGGAGACCGGTGCCCGGCATCCCGATCGAAGTGATGCCGGGCGCTGCTGCGGACAGCTGCGTTTTAGGTTTAGGGCTCCCGGGGGGGACTTAGGGTTAGGCATCCCCCCGGGAGGTTAGGGAAAGGCTAGGGGGAGGGAGGGTTTGGGTTAGGCCACCCCCCCCCGGGGGACTTAGGGTTAGGCACCCCCCCGGGGGACAGGCTTAGGTGGAGGCATTTAGAGGGGGTATTAGGGATAGGCACTGGGGGGAAGGTTAGGGTTAGGCACCCCTAAGGAGGGTTAGGGTTAGGGGGTAGATTAGGTTAGCAAATACTTACCTTAGCACTATCGGGATTTTCACTGCTTCCGGAATGCTGGTGTCGGGATTCGGGGGGTTAGGTTAGGTTAGAACATACATACCTGCTGGGATGTCATTCATATGTATTCCTCATCCACTACCAGAGTCCCCTGTCAGTGTCAGCTCCAGGAACATGAGCTTCACGTGACCCACCAACGCTACGCCATTCGGTCGAGACATTGGAACTGCTGTCCTGCATGAGCTGATTGATACATAGCTACTAAAAGAAAATCATTCCTTATTTTCCACGATGTGCGTCGATAAGGACTGTTAATTATTGCGTTCCCATCACATTTTCTTTATTAAATAGGCCCGTAAATGTTCAACTGTTCAACATGGTAACAGGGTCTCTTTAAATTAGAGGGGGGCTGTAGGGAAAAACAGCGCCACCACAAAACTTCTCAACAAACTGCATAGTAAAACAACAGCATCTCGGTCAGGAATGTGTACGTGATCCCGGCGCACAGAATGCCGGCGGCCGCAATGCCAATGCTGGAATCCCGACTGTTGAAATGCCGACGCCTGCAGGAAAGTAAACCAATCCTTATCCTAACCCACCTTTCCCGCAACCTATCCACCCGCTCTTGTTTACCCTAACCCTAACCCTCCCCCGGAGTCTAACTCTAACCCTCCCCTCCTGCAGCCTAACAGTAACCCTCCCACTAGAGCCTAACCCTAACCCAAACCCACTTTTCCAGCAGCCTAACCCTCCCTCCCCTGCAGCCTAACTCTAACCCTCCCCCTAGTACCTAACCCTAACCCCTAAACCTAAACCTAAAACTTACCTTCGTGATCGTGGCCACCAGGATCGTCGAGCCGGGCTTCTGACCCTTGTTGGGATTCCGGTGTCGGTATTGAGACTGTCAGCATTGTGTTCGCCGGGTGCTGAACTACATCCCCCTCGGTCATGCTACCGTTTTGCCTTCTGGTTTATTATAAAAATGAAGGACAGGATTTCAGTAGAGATGAGCAAAATTTTCAAAATTGTCCTGTGGAATATTTTTTATTTTGCTGTAAAATTTCACATTGCAACATGAGTTTGTCTTAAGTGTTCCCAATACTACCCCAACCAGACCACAGAGCAGGCTAGATTGACTGTCATTGACTGTATTATTTTTTAGAGGGAAATCCAGTTAGACGCAGGATTTGCCACGCTGGGATAAGCTCTGAGTTTCACGCTCGGAGCTATTCAATAAAACTCCCGTTTCCCAGGGCAGTAAACCCTCGGTTAATGCGTGCTAACTCATTGATTCAGAGCAAAATGCAGAATCAATGGGTTTCCCCGCACGTCTAACCCCATCACGGTGCCGGTTATCGAAGAGTAAATCAAGGTGTCAATTAAGGAATTTAACAATACAAAGCACCATCTAATACAGACACCTATGCTATATATTAAGAAGGCTATAAACTAGACGCTATGGCGTCCAATCCCGCAGATCATTAGCGACATATCGGGTACATCGTCTAGTGTGTACCCATGATATGTGGGTCATTAGTGACATCGTCCGTTGGACCTACTCCAGGATCAACGGGGGATGTCGCTAATGATGTCATGCTGCAGAATGCAGCATGACCCGTCCCTCCCCGCCCTTGTGGTAGGGTCTCATCCACCGCAAGCCCCAGTGATCTTCCTGTACTAATAGAGCAGGAAGTTCACTACTGACATCACATGTGATGTCAGTAGGGCCTCCCGCAAATGGCAGGCATTCCTTCAGGAACGCCTCCATTTGTGCAGCCACCCCCCCCGAGCCGCCTACAAAACGGGGCGAGCTATCGATCAACATCAACAGCAGCCCCGTTTTGCTGCAAGCCCCGAGCAAGTGAAGTTCTCACTCGCTCCGGGGCTCACGCACGCAGCGTGCGCACTGCCCGACCATCGACCCGCTTGCGAGAGCTATGCACTCGCGAGCGGGTCTGAATCAGGTCCAGGGTACACATCAGCTAATGTGTACCCAACTTTAGCTTCAGTTACGATGATTTACTAAAGAAACATTGCAGAGAAACAAGGAAACTGTAAATGTCAGGGATATTCTTTGCATTGTCTCTTCCTCTGCAATCCGATAACTTTCTTCACTGTCAGTATGTTGCAGAATATCGACGCTGTGACAAACTGTAATTCTGTGTGATAATATAGTATAATAGTAACCGCTGCATCTGTATGTGTTATATTATCCTGGCTGAGTGCTCTCTCCTTGCTTCTTGTATTAATGCTGGAGGTAAGAAGAGAGAGCGTACAGTATGGACATTAATTCTGTCCTGCGCTGGGCTGGCTGCCGATAAGCTCAGCGCTGTGACCCCCTCCTCACCCCTGGTACAGCTGATTTCATTCCAAGAAAATGTTTAGATTATATCTAAACAAATGAAATAGTGATTTGCAAGAAATTACAGGAATGCAATCTGCTTGGCACACACACAACATAACACTACATTTCAGTGTCCTCTGAACAAGAATAATTTCACCGCAAAGACTTTAAGGGAAAGAGATATCTCAGAAGAAACAGATGTCCAATGACTCATATCAACCAATGGAATATTCCCTTTATTCTTCTGTGCAAGCATACAAATAAAAGTCATTATTTTGTGACGTGCACTGAGCGACAGAGCATTTCAGCATTTTATGTAGTGGGATTAGGGCCTGATTCAGAGCCGGACGCTATTTGCGGACGGTCGTTCCAAAAAAGGGGCCGGCTATTTAAATTGAGTGCTCGCTCATTGCGGTTTGTTGACGCCTCTATGTCTGAGCGAGCGAACGAAAAATGCGCTCGCTATTTTGTAAAGACGCCCCTTTGCCGGTCGCATCACATGTCATCTCCGGTATTTATTAGATTAATCGGGAACATCGAAAGGCATCTGAACTGCTTGCAGTGCTTGTGGTGGGTTTTTCCTACCGCAATCACTGCGAGCAGTTCAGGCTAAAAGACAACCAAGTGACGTGGTCGATGATGCTCCTTTACTAATTATGCACTCCCATTAAACGCCCTTTTTACCATTAAGCACGCCTGCGTTCGGATCTCCACTCCCCCGTTTTCAAGCACCTTCCCCTGTTACCACCCACAAACGGTACATTCTGTCAATCAAATTAGCAGCCCCTCGCTGTTTTGCGATCGCACGATTTCCGACCGCAATGACTGGTTTGCACATGCGCATTATGACCCATACGCATGCGCAGTTGTGCGAACATCGCTCAGAGCAAACGAGCAGCCGCTTACGAGCGGCTCTGAATCAGGCCCTTAGTGCGGTCACTAAATTATAGCCACTAAAGTGCAGCCTATTATCACACCCCATTGATCAAAAAGATACTTTTTTATAGGGAGTAATTTTTTCAGTAATATTTCTCTTAATTATTTTTTAACACCCAATCCCCTCCAGGGACACGAAGGCAGGTGAGGCAGAGCCTCCCCTGTCATACTCCCTCCCCTTTCATACTCCCTCCCCTGTCATACTCCCTCCCCTGCCATACTCCCTCCCCTGTCATACTCCCTCCCCTGCCATACTCCCTCCCGTCATACTCCCTCCCCTGTCATACTCCCTCCCCTGTCATACTCCCTGTCATACTCCCTCCCCTGTCATACTCTATGTCATACTCCCTCCCCTGCCATACTCCCTGTCATACTCCCTCCCCTGCCATACTCCCTCCCCTGCCATACTCCCTGTCATACTCCCTCCCCTGCCATACTCCCTCCCCTGCCATACTCCCTGTCATACTCCCTCCCCTGCCATACTCCCTGTCATACTCCCTCCCCTGTCATACTCCCTCCCCTGCCATACTCCCTCCCCTGTCATACTCCCTCCCCTGCCATACTCCCTCCCCTGCCATACTCCCTGTCATACTCCCTCCCCTGCCATACTCCCTGTCATACTCCCTCCCCTGTCATACTCCCTCCCCTGCCATACTCCCTCCCCTGTCATACTCCCTCCCCTGCCATACTCCCTCCCCTGTCATACTCCCTCCCCTGCCATACTCCCTCCCCTGTCATACTCCCTCCCCTGTCATACTCCCTCCCCTGTCATACTCCCTCCCCTGCCATACTCCCTGTCATACTTCCTCCCCTGTCATACTCCCTCCCCTGTCATACTCCCTCCCCTGTCATACTCCCTGTCATGCTCCAGAGCTTTTATATAAAAACTGTTTTTATACATGTGTGCCTCCACAGCCATTGACCTTACCACACGTCACTGATGTCCCCCACCACCACTACCACCGGGCCCAGAGCGGGGACTGGCCCAGGTACTGGGCAGCATGGCCAAATCAGGGGAGGAGGTGTGATCACGCCCCCTAAAAAAATTGCAACAGTCTCCCTGGATGCTCCGTATGTGCTGGGCTTTGGAAAAGAAGCTGGCGCTGCTTCTCTCTACCTGCCCGGTGAGCTACTGACCCAAGCTCTGGTCCCGCAAACAAGCCCGGGCAATGAGTACTCCCCACACACCTCTATGCACCACTGCGTCAGGCACCTGATACTGTATATTGTCTGCAAGGGTGTGACTAAATAAATAAAGCTCCTAACTTGATATTTGCCAACATGTATTATCTGCTCCCCGGGAGATGGACGGAGAGCAGACACAGCAGGCCACTCTAGGGGACGGGTTTCTATGTCATTAGGCACTTTTGCGCCCTTCATACGGTGCTGCATTTCATGGCAATTATCTCCCTATCCTGACCACTTTCCTGCAGCTTCCGGGAGAGTAAGTAAGTTTGAGTAACTTTTAAAAAGCGTAAGAGAGATTCACAAGTCCCTTTAAAATCTGTGCAGCCAACATGAAGGAGAATTCAATTTGATGCGGTGTTTGCCAGGTTTCGCGCACAGAGCTATTCAACTAAGCTTCATTCTGCTGCGCGGTAAACCATGGGTTAACACGCGCTAACTCATAAATTCCGTGCAAAGTGCTGATTTTCCCGCACGTTAAAATGCAGAGTCTGCATTTTAATGCAGATTTGTTTTTCACAGCTCGAGGAAAAATCCACTCCCTGAGGCTTAGGACCTCATTCAGAGCCGGTCGCACAGAGCGTGCGTTCGGTCTGAATAAGGGGAGGACGTCTTGAATTTTCAAGACATCCTCCTTTGCGGTGGTAAGGTTGTGGGTTAACACCAACAGCCTTACGACTGCCTAAGGTGATGGTCGCGATGGTCAAGACCATCGCGACCATCGGGGCTTACGACGAGACCCTAGGGTAGGGTCTCCCTTGTCGTAAGCCCCGGAGAGCTTTCGGCTCTGTCTGAGCCGGAAGCTCTCCACTGAAATCACTAGTGATGTCAGTGGGGCCGCCCCCAAACGGTAGTCACGTTCCCATGGGAACGCCCCCGTTTGGGCTGCCACCCCCCCGGCCCGCCTTCCAAACGGGGCGAGCTGTCGATCAACATCGACAGCTCGCCCCCTTTGGATCGAGACCCGCTACGACCGGTGCTGTCGGTCGTAGCGGGTCTCACGCATGCGCACGAAGGAGCCGGCTCCCTCGTGCGCATGCGCACTTGACAAACATCAATGCGGCCGTGCGGTCGTAGACCGTACGGCCGCCTCTGAATGAAGGCCTTAGTGTGCAGGCTTCCCGCAGCTAACTGAATTGGACAAAACATTAATTTAGCATGCGGGGTAAACATTGCACCTAACTGAATTCCCCACATGGTGTAGCCAGTCCTTCATTTCATAGGCTTGACTGATATCTACAATACACTTTTCTATGAGGGTGCTTTTCTTTTCTTTAGTCTTCTTGTAAATACAATAAGAAGTGCTCTGTAAACAATACGCTAGTTGAGAATACATGTTACCGATACTGACTTTAAACCTCTGAACAATCCTGCCTATACCTTCTAAACCTTTATACGCTCCTGCCTATACCTTCTAAGTTGACGCTATTTGCGTACGCAGTCATAAAGTAAAATAAAAACCTTCAGACATTAAAATGTGTTTCCAACGCACAAAGTGTAATATTCAACATAAAAACAGTAGGTTACACGATGTGATCTAAAGACAATTTAGCACAAAGAAATTATACAGACCCAAGGTACAGTTATACATACACACGCACCCTGGAACTAGTTACCGGCATCAGCAAGAAACCTCCGTCAACAGCATCAGCAAGAAGACTCCAGACTGAAGTTTGTACGCACATTTATACCATTGAAGGGATTGGGAATACAATAGATAAGTTTGGCGTGATTCCATTGGTTCTTCTTATAGTTGTCTTGGTTACAGGATCATTTATTGGACAATTTCAAATAGATACAAACGGCCTCCAACCTCCCTTTGTATCCTTTTTCCCGCCGCATGCAAATCTAGTCTGCTAACATCACAAAGTTCATTTTAGTGTTTTAACTTTCTACAGTCCATAAGTTGAGAATGCATGTTGCGATCTTCTCACCGATGACACCGGAAAGCTGTCGAGACAGAGTAGATCAGTACAACACCAAATACGGTTTGCTTATCATGTCCTAAACCTTATTTGCAGAAAACAGTCATTTCTTTACACGCTGGCATTGTGAATGAATCATGTAATAATAACCCTTTTGCGCTACGGAACTATTGTTTTAAGTGTATGTATGCAAGGGAGCATGACACTAAATAGTGTTGTGCGTCTGGGGTTCTGGGGGGTACTTAGCGAGCAACACTAAGCTGGAAAGGTATCTCTGAGTGTATGGGACTAAGGGCCTCATTAAGAGGCGGTCGGAGGATGCAAGCGGTCGCTCAGAAACTGGGCGGCCACTTGCATCCTGACCGCCCGCCTCTGTTTCGGCCGTTAGGCTGTAGGTTTACACCCACAGCTCTAACGACCGCTAGGGTGATGGTCGCGATGGTCAGAGACCATCGTGACCATTGGGGCTTACGACAAGACCCTAGGGTAGGGTCTCACTTGTCGTAAGCCCGGAGAGCTTCTGGCTCTGTCAGAGCCGGAAGATCTCCACTGACATCACTAGTGATGTCAGTGGGGCCTCCCCCAAATGGTAGGCGTTCCCATGGGAATGCCTCCATTTGGGCTGCCACCCCCCCGGCCCGCCTTCCAAACGGGGCGAGCTGTCAATCAACATCGACAGCTCGCCCCCTTTGGAAAGAGACCCGCTAGGAGCGGCGCTGTCGGTCGTAGCGGGTCTCACGCATGCGCACGAAGGAGCCGGCATGCGCATGCGCACTTGACAAACATCGAGGCTACGACCGCACGGTCGCCTCTGAAGGAAGGTCTAAGTCGGTATTGGTTGTGTAGGGATCGTTAAAAAGCTGAACGTGCTAATAATTAGCTATTTTGCGTTGTGAACTGTTTAACATTGCGTGTATGTGTTAATGTGAATGCAGGGAAAACACCACTAATTTGCTACTTTTTAGTGCTGTTCATATTTAAGTATGTGGTGATTTTAATGTGTTGGAAAGTCATTTTTATGTATGTCAGACACCGTCGGTATGTGTTTGGGGAAGATTGTTAAAAAGTTGGCCGTGCTACTTATTAGCAATTTTGCGTTGTGTTTTGTGTACTATGTGGTTTTGACAAAATGGCGCTGTGTGACCTATTTCTATGATGGAGTCTTGTCGCCATTCGCAATATGGCGTCGCTCCAATCTAATTTTAAAACTGATTCTGTCTCAGTCAATTATCCAGCTTCGACAATGTATTACCGGGACATATAAAAAGCCTAGGTGGGTAATGTCAGGGATCGGGCTTCATGTGAACTCTGGCCCTGATTCAGAGCCAGAAGCTCTGAAATAGCACTCGCTCTGAATCAGGGCCGGGCCTTTTTTTTTTTTTGGAGCGGCCTCTTGGCCGCTCGCATAGCTGTGGGTGACCACCCACAGCTATTGTGAGCAGCCAGGATGATGGTCGCGATGGTCAAGACCATCGCGACCATTGGGCTTGCAATGAGACCCTTGTGGTAGGGTCTCGCCCATCGCAAGCCCCAGAGAGCTTTCGGCTCTAACAGAGCCGGAAGCTCTCCACTGACATCACTTGTGATGTCAGTGGGGCCGCCCCCAAGCGGCAGGCATTTTCATGGGAATGACTCCGTTTGGGCAGCCACCCCCCCTGGCCCCCCCACCAAACGGGGCGAGCCATCACTCAACATCGACAGCTCACCCCCTTTGGTGCCCGTCGCTAGCCGGGTCTCGAGCATGCGCACGACAAATCCACGCTGTGGGCCACCATTGACCCGGCTGCGAGCGCTCAGCGCTTGCGACCGGGTCTGAATCAGGCCCTCTGGGCCTGATTCAGAGCCGGACACTCTGAAAGAGCGCTATTGCGAGCGGCCAGGATGATGGTCGCGATGGTCAAGACCATCACAACCATCGTGGTCGCAACCCCAGAGAGCTACCGGCTAATCAAAACCAGTGATGTCAGTGGGGCCGCCCACAAACGGCAGGCGTTCGCTTACGAACGCCTCCGTTTGTGAAGCCACCCCCCGCCACGCCTCCAAAATGGTGCAAGCTGTCAATCAGAATGACAGCCGCCCCCTTTTAGCGCGAGACCCAGAGCGACGGAGCACCCGTCGATAGCCGTGTCTTGTGCATGCACATGTCGAACCGGCCCTGGCAAGCGCAGGCGCAGTGGCCAAACATCGACCTGCTCCCGAGCGCATAGTGCTTGCGAGTGTGTCTGAATCAGGCCCTCTGAACAGGAACTGGTGGGCTGGATGCTGCACGGCAGCACTGGTGTTTTTTGGAGAGTGACCCTGATTCAGAGCCGCTCGCAAAAAGCGAGCGCTCACTCTGGATCAGGGCGGCCGTTTTTTTTAAGAAACCGGCCTCCTAGCCGCTTGCTAAGCTGTGGGTGACCATCGCGACCATCGGGCTTGCGACGAAACCCTTGTGGTAGGAACTCGTTTTCCGCAAGCCCCAGTGAGCTTCCTGCTCTAATAGAGCAGGAAGCTCACTACTGACATCACGAGTGATGTCAGTAGGGCCGCCCTCAAACGGCAGGCGTTCCTTCGGGAATGCCTCCGTTTGGCCAGCCACCCCCCCCGACCCGCCTACAAAACGGGCCGAGCTGTCGATCGACATCGACAGCCGCCCTATTTGTAGCGAGCCCCGGAGCGAGTGAATTTCTCACTCGCTCCGGAGGTCACGCCGCGCTTGCGCAGTGTCCCACCATCGACCCGCTTGTGAGCGCATAGCGCTCTGAATGAGGCCCAGAGTGTACAATAGATGAGATGCTGGCACTTGCTGAGTGCTGCACTGAAGTACAGGTGTTATCTGAAAAGGGCATACAATCAAATAATTGCTGGTGCTTGCTGATTGCTGCACAGGTTTTTCTTAAAGAGAGTGCTCAGCAGGTGGAATGATGAGGCTTGCAGATTGCTGCACAGGCACTGGAATCACACAAAGCTTTAGAAACTGCTGAGACTGGAGCCAGGTAACCGGTCACAAGAGAAGTTGTTCTGGCAATGAACTGCTGCCCCAGAGGAGTTTAAGTAGGGTGTACAGGATCCCTATTGGCTGTATAAGTCAGCTGGAAGAAAAGCAGCCTCTGGTTGGAGAATCCGGAGTCAGCTGACTGTAACTAACATGGCGACGGACATGCAGCACTGGGACCAGGAAAGTTCTGGAAAGACGCTAATCAATGACAAGGTTAGCAAACATAAGTGTCACGGACCATTGCAGTGACCCACGGGTGCACCCCAGGAGGCGAAGCAGCAGCACAGAGTCAGATAATAGGGTCTCAGAGCCCGATGTGTGACAGGCAATAAACAGTACATTACATCTATATACATTGGATAGACACATTCTATATTCTGCACACTCTGTATTCGCTATACATTGTTTATTACTTGCATTTTGATGAGTTTGTGGAAGGTTAAAAAAACATAAGGAAAATTGTGAACAAAATATATGAAGATTGGGCAGTGGCATCCCGCCTTGTGGTGACATCCAGTGAGGGAGCAAAAAAGGGAACGCCCGTTTTAGTCCCTCCAGGGGTCCCAGAGGTATGGATTGCCCCCCGGGGACCAGTCTGTGTGCAGTGCCGGCTCCCTCGCTATGTCAGAAGCCAAGTGCTGCACGTAATGCTACAGTGCAGCACCCAGCTCCTGTCACTGAGGAGGAATCGGCACTTTGCTGTCACCCCTTGGCGGGTGACGCCTGGGTGCGGCCCTCACCGCCACAGAGATCGGGGACTGTTATTACTGTACTTTATGGTGTTACTGCATGTATAACGCAGGAGTTATAAAAGTCTGTCCGAGAATACAGGTTAATGCACGATCAAAAATTGTCCTGCCATAGAGTGCAATGTGCCTGACTCAGGAGGATGCTATAGCAGACACTGGGTCTTTGTACGCAGCGGCTGTGCTAAAATAACCAGACTCCTGCAGGTTCCTCTGATCCGCTGTCTGCATCCTAAGACACAGCATCAGATCGCCATCGAGGAACATCACGGCGGACATCGGACATCTGAGTAACTCATAGGTTCCTTGGAATGTCCATCGCAAGTGCTGGCAGGTGGTGAAGCCAGTGAATCTGTGGCAGAAAATGCAGTCGCTGGCTTCGACATGCCCCTAAACTGCTGGTGTTACGTCTGCGTTTTAGAAGCTCTCCTCGCCACACCCAAATTGCTGTGGCTTCCCACACGCTTCGACAGGAGTGGCACATGTGCACTGCTGCTCCGGCTCTGGCGCAGTTACGTAATCATCGGTCAATAGTGACCAATGTGCTTATTGTGCCCGGGTCTAAATCAGGCACACTGTGCTCTGGACATTGGGCCCTGGTATAAATTCCTACAACTCCTGAGCTTCCCTTGTCTGAGCCAAAGTCTATATACCATGAATTTCTGTGTATGAATTGTTGACTTCTATACTCCTCCCGGGCTATCCGTGTTCCTCTCACTTGACCCTTAGGTAATTTAACCAAAGATATTATTCAGAAAGAATAAACAACGCCAGAATTTGATAGAAGTGAGCAGCCAATATGTGAACCAAAAAACGTACATCTTTATTACATACTAGCTGGGATGGGTTGGGCACAGAATGCTGGTCCTCGGGATCCCGGTGGTCAGAATCCCGACAAGGTTAGGATACCAACACATGTCGGTCAGTATCCTAACCCTCCCCCACTCCCTCTCCCTACTCCTAACCCTCCCTTCTTGGTGCCTAAACCTAACCTTCCCCTCCCTGCGCCCTAAAGCTAACCCTACCTCCGTAGTGCCTAACCCTAACTCTCCCCCTAGTGCCTAACTCTAACCCATTACCCTAACCCTCCCCCTAACCCCAGTACTTACCGTCGGGATGCCGGTGCCAGGATTCTGACAGGTGTTGGGATTCTGGCACCAGCATTCTAAGTGCTGGCATCCAGACTGTCTTGATTTTGACCAGATGCCGCTGGGATACCCGGGTTGAAGACTGGACCCTGGAGTACAGCGGCCGCCTTCATTTTTCTACATTCTCCTTGCCTATAACCTGGATAACTCTGCACATTAGGAATAAATTAAAGTGAAACCAGCGTATTCTCATAGCGTTTGGAATGGGGAATATGACTTACAGAACAGAAATCAGTATAGCTTCCAATATCATTTGTGTTTCAGAAATGACTGCAGAACACAGAGGCTGATTCAGCGGCGGACGGATATGCTATCAGAGCTGCTAACACAGGGGCGTATCTATAATGGATGCAGGGTGTGCGGGGCACACTGGTCCCTGGGTCCAGGATGGCCCCGCACTGCACACCATGTACCCATAGTATTACTTACCTCTCCGGAGTCCCACGTCGGCTTGGGGGAACAGCGCTGTAAACATGGCTGGAAAATGCCATTTTCCCGTCATTTGCACATACGCAGTACATGCAAAAATGGCTACTGTGGCCATTTTCCCAGTGACCTGCGCATACTCTATAGACTCTGGGCGCACTCTAGTGCCCAGAGTCTATAACTCCGTCACTCGCCGCACACAGTTCAGTGCGCTGCCGGCCGCTGGACAGAGAGGAGGGGGCCTGTGTCGGAGACTGCACATGGGACCCCCTCCTCTCTAGAAACACCCCTGTGCTAACATGTAAGTAGATGGGATTGCCGCAGTATGGAAATGCAGCAGGAGACGTCACGTACATGCATTACTGATCCGAGCTGCGTCCAAGAATTCATAATTGGATCATCTCCGATCCCTTCGACCGGTTGAGTGACCATGGGGGTCACGCAAGCTGGTCAACGCAGATGAGTAAAAAAGGCCAAGAAATCTCCATCAGTCGGCAGAGATCCTGACCTCACCACTTCCCCCAACGGTGGTGTAATGGGAAATGGAGTGGCCCTCACTGCCCCAAGAAACGGCAGCAGACTGTCAATCACTGAGTATACTTAATACTTAAAAAATATTATTGCTCATTACATCATTAAGTCCCTAGATTTATTTATTTATTTATTTTTATTATTTTTTATTTTCATTATTATTTTATTTTAACTTGTCTTTCTTTTTTTCTGTTTTGATCTTAGATTTTAAATACATTCCCTTTAGATACATTTTTATGCACAGGTTCACTAAGCCTAGAAAACACAATTCAAGTACCAGATTCAGAACACCTTACCGATATTTTACACCCACACCCTGGAATAAAAGCGCTGCCACCTATTATCATTTCAGCCACAAGATAATGGGTATTGTCTTATATCAGTGTTGCACTAACCCTCTGTACATGACATGCTTAGATGTCGCAGCGCCCTGGAAATAATATTCAGTAAACCTTTAAATTAGAGATGTGTGGTGACCCCCATGTTTTGGTTATGGTTTTGGATCTGGATTTATTTTTGTGTTTTGGTTCTAGCTTTGCAAAACCACCCTCAAGTGTTTTGGTTTTAGTTTTGGATCTGGGTTTTTTTTTTTTTTAGATGATAAAAAGTTTTTAAAAACAGCTAAAATCATGTAATTGACCCCCATGTTTTGGTTATGGTTTTAGATCTGGATTTATTTTTGTGTTTTGGTTTTAGTTTTGGATCTGGGTTTTTTTTTTTTTAGATGATAAACAGCTAAAATCATGTAATTGACCCCCAAGTTTTGGTTATGGTTTTAGATCTGGATTTATTTTTGTGTTTTGGTTTTAGTTTTGGATCTGGGTTTTTTTTTTTTGTTAGATGATAAAAAGTTTTTAAAAACAGCTAAAATCATGTACTTGACCCCCATGTTTTGGTTATGGTTTTAGATCTGTATTTATTTTTGTGTTTTGGTTCTGGCTTTGCAAAACCACCCTAAAGTGTTTTGGTTTTAGTTTTGGATCTGTATTTTTTTTTTTGTAAATGATAAAAAGTTTTTAAAAACAGCTAAAATCATGTAATTTTTGCAATCCAAAACTCGAAATTCGAATTTATATCAGAACCACGACTCATATTTATCCGGATCTCTTCAGGAAATTAGAACCGCCACTTCGGTTCTGTCCGGATTCCTGAAATTCAGGTGGATTCGGATTTCTGGAGAACTGAAAGGCACATCTCTAATTTCAATGGTAAATGAAGAAGACCTGCGATTGTCTCTTGTGTAAGTGCTTGTATTGTCAGCATACAGTAGTAGTCCTGAGCGGTTGAGATCTCATATTAAGGCGGTATCAGGAAAGCGTTGGCACAGATGTGAGGACTGGCGTAATGAAATGTAAATTGTCCTCCAATGTATTGCATTCATCATTCTGAATCTGAACATGCTGCAATTGTCATAGTGAAGTATTCTCCTGAAATCATCGGCTGCGTCATCAGCCTTTGTCCCTCAGATACGAGACCCGGGCAGCCAGGGGTTAAACATCTTCTTGCTTTAGTATTAGTAATTGTTTGAAGGTTTTCAGCAAAGTGACTGCTGCCATCATTATTTAGGAAGGGGGGGATAATGCAAAAAAGTGCCTGACAAAACTAATGGCCCGTGCATTCAGTGTGTAACAATCCAGCACCCCCCACAGCTCTGCCGATAGCGACAGAAAAAGCCATAGGCCGCAGGTACAGGAAGGATTGCATTCATTTCATGTGTCAGAAACATCGCCGTGTAAGAACCAGCGGGATATCCAGCCATAATATGTCACACGTTATTGTGCCAATCCGTAACCCCCCGAAGTGTCATTGTGAATAATATGTACATATATATATATATATATATATATATATATATATATATACACACACACATATACAGTATATATATGTATATAAATATATTAGGGATATGCGCCGACCCCCGTGTTTTGGTTTTGGATCTGTAGCTCCTTCAAGGTTTTGGATCTCCCTCAAGTGTCTTGGTTTTGGTTTTGCAACTGGATTTTTTTAAATAAAAAATAGATAAAGTGTTTTAAAAACAGCTAAAATCATGTAATTTATGCAATCCAAAACCCGAAATTCAGATTTAATATCCGAATCCCGAACCGCAAAAAGATACCCGGATTTACCTGGATTCATGAAATTTGGGTGGATTCGGATTTCTGGAGAAGCGAACCGCACATCTCTAATATATATTAGAGAGAGCGAGACACACACAGTTGTGTCCTCATTCATACATGTGACTTCAGTCGCTCCAAATAGCCCCTCCCAGTGCGCCAGGTCCTGTGCAACTTTACCGTGTCAAGTGTCTTTTTCGCTCAAAATGTGCGTCTTTTTTACACAAATAAAACAACTGGAAGCGACAAAACTACATTCTTAGATTACACTGATCAATTTGATGTGAGACATTTGTACATCTGTGTGCGAATGAGTCTGAGGGGTCTATTTACTAAGCAGTGTTAAGAGACAGAGTGAAAAGTGATAAGGTACCAGCCAATCAGCTCCTAACTGTCATCTCACAGGCTGTGTTTGAAAAATGACAGTTGGGAGCTGATTGGCTGGCACCTTATCACTTTTCACTCTGTCTCTTAACACTGCTTAGTAAATAGACCCCTTCATCTGTATACGAGGTGTTACAATGCAGCGACTGCAGCTTTTTCTCACGCCAATTTCCGTTGTACTTTATCTGCGACTTTGTACGTGGTTTAAAGATGTACTCGGAGCCCCGTGTTTTGTTTTTTGTTTTTGGCAACACCACCCTCAAATGTTTTGTTACTTTTCTGTTTTGGGTTTGGATTTCTTTTAAATTGATAAAAATAAGTTGCAATCATGTAATTTGGACCTGTTTACAGTACATGAAATCTAAAGCCCAAGATTTAGTTTTTAAATCCAAGTCCCGAGCGTACAGTAGACCCGAGCCGGCACTCGGTTCTACTCGGAACCCCAAAAGTGATCCAATCTGGGACTCAATTCTACTCGAACCTCAACATTCAGGTGTGTTTGGTTTTCTCAATTTAAAACGAATTCCTGTTTGACTAAAGTTGCAGCGCAGCATCTCTTGTACACCGTGAGCGATGTATCGCTGCTTCTGTGATGCGCATAAGATGAAAAATATGCTACGCTACTGCTCTTGGATCGGCTCAGTGGCGCTGGGTGTATCACGCTATATGGCGTATAGACACTAGGGGGTATATTTACTAAAGTGAGAGTTTTTAGAAGTGGAGATTTTGCCCATAGCAACCAATCAGATTCTACTTAACATTTCACCAGCACCTTCTAGAAGATAATAGCAGGCTTGCCTACCCTCCCAATTTGGCCAGGAGCCTCCCGAATATCGGGTGCCACTCCCGGCCCCCCGGAAAGGCAGGCATGCCTCCCAGTGGCCTCTGTCCCTCCCGACACCTACCAGAGTAAATAGAGAAACCCTTGCAGCGGGGGGAACCGGTGACGCAGTACGTGCTGAATCGCTTCATCGCTGAATGTCGGTAAGTATGGATAATAGCTAGAATCTGATTGGTTGCTGTGGGCAACATCTCCACTTGTAAAAATATTGGTTAACATGAGGTCATGAGCTCAATTCCTGACCAAGGCACTATATGTGAGGAGTTTGTATGTTCTCACCTGTGTTCGCGTGGGTTCCCTCCAGGTACTCTGGTTTGCCCCCCATGCTTCAAAAACATACTGGTATATTAATTAGCTGCTGTTCATAAAAAAGTTATCTCTAATGTATATTATTGGCAGATGCCACAAGTTCACGTGTTGATTCCAAACTAGAGTAGGTTTTACCAAATATAATAGGATACACGTGACAGAAGACAATCAGGAGTCATATGATAAGGTATCAGTCCCTCTTGGACTAAGTACTGTACAGCCCTACAGCACTGTGATGCTCCAATAACACATTGATAGTCTTGTGCACATGCAGATACTTTTATAGAGGCAAGTTAACAAGTCTTGCATCTGGTATAGAAAGCCTGACCTTTAAGTTTGGTAACTAATATTTACTCAGACATGTGATGTTATTAAGGATGATGAGTCATGCACAATAACACAGTTAAGAGACAGCACGTAGTGATTAACCATTTAACTACATATCAATATTCCCCTCGCTTAGAGATGTCTCTTGTTACAAGTTTCTCAAACTTTCTTGAAATTTTCCTGTAATAAAACAGAAAAAAAGCATCAAGCAAAAATAATAACAAATATCATTATTCAACCCACTTTATTCAGGAAATGCACTTAGCACTTTTGATCGAAGTCCTTTGGCAATATTTTGCTCACTTATGATATAGTTTACAGAAATTAACTTATTCTCAACATGTTCTCTAATAAAATTATGTTTGATATCAATGTGCTTTGATCTGCTATGGTGCTACGTACTAGCAAACAAGTCTATAGCACCTTTATTGTCTCTTCTTTAGGGTTACATTTTTAGTTCACTTAAAGTACATTTAATGTAATGTACCTCTTTTGTTTTTTAAGTGAAAGCCATATATTCTGCTTCTGTTGAAGATAAAGCAACTGTTGGTTGTTTCTTACTTGACCTGCTTCTCGCTGCAACTGCTCATTCAACCAGATATCCAGTATAAAAACATCTGTCGTCTTCATATGCTCCCCAAACTGCATTGCAGATTATTTCAAGTTTTAAAGTTTTAGTCCTTGAAAACATAAGTTGAAACCAGCTAGTACCCGTTACTTATCTCAAGATCCTCTTATACGCTAACCAATGCTGTTTTCCAGTATTCAGTGAAAAGCTGGCTAACACGGTTCATTGCATGTGTGATATCTGAGCGACTTCCAACACTTGCATACATACTCCCCATTGGTATGGGATAGCTCTCATCTCCTCTATTTCAGATTCTTTAGTAGGAGACAAACTTCTAGTTAGTTTTGTACTTGACAGCAGTATACACTGGTTTGCATCTGACATACCATGTTTCAGTAGTACAGTTTCAATATAGTTTTGCTGATCTGATAGCTCCAGCTTTAAGATTTTGCAAACTCCTTATTTCCAGGAAGTGATTTGCGGGACCTACAGGAGGTCTTTCAATTTAAAATGTTCTCCTAATAGTCTCTTTACATTTTCAATGTGACTTTCTTGACCAGCTCGTAGCAAATCACCTATGCACAAAATGTCAAGATATAGCTTTCTCTCTATCATTTTGTGCTACTGTATAAACAATGATCTGTTTCTGATCTTTCAAAGTCAATTTCTGTCAACACAGTGACTAGGTTTGATGTACCAACATTTGCTACGTTATAATGATTTCTTAAGTCGGCCTACTTTTCCTTCTGGAAACAAAGTTCTAGCATGGTATCTGGTGGCTTCATAAAGATATCTTCAGCTACAGTAGTTCACCCTTAAGAAATGCTGAATAAAAATCTATTTGATATAATAGCCAGTCATATAGTGTAGATATAACAATCACACTGTACAAATAAGAAATACTTTTCATTTGTTTCCGTTCAAAAAATTGTCATGCTAATTTGAGATTAAGAAAAATGAATGACTTCAGAATGTTTTTATCTGCTCTAGTATTTGAGCTGCACTACTCTCGCTATATGTACTTCAGTAGTATAGTCACAGTGAAAAGCAATTTTAAAATAATCTGATAATTTTTTGATGCAACATAAATAACATTTGTCTCAATTCATTCAATCACAAATAAGAACACAAAACGAAACAACATCAGGCAACCAAAAGTACTATCTCATATAGTGACCTATTCATGAGAGCGCTTTCTCCTTGCTTGTCATTTGTACCCCTCTTGTCTCTGTCCAGCAGTAGTCAGCGAGCTACCTACCCTGGTATCTTCCTTCCATTGCTGACATGTCCTGGTGGCATCACTCACTGTGCTTGTCACTTACTGCACCACAGCTGTCAGGGAAGACGTCCAGATGAGAGTCCAGAAGATGATGGTGAGGGGTAACACGTTGCAGCCTAATTGATGTTACTTTACTAGAAGCTTGTTCACAATCTCAACATAGTTTCCAGCTCTACTGTTCCCCAATAAGCCGTGCATAGCACCTTTACTGACTTCCCAAGCAGTCAAAGTTTTTATCCTTAAGAAGTTGACAAATTTGCTGGCCAACAAAGATCCCTTTCTTATCTTTAGCATCACTTAGAAGCAGAAATATTAATCTCAGGTATCGTACCTGAAAGCTTCTCCATCTTTGTTCATCCCCTTTACAAAGTTCTTCAAAAGTCGGGGTTTGATGTGTAAAGGGGGCAGAAGATTTTTGCTTCAATCAGCCATAGCCTACAATGACTACTGGGCCTACAAAGACAACATGACCTACAATGAATACATGGCCTTCAATGACTACATGGCCTACAATGATTACATGGCCTACATTGACTACATGGCCTCCAATGAATACATGGCCTACATTGACTACAGAGCCTACAATGACTACATGACCTACAATGAATACATGGCCTACAATGATTACATGGCCTACAATGAATACATAGCCTACAATGACTTCATGGCCTACAATGTTTACATGGCCTACAATGACTGCATGGCCTACACTGACTGCATGGCCTACAATGACTAAATAACCTACAATGACTACATGGCCTACAGTGACTACGTGGCCTACAATGATTACATGGCCTACAATGACTACATGGCCTACAATGACCTCATGCCTACAATGACTTCATGGCCTACAATGAATACATGACCTACAATGATTACATGGCCTACAATGACTACATGGCCTACAATGACTACATGGCCTACAATGATTGCATGGCCTACAATGACTACATAGCCTACAATGACTTCATGGCCAACAATGACTACATGACCTACAATGAATACATGGCCTACAATGACTACGAGACCTACAATTAATCCATGGACAACAATGAATACATGGCCTACAATGACTACATGGTCTATAATGAATACATGGCCTACAATGACATCATGGCCTACAATGTTTACATGGCTTACAATGACTGCATGGCCTAAAATGATTACATGGCCTACAATGACTACATGCCTAAAATGATTACATGGCCTACAATGATTACATGGCCTACAATGACTACATGGCCTACAATGACTACATGGCCTACAATGATTACGTGGCCTTCAATGACTACGTGGCCTACAATGATTAATTGGCCTACAATGACTTAATGGCCTACAATGTTTACATGGCCTAAATTGACTGCATGGCCTTCACTGACTGCATTGCCTACAATGACTAAATAACCTACAATGACTACATGGCCTACACTGACTACATGGCCTACAATGATTACATGGCCTACAATGATTACATGGCCTACAATGACTACATGGCCTACAATGACCTCGTGGCCTACAATGACTTCATGGCCTACAATGACTACATGACCTACAATTAATACATGGCCTAAAATGATTACATGGCCTACAATGACTACATAGTCTACAATGACTACATGGCCTACAATGACTACATGGCCTACAATGACTTCATGGCCTACAATGACTACATGACCTACAATGACTACATGGCCTACAATGACTACATGACCTACAATGAATACATGGCCTACAATGACTACATGGCCTACAATTAATACATGGACTACAATGAATACATGGCCTACAATGACTACATGGTCTATAATGAATACATGGCCTACAATGACATCATTGCCTACAATGTTTACATGGCTTACAATGACTGCATGGCCTAAAATGATTACATGGCCCTACAATGACTACATGCCTACAATGATTACATGGGCTACAATGATTACATGGCCTACAATGACTACATGGCCTACAATGACCTCATGGCCTACAATGACTTCATGGCCTACAATGACTACATTACCTACAATGAAAACATGGCCTACAATGACTACATGACCAACAATTACATGATGGCCTACAATGACTACATGGCCTACAATGATTACATGGCCTACAATGACTACATGGTCTACAATGAATACATGGCCTACAATGACACCATGGCCTTCAATGTTTACATGGCTTACAATGACTACATGGCCTACAATGATTACATGGCCTACAATGATTACATGGCCTACAATGACTACATGGCCTACAATGACTACATGGCCTACAATGACTTCATGGCCTACAATGACTACATGACCTACAATGAATACATGGCCTACAATGACTACGAGACCTACAATTAATACATGGACAACAATGAATACATGGCCTACAATGACTACATGGTCTATAATGAATACATGGCCTACAATGACATCATGGCCTACAATGTTTACATGGCTTACAATGACTGCATGGCCTAAAATGATTACATGGCCTACAATGACTACATGCCTAAAATGATTACATGGCCTACAATGATTACATGGCCTACAATGACTACATGGCCTACAATGACTACATGGCCTACAATGATTACGTGGCCTTCAATGACTACGTGGCCTACAATGATTAATTGGCCTACAATGACTTAATGGCCTACAATGTTTACATGGCCTAAATTGACTGCATGGCCTTCACTGACTGCATGGCCTACAATGACAAAATAACCTACAATGACTACATGGCCTACACTGACTACATGGCCTACAATGATTACATGGCCTACAATGATTACATGGCCTACAATGACTACATGGCCTACAATGACCTCGTGGCCTACAATGACTTCATTGCCTACAATGACTACATGACCTACAATTAATACATGGCCTAAAATGATTACATGGCCTACAATGACTACATAGTCTACAATGACTACATGGCCTACAATGACTACATGGCCTACAATGACTTCATGGCCTACAATGACTACATGACCTACAATGAATACATGGCCTACAATGACTACATGACCTACAATGAATACATGGCCTACAATGACTACATGGCCTACAATTAATACATGGACTACAATGAATACATGGCCTACAATGACTACATGGTCTATAATGAATACATGGCCTACAATGACATCATTGCCTACAATGTTTACATGGCTTACAATGACTGCATGGCCTAAAATGATTACATGGCCCTACAATGACTACATGCCTACAATGATTACATGGGCTACAATGATTACATGGCCTACAATGACTACATGGCCTACAATGACCTCATGGCCTACAATGACTTCATGGCCTACAATGACTACATTACCTACAATGAAAACATGGCCTACAATGACTACATGACCAACAATTACATGATGGCCTACAATGACTACATGGCCTACAATGATTACATGGCCTACAATGACTACATGGTCTACAATGAATACATGGCCTACAATGACACCATGGCCTTCAATGTTTACATGGCTTACAATGACTACATGGCCTACAATGATTACATGGCCTACAATGATTACATGGCCTACAATGACTACATGGCCTACAATGATTACATGGCCTACAATGACTACATGACCTACATTGACTACATGGCCTACAATATTTACATGGCCTACGATTACCTGGCCTACAATGACTACATGGCCTGCAATGACTACATGGCCTACACTGCAATTTGGTATTCAGGTTTGCCAACCTATATTTTCTGTAGATGCCAAAATTCTCCAGTATTTCACAAAATATCCCTACTTAATCATAAATGGTCTATATTTTGGAAATGAGAGCTGAGAGGTTTAAATGTCATATTTGTTTTTCGCATGCTGCAATCAATTAGAAGTAATTATTTTGACATTGAAAACTTTTTCACTGTAGCGCAGGTTTACTGTTGTATATTTATATCAATGGTAGCAGATGGACGTGAATGTCTTATCTGTGCTGCTATGGTGCAACATGGGTGACATGACACAATAAGACACACTACAACTACCAGGTCTTGTAGAAACTTTAAAAATAGTAATAACTGTCCTCTGCATTTATAATAACTCAGTCTCCATCCTCTTCTTATCGTGGTATACAGAGCTGGGATTTATGAATTCCGTTAGCAGGAGCAACTGCAGGTACCAAGGAAGAACCAGCCTTCACAAACATTTACTGATATTATATAAATGTGGCTGGTAGGGCCCAGAGCAGATCTAAGCTACAGCCATATATAGCTGTTGCCGGCATCTATTGTGATGTCACAGTGCAGGTCACAGCCCTATATAAAGGATACCCAGCTACTGGCAGCCATTTTGTGGCTACAGCCATCTCTAGCTGCTGTCTGCATGTATTGTGATGTCACAGTGCAGGTCACAGCCCTATATAAAGGATCCCCAGCTACTGGCAGCCATATTGTGGTGATATTTTGTCCTAGATTGATGCTCTCTGTGTAATTTCTGCTTTATTTAAGCAACTTTAGATAACGACTACTAATATGGACTTTGGATTTCATCTTGGAAAAAAGGTCCTGAACAGCAACATCTTCAGAAAAAGGATCTTCATAACATCTTCAGGTAAGGACTATATAACACATTTTTGGCCTGTCACCCTTATCCCTTCACACACCTCCCTCCATTTTATTTGCAGTTTAAATATTAGGAGGCTGTGGGGGACAGAGTACCAGGTCTAAATTAAATAACTATATAGGGATGGTAGGCAGATAAGACTGAGCTCAAATAAAACAAATATATATATATATATATATATATATATATATATATATATATAGCATGATGGAGTAAGGGGGGAGGAGGGGGGTGGAGTAGGACAAAATATGCAAGATGGCAAATTAATAAATATATATATATATATATATATATATACATACACACATATATAATAGTATTTTGGAGAAAGCTGTGGGAGGAGGTCTGTAGAGTAATTTCTAATAACATATAGATTATTATTACACAGCAGAAGGAACCTGATTACACATTTGCACCCTGCAGTACTATTAGACAAATGTGAGGACTAGTTCTTAGGAAACTGCAAATTATTTTCCAAATGTTCTAATTACTTTAAAAAGCAAATAAAAAGGATACAAACATAGAGACACAAATACATCCCCAATAAACTAAGTTATGTATTTCGAGGAGCTGGGATTAGAAAGCAAGGAAGGGGGAAGTTCAATATATATTATGCTATCAAAAAAATAATAAAATCTAAAATTATATATTACAACAAATGGGTAATACCTACAAATAAATGTATATTCAAAGAAAGAATAAAAAATATCAGAACCAATAATTTCTACTCTTCTCAATTCTATCTGGGTGTTCTTTGGGCCAGGAGGGTTCCCGCAGCTTTCCAGCCAGCGGTCCACACAGTCCTTAATCCGGCCTGAGCATAGGTCCTGCTATCAGGCTACAGAGTCAATTATATCACATCAGAGTCCCTACCTTTATGCAGCATGCCCATTACTCAGATAAACAAGACGTAATCATGACTTTATATTATTACCTTTTATTCATAATTAGAGATGTGCAGTTCGGTTTTACTCAAATGCGAACATAACCAAGCTTAGATGGTCCGAGTCGAATCGAGTCCCAGTTCAGAATCACTTTTGGGTTCCAAGTGGAACCAAGTCCCAGGACTCAGATTTAAAAACCGAACTCACTTGTTTTGATTTGTATGTAAATCCCTCCAAGGTCGCCATGGCTTGGGAGGAGCAGGAGAGTTTGGGAGAAGATCTCTATTTATAATGTGCTACTACACAGTGTTGCACACTGAAGGGATTATGACATCTAATACATACAACATCATGAAACAAAGGTAAATCTGGCCCTGCCCCAATGAGTTTATAGTCTAAGAGGGGTATTCAATATGGGTGCGATAACATCGTTTTTTGCGTTAATATCGCACTTTTTAACATTTTTGCATTAATATTACTTGTTTTAGTTTTACACCGTATTCAATTTCAAAGACTTATCGCAGTTTTGAAAAGTCTTTGATAAAAAACAGGGATAACTTTTCGCCCTTGAATAGGTGTCGAAAAAAAGTGCAGAATTGGGGTTTAGGGGTGCAGGCTTAAAAAAAATAGCCTGCACCCCTGAGATTGACATTTAAAAAAGAACTGTGTCAAAAAAAGTGTTTTTAAAAAAATAGGGACACCTCAAAAAATTAATTTAAAAATTGGGGTGCAAAAAAAAAAAAAGGGAAAAAATTGTTAAACAATAGGGAAATAGGTTCAGGGCTATTCTGCAAGTATGCGGCAGGTGTTTTCTAGAATAGAATTATAGCGGCAGGTGCACAAATGCAGAATTTTTAAAAACTGACTTTAGGGACTTAAAAATATGCTAGCACCCATTTTCATGTACCCCAAATTTGATGGGACCACTTAAAAAAATGAAAAAATAACCTAAGTGCTCTTCTGCATCACTTCTTCAATGTCGGCAAAAAAGCACCTGCTGCGGCTATTTAAATCCCCGACTTTCAATTAAAGGCTAAAACGGGGGTATTCATAGTGTTCCCCCATGTTTTTACAACTTTAGGGGGGTCTTACAATTATTTTAAGGAAAAATTCGTAACTTTACGCAAATCCAACTTCGGAGTTTCCCGTTTTCGTTAATTTTATTTTGAATACGGGGATAAGCGGGAGTGCGCACCATACCTTTACGCAGAAAAAAACTCCGATATGAAACGTTAACTTCGCCAGGGAAGTTAACCTTTCATATTGAATACCCCTCTAAGAGGTTTGGGGAACACCTCATACACAATGAAGGGAAATATTATTATTATTATTATTTTTATTATTATTATTATTATTATTATTATTATTATTATTATTATTATTATTATTACACTGTACAACAGACATACTTTTAATTTGTTTCCTTTCTAAAAATAGTCATACTTTATTAATTTGAGGTCAAGAAAAATGAATATGACTTCAGAATGTTTAATTAATGCTAGTTTTAAAGCTACACTATTGCGCTATATGTACTTCAGAATTATAGTCACAGGGAAAAGCAATTTTAAAATAATCTGATATTTTCTTGATACAACATAAATAACAGATGTTTCAATGCAATCCAATCAATCGCAAATAAAAACACAAAACAACATATAGTACAGCAACTGAAAGTCCTATCTCACATAGTGGCCTATTCATGAGGGTGCTGTCTCTTTGCTTGTGGTTTGTATTACTCTTCTGGGGCATCTCTTGTCACTGTCCAACAGTAGTCATCGAGCATAGACGTGTTCCACACACCCTGATACCTTCCTTCCATTGCTGACATGTCCTTGTGGCATCGTTCACTGTACTCGTCCCTTACTGCACCACAACTGTCAGGGAAGATGTCCAGATGAGAGCCCAGAAAGTGTATTGTGAGTGGCATGTTGCAGCCTAACTGATGATACTTTTCCAGAGAACTGTGAGGGACATATCTTACATGGCCTACACTGACTACATGGCCTGCAATGACTACATGGCCTACAATGACTACATGGCCTACAATGGCTGCATGGCCTACACTGACTACATGGCCGGCAATGACTACATGGCCTACAGTGACTACACGGCCTAAAATGGCTACACGGTCTACAATGGCTACACAGCCTACACTGACTACATGGCCTACACTGACTACATGGCCTACAATGACTACATGGCCTACAGTTACTACATGGCTTACAGTGACTACATGGACTACAATGTCTACACGGCCTACAGTGACTACATGGCCTACAGTGACTACATGGCCTACAGTGACTACATGACCTACAGTGATATGAATTCCTACTTATCTATACACCCTAAATGTCGCTATTTAGCGTTATAAGTCGCACAATAAATAATTGCTTTCCAGACTTTAATTGTGGTTCCAAAGCACAAAAAAATATTATTCACCAAAAAGCAGATAGTTACAAGCTGTGATCTTAATACAGTTAGGGCAAACACATTATACAATCACTAGGTACAGTTGAATTCATACGCATGCGCTCTGAATCCAGATTCCCGGCATCAACTATGAAACCTCCGTCAACAGCAAAGAAAAGATGACTGACTAGCAGATTCAGGGAGCTTGCATATAAACCCTGCAGAGATAGGCAATACAATAGAACAAGTTGGCATAATCCCATTGGTTCTTCTTCCTGGTTCTCCTGTTATGATGCAGTTCATAGGTCAGTTTGTATTGTAATAGTTCAGCCTCCAACAGCTTCTTTGTGTCCATTTTCCCGCCGAAGAACAAGTCTAAACTGGATAATTACATTACATGAACAGAGTACATTTCAATGCCTATCTCTCTATGATCCATATTTCCCAGATGCATGTTGCGATTTCCTTGCCGATGGAACCGGAAATTTGCAAATAAACAGTGGTTCAGAATGGCACCAAACACGGTCAGTTTATCATGTACTAAACCTGAGATCATAAATACAGTCGCTTTATTACATAATTAATAAGGAATATAACCTTGGATATTAACCTTAATGCTGGGGAACCTTTCTATGTAAGTGTGCAATGTGTAAGTATAAGGATATTAAGAAAAGATGCTAGTTAGCATTGTGCGACTACGTTTTTGTGGAGTACACCGTGGTACGTGTTTTGCAGGGTTGTTCATATTATATGTTTTAGTAAATGTATGTATTTATATAATGAGGACTTTTAACATTGTTCTATAGCATGGGAATCGCACAACGCTAAATAATAGCATCGCTGTATGTACTGATATTGTGGGATTCGCTAAAATGGCATTGTGCGGCCATTCGCAAAATGGCGTCTTGTTGCCATTCGCAAAATGGCATAGTGCAGATTTTAATCTTAACAGATTCTGTCTCAGCCAATTATCCGGCTTCAACAGTCCACCCTTTGATAGCAAACAACACGCTATCACACTCTGATTTTAAAAATTAATTTAGGCTTACACTATGACATATTATTTAATGTTATATTATGGGATGGCACAAGGTGTTTCTTAAACCATCACTACTGTGTCTCTGGGAGGGACATAAAACTACCCTTATACGCACACCATGGATCTTGGGAGATCATGGGAAAGATGTGGGGATGCACCTAATCTATAAAGGAAGTCTTGAAGGGGAATAGGGACTTACATTTTAATAACACATTTCATGATTGGCTAAATTTATACATCATCTGATGGTACATTCTAGTTCAGGGTTGTAATGCAGTTCTTCATTTACCTTGGTATTCATTTTGTTCCTACTGACCACCATCATAATTTCATTCCTTTGATTTACCTTATCTTTACATTTTCCATATTTCAACACAGTAGGAATACATTTGACACATAAGCCAATTACTATGATGACAACCAATATGAGGATCTGGAGTTTACCTATGTTAGCTATTATTTCCTGGACCTACTCTCCTAGACTGGAGAACCATTTCACTGGATTCAACCATGAAATCCATTCTTCTACCTTCTCCCCTACTTCAGCCACTGAAGCATTATGGTTCTTCCAAAATTCCCATTTCAGCTGCAGAATTTCGTCCATCTTCCGGTCCATCACCTCCTTGGGGTCACTAGTATCATTTGTAATATATGTGCAACACATTACACCAAAATGGGTGGTCAAATTTACACAATACCCTCCAGTGACAGCTGTTAAATAATTTAACACTAGCCTATGTTGCACAAGTTCTTTCTTATAAGCTTGTAACTCCCTACCTGTAAACCTAAACGTGTCATGATACATCTTGGTGATAATATCTAATAATTTAGCAAGATCTTGGATGTATCTAAAAATTTGTGTACCCTGAGCGATCCTGGAAGGATCCAATGCGACTAAAACTTGAAAGCCAGTTGTCTCACTAATCAATTGTGTGGCTATATGTACATCACCAGGTATCATATTTCGTTTGTCTCTATGTTCATACTGTGTGTGAAGATATGGTGATGGTGTGTTTTTATGAATACCAAGCATTTCACCATGTGTAAGAGTCATAACCTCTGAGAGTACTCTTCCCAGATAACACAAACCTTCAGAACTCGGAGAGAGCCACTTATATGCTTTTCTACCACATATAAAATATACATCATCGGGGAGAACATAAGGAATAGAATGCATCATGATCATCCAACACATTTCCCTAACAAATGATCCTATTTCAGGTTCTCCCATGTGGCTAATACATGTTTCTGGTTGTATAACCCTGGCACAGTAGCCTTCTGGTACTCTGCCAACCATTTTTTTATGTCACTTAGTGTGTACCAATACCGGAAGTGTCTCCCATTTGACCTAATTGTGCGTAACAGTTCAAAATTTATAGGCTCATAATCAGCTCTTAGTGAGAAGGTCATCATCTGGTTATTCCCAGTCACCTCCCAACTTCCTGGTTTATTGGAGTTGGTGATGTTCAAACATAAAAGTGATTTATCTACTTGGTACTGGTGGAGTTTAAAATGAGGTGGCTTGGTGATAAGAAATATTCCTTCCAGCATCTTCCTTTGTTTTAATTCTAAAACCTCAGAGACATTTAATGGAAACGGCACTAACCCTACATTATGCTGTCCCTGAGGCACATGAGAACACACCCACCATAGTCTGGTTTAAAACTTTGCCCACCATAGTATGATAATCCTCTAAAGGATACCCACCCCAATACTGGTTATACTTACGTTGGCACTGCTGTATGCAATTCTCATCAACTAAGGACCCACAAAACTCACACATACAATAATCCTCAGATGATAGACCTTCACACTGTCTCCGAGTTTCCAGAATAACAGATCTCTTAACAATTACTGTACTGGGTTTGGTCAGGTACCGCCCTTGTGACTATATTGCTCTTTCTCCCAACTCCACTCCATCGATATCACCCTCAGCTCCCCTCTCCATCCTCTGTCCTCCGTCACAGAAACCAGAGATCCCGAAACAACCCAGGATGATGAAAACTATGGGAGAAAACACAAAGATAACCACAGCAGACCACTCCATTGCTGAAAACAATGATTTACAAATTTCTTTAGCTCAGGTATCTCACTGTAACCTTTAACCCTCCCGGAACAGACTTGCAATTGACAGGTCTACGTTATCTGTCTCGTTTCCGCCTTGTCTCACCACCGGTTGGTTGACCTTCTTACAGTGAGTGGAATGGACCCAGGTATCTCTCTCTGCCACTTTCATGGATGTTGTAATCGTCAGTAACACTTGATATGGACCTTCCCACTGATCTGTCAAACAACCTGAACGCAAGAAATTTCTGATCATAACAAATTCTCCAGGTTCAACATCATGACACTTTGTTTCAGGCATATCATGTGACAACAATTTCAGTTTCTGCTGTTGCTGCTTTAACTGTTTACTCACTGATATAAGATACCTTACAGTAATCTCGTTGTTACTTTTCAAATCTTCCTTGGACTTATAATCAAATGAGGTTGTCTACCAAACAGTATTTCAAAGGAGGATAGATTGAGAGGTGTCTAGGAGTTGTCCTGATACTGAGGATGACAAGTGGTAATGCTTCTGGCCATCCCAGTCCAGTTTCTGCCATGATCTTACTTAATTTATTTTTAATAGTACCGTTCATCCTCTCCACCTTGGTGCTGGCTTGCGGTCGATAAGGGGTGTGAAGTCTACTATTAATACCCATCAACTTACACATGTTCTGGAAGACATCACATGTGAAATGAGTACCCCTATCACTTTCAATAATTCTAGGGATACCGTATCTGCATACAAACTCCTGAACAATATTTTTAGCAGTGAATGCAGCAGTATTAGTGGCAGCTGGGTATGCCTCTACCCAGCTGCCACTAATACTGCTGCATTCACTAATAGTTAGAAAAAACATCTGTACAAACTAATACATGCTTGAGATTCCTACATGGTGGTAATTGGATTAAATCAATTTGTATTACCCGGTCAGGGGAATGTGGGATGGCTCGGTAGGGATTGTTTTCCCAATGTTTTTTCTCAAGCAGGTCAAACAGGAAATTGCTATTTTCTGCTTGGGAAGAAAAACCTGTTACACACCAGTATGCTCTCACCAACTTGCACATACCTTGCTTTCCCAAGTGAGTCAGACCGTGCGCTGCCTCAGCCAGGCTTGGGTAGTATGCCTTGGGAGCCACTGGCTTACCTTGTCCATCTCTCCAGAGTCCAGAGGACTCTTGCCCACATCCCTTGGACCTCCAGATGGCCTTTTCCTGAATGAAACACAAATTTTGTATCTCAATTATTTTCTGCATATCAATAGTTTGAAACATCATTTGGTTAATTGGCATGTTCACTTTAAACCCTGCTGCCCATTTGGCAGCTTCGTCTGCCCTGTTATTGCCCAATGACACCGGATCGTCTTCTCATGTGTGGGCTTTACACTTAATTACGGCCACTTCTTTAGGCAATTGAATCGCTGTCAGTAGTCCTTTTATATGTCTGGAATGTGCAACTGGTGTGCCTGCTGCTGTCATAAAATTTCTCAGACGCCATAGAGCACCAAAATCATGTACCACCCCGAAGGCGTACCTAGAGTCAATGTAGATATTAGCAGATTTGCCATCTGCTAATTCACACGCTCTTCTTAGTGCTACCAGCTCCGCCACTTGGGCCGAGTGAGGTGGACCAAGAAGTTTGGCTTCTATGATGTCTTTGCCATTTACAACAGCATAACCTGTACATAACTCTCCAGTGTCAGTCTGTCTACGACAACTCCTATCCTTGTAAAATGTCACATCTACATTTTCTAAAGGTGTATCCCGTATGTCAGGTCTTGCAGTAAAGGTCTGATTCAGATATTCCATACAATCATGTGCATCAATATACCTGCAGAACTCACCTCCTGCAAGCGACTCACCTCTCTCCACCCTTTGTGCATCCTGTGGCACATATGGTAAATACGTTGCTGGGTTTAACGTACTGCACCACTTAATGGTGATGTTTGCAGGTGCTATTAGGGCTAGTTCTGATTTTGTGAACCTAGCTGAGGAGACATGTCTGGTTTGGGCAGAATTTAGCAAAGCAGATACAGCATGGGGAGTATAGGCAATCATATCATGGCCTAATACTACATCCTCACTCTGACTGACCAATAGAGCAGTTGCTGCTATACTTCTTAAACACATTGGGAGTGATCTTGCCACAGTGTCAAACTGTGCACTGTAGTATGCTACAACCTGGCATCACCATGGTTTTGTGTGAGGACGCCTGCTGCACAACCATCAGCTTCCGTATAGTATAAATCAAAAGGTTTTTCATAATCAGGTATTCTCAATGCAGGTGCTCATGTCAGACTGTCCTTAAGATTAAGGAAAGCCTGCTCTGTTTCCTCTGTGTGTATGACACGATCGGGCTTTGAGGAAGAGACTAAGTCCTGTAATGGCAAGGCCAAAATAGAAAAACCTGGGATCCACATTCTGCAGTATCCACACATTCCCAAGAAGGTACGGATTTGCTGTTGGTTACGTGGCAGTGTCATGTTCTGTATGGCCTGGATCCTGTCAGTGGTCAGATGTCATAACCCTTGGGTTAGGCAATGTCCCAAGTATTTAACCCTGGACTGGCATGGCTGTAGTTTGTCCTTAGCAACCTTGTGTCCTGTTTGCAAGAGATAAAACAACAAAAGTTTAGTATCATTTAGAAATGACATACACGAATCAGAACACAACAATACATCGTCCACATATTATATTAGAACAGATCCATTGGCAGGTTGAAAAGATTGTAAACAGTCATGTAAGGCCTGGGAGAAGATACTGGGGCTGTCTATGAAGACCTGGGGCAATCGTGTCCATGTATATTATACCCCCTTGTATGTAAATGCAAATAGTTACTGACAGTCAGGATGAAGAGGGACAGAGAAGAATGTAGAACAGAGGTCAATGACAGTAAAATGGGTTGCATTTGGTGGGATCTGCATGAGAATGACAGCTGGATTAGACATTATGGGGAATTGGCTTTCTACCACCTTATTAACCCCTCTAAGGTCCTGTACCAGCCTATAACCCCTCCCACCACTTTTTTTCACAGGAAAGATGGGACTGTTAGCTACACTTGCTGTACAGACTAAAATTGCCTGTTGTAATAAACTCTCAATTATGGGATAAACCCCTATCTCTACCTCTTGTTTTAATGGGTACTGGGGAATTTTTGGAGCTTGCCTACCGCTCTTTAAATTTACCATTACGGGAGCTACGTTTGCCATCAATCCAGTGTCCTGTCTATCTTTGGTCCAGGGGGCCCCCGGTATCTGAGATAACATTTGTTCTACTTGAGATGGATTTTTATCTGAAACAGTAGAGTGAAACATTAACCTTTGGGGAGTGACCAATATATCCCTCACCTCATGCGCAACACTCTCTGGGATATCTAGAAATATACCATCAGGGGTACAATAAATCCCATTTTACATAACAAATCCCTTCCCAGTAAGTTAGTTGGGGCTGCCAGGAGAAAGGCGTGCCTGGTATGCAATGGGCCAATTTTAACCTCTGCAGATTTGGTTAAAGGATAATGTTGCACTTTACCCGTTACACCCATTGCTGGTATTGTTTCACTGGTCACCTGTAAATTAGATGGATATTTTATCAGTGATCTGATCGCCCCTGTGTCTACAAGTAAATAATGTTTAGTACCAGCTACATCAATTAACATTACAGGTTCTTCTCTAACATCCCCAGTTAACCTGACTTGCTGTAGACTACAAGTATGACCTGCCCCCTAGCGTTGACTCTCACTCTCCAATACAGCATTTAAGGCCACAATTGGAGCAGGTGACTGTGGAAGATTCCCTGCATTCTGCATATATCCCTTATGTGGATATCTAGGTACTCCCTGGTTAGGGGGTCCTACCCTCTTCACTTTACAGTTCCTTATTACATGTCCCACTTGGTTGCAGTTAAAACACCTTCGTGAGTGGGGTGGGGGAAAAAGGTTGTTGTGTGGGTTGGGCGGTAGAGAAAGATTGTGAGCGTGGGTAAGAATTTTGAGGGTAATATGGTGGCTGCGGGTAGTATGGGTTTTGTGGCTGTGTGTGATAAGTGGGGTAGGGCTGTGTTTGTGGCTGTGGTAAGGGCGTGTAGCTGTGCAGGTGCATATGTGTCTGGAGGCTGTGATGGTATATTCATTCCTTCTAGAGCTTGAATGCTAACAGCCATTAGCTTTTCGCTCTGGATATCTCTCTTCTTGAGGTTGTTTTTATCGTGCTCAATAGCGGACTTCCTGAGTGTGTCTACAGTAACTCCCCTCCAGCCAGGCAGAGAGGTCTGGACTTGGGTCTTTAGATTGTCTTTAAGACCATCCATAAGTACCGTGATGACCATTTCTCTATGATGAGTGCAATCTTTAATATCTTACATCCCAGTGTACTGGGTGATAGCCTGCAGAGCTCGGGTACAGTAATCTTTTGCAGATTCACTCTCTTTTTGTTTTATGGTGAAAATTTTACTCCAGTTAACTACTACCGGGAAAAATACACCCAATTAAGTTATTATGCGGGTAATGTTACTTTGTTTTTTCTCGTCTGTTAAGGGATCATCTCCCTCCAATACGCAATCTGTGATAAATATTTTTCATGTCGGTATTGTGCGGAAGACACGCCCTTAACACCACTCGCCAATCTTTATTGGTTGGCTCATGAGCATTACCCAAGTTTTTCACAAATCTTTGGCATTTTGCTAATTCCTTCTTAGGGTCAGGGAAGTCTGTCATTATGGAATTTAGCTCAGCTCTTGTCCAAGGACAATGCATCACTACATTCCTTGTTGGCATCACACCATTCGCATCTGGATTCCCAATGGGAACAGTTATTGTCCGGACGGGATGGATGCCTGCCATAATGCTACCTTTGGCCGAATTACCTAGTTGAGGGTTCAGTCTACTGCTACTATGTATGGCATTAGTAATCTCCGCTACTGTTAAAGTGGGGGTTAATGCTTCCTGTACGGGTGGGACTACCTCCATTTCTGGTACTAGTGAAGCAGCTACCTGTGCTTGCTGTGGTGGTACATTTAACATTTGTGCAACATGGGAGAGAGCGGACATCACAACAGGTTCATCATCTACATCATCAGCATGTTCCTTATAATATGTGGAAAATGGTGCCCTAGACCGCACACCCTGAAAATATATATAATGGGAGGTGATACCTGTGGAGACTATTGTTGCAAACATACAAAAAAGAATTACAGATGCACAACTCCAACATTATTCATTATATATTAATAATACATTTTGCAATAGAATTTTGCAAATAATAAAAGAGGTTTTGGCATAAGCACCGCACACCCTGAAAATATATATAATGGGAGGTGCTACCTGTGGAGACTATTGTTGCAAACATACAAAAAAGAATTACAGATGCACAACTCCAATATTATTCATTATTTATTAATAATACATTTTGCAATAGAATTTTGCAAATAATAAAAGAGGTTTTGGCATAATCACCGCACACCCTGAAAATATATATAATGGGAGGTGATACCTGTGGAGACTATTGTTGCAAACATACAAAAAAGAATTACAGATGCACAACTCCAATATTATTCATTATTTATTAATAATACATTTTGCAATAGAATTTTGCAAATAATAAAAGAGGTTTTGGCATAATCACCGCACACCCTGAAAATATATAATGAATAATGTTGGAGTTGTGGATCTGTAATTCTTTTTTGTATGTTTGCAACAATAGTCTCCACATGTTTGCAACAATAGTCTCCTCCCATTACATATATTTTCAGGGTTTGCGGTCTAGGGCCCCATTTTCCACATATTCTATTTAGTGTGTTCTTATGCACACCTGAAGGTATGAGACGCCTTCAATCTAGGCTAGCACCCCTTCCCACCTGTCCCTTATTGGTTCTAAGCAGGGATCTGGCATTTTGACAGTACTTTAACAAGAGGCACAATCTAGGTAAGTCCTAAAAATGTTTATACTGTAGTGCAGCTAAGGGTTGATTTTTGGGGTGTGGGTCCCCTGGATTGCTTTGGTTGGGCTGCTTCAGGGCATCACATTATATACACATTTTTCCTTTCTTGCACTTTTAGCACTTCCATTGTTTGTGTTATATATATATGTATTATTTTCACCTCCCTACATGCAGCAGTAGCTGCTCTTATCTATCCTAAACCTTTTTACACTTCACCTTTCCTTATTGGAGTGATGCCCTGGGGTGGCTCAGCTGGGCTGGTTTGGGGGTGTCCTGCGCTCTGGATTTCAACCCCAGTATGTTAGGGACCTACCCTCAGAGGTTACCTGGGCGCGGTGGGTAGGCCCATAACCATGGCCATGATTATGCCAAAACCTCTTATTATTTGCAAAATTCTATTGCAAACTGTATTATTAATATATAATGAATAATGTTGGAGTTGTGCATCTGTAATTCTTTTTTGTATGTTCCTTATAATTACTCAAGAGAGGGTACAGGTTACATGTTACATTTTTATGATTTTTTACATCGACTGTACCTTCACCCCCATCTGTATAGGGCGGTGGTGTTGCGCGTGAACTACTGACATTACCTTCCGCAATGCTACCGTGCTGTGTGTGCGCACTACCTCGCACGCAACGTTGTTTAGCGCTGCGTGCGTACTCCCCTGCGTCGTGTGCACGATGCTGGCTTGCGTCACATGCACACCCCTAAACCACGTATCCCCCTCGTGCTGCCACAACTTTAAACAATCGTTATACTTTATCCTTTTCTTTTGAGAGTTCACCATACAGATGCTATCTCGGACATTGTTCAATACCTCCTTATCAAAGCTGCCAACCTTGGGAAAACATTTCACACTCATTCTCGTCATTTTAACCCATACATCACAGTACATAATTACATATGCACCGAACTCTGTATGCATAATATGCCATGCCGTACCAATCGGCGCATCCAAGAGCACATCATCTAACATCTCTACCGTTTGTTTGGCTCCCATCTTAGGGAGGAAAAAAACACTAAACTTTTCAATAGAGATTTAAATCGGTGAAAGAATGTCAAGGCTACTTTCACTTACCTCTGGACGATTTAACAGGCCGCGCCCACACACCTATGGAAGAATAATCAGGTTGCTTCCACGCACCTAAGCCCTTTTTGAGTACTTTGCACTGCTAGAATTTAAGCATTCCAATAACACTTACCATTTTCAGTGATTTCGTCCACCACAACTCAGTTCACAATCACAATAAGCCACAACTGTGCGGTTCAATCACAATGCCCAATAACCCTAACTGATCACTGGATGCCGTGATCACACTGAGAGCTGATAACTAACACAAACAACTACACTACACCCGACACCAGGCACCTAGCCCCTAAGGGTCCTACGATACCCCTAGCTAGGGAACATGTTACCCCTACCAACACACGTTCACTGTTACACACCTTTTTCTGTGCAGAAGAATAAAGTTTCCCCAGATATGGCAGCACCGACTAAGATACTTAAAACAGTGCTATCACGCTGTCAATATCACAATGCAATCTCAACGGTTTTGTTTAAATGCGTGGCAGCAATACAGGAAATACGTACACACTATTGTGCGACTTCCCCTTTTAACATGAAATTCTATCAATAAAGGAAAACAAACTTTTTCCTCCCTTGTCCCTGGATTCTAATCAGCGCTCCTTGAGCTCACACAATGACAGATAGTGGTCTCTTAGCAACAAAGTGGTAGCAGGTATTTGAAGGTGCAATGCATTCTTTCCTGCGTATGGTGCCTCCACTCTTTGCTGAGTGATCAATAACCGTGTGTTACCGTGTGAATGGTAGCGTGATTTCACTATGAGCCCCCAACTATGAATTCCTACCTATCTATACACCCTAAATGTCGCTATGTAGCGTTATAAGTCGCACAAGAAATATTTGCTTTCCAGACTTTGATTGTGGTTCCAAAGCACAAAAAGATATTATTCACCAAAAAGCAGATAGTTACACACTGTGATCTAAATACAATTAGTGCAAACAGATTATACAATCACTAGGTACAGTCGAATACATACGCATGCGCTCTGAATCCAGATTCCCGGCATCAACTATGAAACCTCCGTCAACAGCAAAGAAAAGTTGACTGGCTAGCAGATTCAGGGAGCTTGCATATAAACCCTTGCAGAGATAGGCAATACAATAGAACAAGTTGGCATAATCCCATTGGTTCTTCTTCCTGGTTCTCCTGTTACGATGCAGTTCATAGGTCAGTTTGTATTGTAATAGTTAAGCCTCCAACAGCTTCTTTGTGTCCGTTTTCCTGCCGAAGAACAAGTCTAAACTGGATAATTACATTACATGAACACAGTACATTTCAATGCCTATCTCTGTATGATCCATAATTCCCAGAGGCATGTTGCGATTTCCTTGCCGATGGAACCGGAAATCTGCAAATAAACAGTGGTTCAGAATGGAACCAAACACGGTCCGTTTATCATGTACTAAACCTGAGATCATAAATACAGTCACTTTATTACATAATTAATAATGAATATAACCTTGGATATTAACCTTAATGCTGAGGAACCTTTCTATGTAAGTGTGCAATGTGTAAGTATAAGGATATTAAGAAAAGACGCTAGTTAGCGTTGTGCGACTACGTATTTGTGGAGTACACCATGGTACGTGTTTTGCAGGGTTGTTCATATTATATGTTTTAGTAAATGTAGGTATTTATATAATGAGGACTTTTAACATTGCTCTATTGCGTGGGAATCGCACAACGCTAAATAATAGCATCGCCATATGTACTGATATTGTGGGATTAGCTAAAATGGTGTTGTGTGGCCATTCGCAAAATGGCGTCTTGTTGCCATTCGCAAAATGGCGTCATGCAGATTTTAATTTTAACAGATTCTGTCTCAGCCAATTATCCGGCTTTGACAGTGACTACATGGCCTACAATGACTACATGGCCTACAATGTCTACATGGCCTACAATGATTACATGGCCTACAATGTCTACATGGCCTACAATGGCTACATGGCCTACAGTGACAACATGGCCTACAGTGGCTACATGGCCTATAATGACTACCTGGCCTACACTGGCTACATGGCCTACAGTGACTACATGGCCTACATTGACTACCTGGCCTTCAGTGACTACATGGCCTACACTGACTACATGGCCTACACTGACTACATGGCCTACAATGACTACATGGCCTACAATGACTCAGCATTTTTGTATTGAGGTTTGCCAACCTATATATTCACTAGACGCTGAAATGCCCAAGTATTTAACAAAATACCCCTACACAGAATCGGTACTGAAATACCGACGGAGGAGATGCCGGCTGTCAGTACACTGACAGTGGCATTCCGATGGATGTAATCCCGACAGGGGAATGGTGAGTACTGTTCCCCTGTCCTATTTACACCCTAACCCTCCTTTTTTATACCCTCATACTAACCCTCCCTACCCCGCACCCTAACCCTCCCGGTAAGTGCATAAACCTAACCCTCCCACTTAGTGACTAACCCTAACCTCCCCCCCCGGTGGTGCCTGAACCTAACCCCCCCTGTCTGGAGCCTAACCCTAACCTCCCCCCTCCCGCAGCCTAACCCTGATACTTACCTTGCCCCTGTCTCCTAACGATCGGGATGCCCTCTGCCAGGATTCTGATGTCTGCAGCCCCAGTCATGTAGGGATTTCGGCGCCAGTGTTCTCTCGGTGATCAGGTTTCCGGCACCAGGATTCACATTATATATAGGCTATACATATATAGAGAGATAGATAGCTATGAAATAGATAGATATATAGAGAGATAGATAGCTATGAGATAGATAGATAGATAGATAGATAAGAGAGATAGATAGATAGATAGATAGATAGATAGATAGATAGATAGATAGATAGATAGATAGATAGATAGATAGATAGATAGATAGATAGATATGAGATAGATAGATATGAGATAGAATGAGCAGTCGATCAGCGCAGGGTCATCAATCATCTGCAAACATGCTGAACCTGACGTTATCGTCAGGTTGTCCAGCATGTTTGCCCGATGATAGATGTCTAAATGACCAGCGGGAGCGCACATCTCTGGTCGTTTTAGACATTTTTCTTAATGTTTTGCAAACGATTTATGAACGATTGAACAATATCATTATTGTTCAATTGCTCAATTTAATCGACTAGTGGATGTGCACCTATAGATAGATAGATAGATAGATAGATAGATTTGAGATAGATATAGAGATAGATAGATATGAGATAGATAGATATATGGTTGGGACAGGTGTTTTTGGGATTGCAGGAGACTGCAACTGGTGTATTTTTGATATTTTTTAATTCTTCATTTTAGAGACATCAAAATATACTAGTACCCATTTACATGAACCCCAAATTTGACTGCGGTACTTATTTTTCCGGAAAAAACATTGCTTTCTATAATATTTCCACACATATGCAAATATGCATATAACAGCCCTTTGCAACAAAATAAGTCCACTAAATACTTTTATTAGGGCTATTACTACTATTCTATATTGGCACTTTTCGCGGCTGATTGAATTTGGCCCTTAGCATACAGAACACATTAAGGGGGCGATTCAGACCCGGATACTAAGCAGCGCACTTTCGCAGCCATCAGGGGCAGGGTATGCAAATTCCGCCATCGCACGGCAAGGCTTAAGCATGCCCTCTATGTCTTAGAGAGCGGCAGCAGAGTGAATGCACGCCGGTATAAAGACGCCCACTTTTCTTTCTTAGCACACGTCACCTCCAGGAAGTGTATGTTTAATCAGGACCATCGATAGCCATCGGAGCTGCACGCAGCCCTTGAGGTCGGCCCTACCCCACCGCAAGCACTGCGATCACTGCAGGCTGAAATACAAGCAACTGACATGTACAATGACGCCTCCACAGTGGCGTCGCAAGAGGGGACGGGGAGTGCGGCCCGCATCGGGTGTCACCCTCCAAGGGGGTGACACCAAAAGCTTCAATAATGCCCGCAGCCCACCCCCGCTGGGCCGCCACACTCCTGCCGGCACTCCCCCTGCATGCACTGCCACCATCACAGCAGTCCGCTCCCCACTACCATCCCTGCCGTGGGGGGGGGGCGGGGCGCAATCAGGGTGGTGGATAATTTGTTCGCTGCGGGCTCCCGGTCAGACTAGAACGAGGAGCAGGAAGCAGGAAAATGGTCTGTCACTCAGCCCCGCCCATTGCTCCTCCCCCCAGCATTGTCAATCTCTCTCCCAGCCCTAACAAGAAGGAGCCAGCATTTGTCTATCCTGGGACGAAGGGGGAGGAGTGGGTGACGCCTGCATCGCTATCACAGCAGGTGAGAGTGTGGGTTAGGGGCCATTAGAGAGCGCTGCTGCAGGCACACACTTCCTGGTCACATCCACTGGTCTAACCTCATTTAGGGACCAGGAATGCTCTCAGTGTTCTTCGAGATCTATATAATCTTCCCTGTTCACTATGCCTCTGCCCCGGGAGTTCACCCCTCCACTATTATTCCTCCTCTCTGTCTCTCTCTGCTTCCTTACTGGCCAGAAGGGGACTTGTGTGAACCGCATAGGCACACAGCCCAGGAAGAATCCTGCAAGTGCAGCACAGTAATTAGTGCAGTTATCCCCCCCCCCCCCCCTATGTCTGCAGTTCTGTGTTTGGGCCTGATTCAGCAAGGATCGCAATTGCAAAGTTGCACACAGACAGCTTTGCAATTCCGTCCTTGCTATGATGCAAATGCAGCAGGAAGTGTATGACACCCCCTGCTGCATCTGCGATCCCAGCACTACGACAGAGGATGCAGGCTGGGATCACCATCGCGACCGTCGTGGTCGATGGTCGCGATGGTGGATAGCGCCAGGCCTCCAGCCAGCTGAGTAAGCCTCAGGCTGGCTGGTTTGCGAGCCCAGGACACTACGTTGATCAACAACGCAGATCCTGGGCTGGCCAATCCCAGGAAACGCGGCAGACATGCCCACGATTCTGGGAATGCTGGCCACCCCATGCTGCTCCTTAAAAGTCTCTGCCTGTCAATCAAGTAGAGGCATTCAAGGGTGTGCATGCGACTACGCAGGACCCATTCTACGCACCTGCAGAATGGGTCCTGTGTTTGATTATCGGGAATCTGCGATCAGCAAGTGCACTGTGAATCAGGCCCTTTGTCTCTACACTGTGTAGCTTAGTATGTGTGCCTCTGTTTCCCTCCCCTCCACATGGGTGATAGTGCCTCTACCCCTTCCTCTCCCCATGAGTGCCTCTGTCACACACTCCACACCCCATGTGTCCCTCTGCTTTATGTTACCCACCCATGTGTGTCTACCTGACACTCCGTTTCCCATGTGTGCCTATGCCCTTCTCTACCACCTGCCTCTCCTCCACTCCACATGTGTGTCTCTGCCCCTGTAAGTTTTTTCTTATTATTTTCACATTATTCCATCTGTTCCCCAACCTTCTTCTCCTATCTGCTCCCACCATCCACTTTGCTATTATTCCACCAGACGACAATTTGTCTTCCACTTTTCCCCTCTTTATGTGTTTCCATCCTCATCTTCTGAATGTTGTACACAGAACCATGGCTGTTATCTGCTGATCAGAAGAGGCATGGAAGAACGCAAACACAACCATGATCAATGCCACATAATTGAACCTAAGGATGGCAGGTAAGCACAATTCTCCTTTAATAAATCACACAGCACTCCACGCTAAACCTTCGCACTCACCAGGCTTGAGGGGGGTCAAGGGGTGGGGCCCTGCATGATCCACTTGTACTGGGCCCCATTATTCCTGATAGTAGCCCTGGGGCGAAGTGCGGGCAGAGTGGTGACAGTATTTTGGTCAAGTCCATCCTCTCTTCTCTGCCCAGGACCCAGAATGCAGAGCATTCTAGGAAGAGCACTGTAGTGTGAGTGCAGGACCACACCTTGGTCCTGATCTTTTTTTTTTGGTGGAGGGGGGTGTCACCATGAGTTACAGCACCGGGTGACACCAATCCTAGTGACGCCTCTGCACCTCCATGCTAATTATGCACACCCATAAAACGCCGTTTTGACGCCTAGACACACCTGCGTTCGCAGCACCACTCCTACGTTCACAAGCACCTTCCCCTGTTACCACCCACACACGGCGCTATCTGTCACTCAAAGTAGCGTCCAGTCTGTGTACTACGAGCGCGCAATTCCCGAGCGCAGTGAGTGACTCGCACATGCACATATTGACGCATGCGCAGACGGGTGACTATCGGTCATAGCGTGTGTCCGCAGCTTAGCGTCCGGGTCCGAGTCAGGCCCTTAGTCCCCTCCCCTTAGATTGTAAGCCTTACTGGTACAGTGACTGTTGCCAGCCAACAAACATTCCGTTCTTGTAAATCACTGCATAAAATGTCGACACGACCTAAATAAAAGGATAATAAAAAAATAAATGTGCATGGGAAGAGATAATAAGCTACCTCTTGCCAATTCCGATTTATGTTGGAGATACTGCGCGTCAGGAAGATTGATAATAATGACAGATACTTCGATACACTGTGCAGCCCACTTGACTAATTAGGCAACAGGTAGCTGAACAACATCTGAGGACTGTCAGGACACAGGGAGGATTGGAGTTGCCTGGAGACTTCATTTAAACAATGAGAATGAACAGAACACAGACGCCAAATGGAAAAAAAAAAAAAAAGAAAAGTTAAGAATTGCGAAAGGAGGATTGGACTGGAGTCAGATCACAACATGGGAATGGCACAAGCTGGTACTGAGAACCCAGAGCCCTTTTCCCAATATCTCCAACTTGAAAAGCACTAGAGGATTATCAGTTGTTACTGAACAGATGTAACAGCTGACAAATAGCGTTTAAATAATATGAATGTGCTGTGTGTTACAGCTCCGATGAACTCTGCGTTTCTCAGATGTGTAAAGAAATGGCAAGAAATTCATTTCCAGCCTTGGCAGGGAGAAAATAACTGTGATGTAGCACTAACAGACTATTGTCAGACTGATTAAGACTCTATCTCTGTTCCATAACTTCATTCTGGTTTCTGTAGAGTGGAATTTAGTCTCTTCAGGGCAGGAAGAGAAGCTGTGAGAATAAAAGAAGAATAACACCTTTGTGCTGTTCGTTACCTTCTTCGGCTGCCTGAAATCTCACTGGCGGGACAGAAGATAAAAAGTTTCCTAGAGGATAATGCAACACATTTTCCTAAATTGCTCACGCTTTTTTTTTTTCAGCTACTTTGGCGTAAATGACACATTTTAAATATTGTACTCACAAATTGGCACGTCGGGTACACTGTAACGACATCTCAACTAGACAATTGCCTACCCTGCTATGCAAAAAAAAAAAAGATCTGGAACCGTTTACCCCAATGTGAACTGTGAACAGCTGCAAACATGACAAACTTATGTCTCGGTGACCCTCTCAGAAAGCATCATATGTCAGCCTCTTCATGGGGCCTATTCATCAGGACTAAAATAACGGTTTTAAGGGCATTTTCCTTAATTACCGTTATTTTAGTATTCATTAACACAGGAAATATCACTGATGGTTAAGACCGCCTGCGTTAATTTCCACACTCCCCATACATTACTACATTAGTGCATTAGTACATTAGTATGGGGATGTAGAAATTAGGCTATTCATCAAATTCCGAAAACGATGTATTTTTGGAATTTGATGGTGTTTTTACTATACGCCGCTTTCAGTTGGCGTACAGCGGGTTACACTTACCTGCTGTCAGCTGGGCAGGTCCTCCCCTGGCTCGCTCCGTCACTCCCTGGTCCCTCCTCCGGCTCCTGCTGCTGCTCTGTGTGCTCTCCCGGCAGAACACAGTAAAGTTTAGAAAAAATAATAATAATTTTTAACTTTACTGTTTTCTCCTCTTCAAACGGGAGGTCGGGGTCCGTGGCTGCAGCGGCCAGATAGGTGTGGGACAGGGAGGTGAGCAGACGGGAGGGGTGGGACACAGAATTACCGCAGCTGTAGCTGTATACGCCGCTTTTTGTGAAGGTAACGGCGCATGCGCAGCACTGATTACAGCTGCGGTAAGGGAGAGTAGATAGGGAAAAGTATCTATTTCCTGAAATACTGTCCGCTAAAATGACAGCTTTTCGGAATAGATACCGATGGAGAGGAGGAATGATGGATTCCTCCGGTAATTAGGTAGGACTCCTGAATAGGCCCCTATATCCTCTGGCATCAGAGAGGTGAGGATCCCCTACAGCTCCATTAATGAGGTAAGTATGGGGTTATAGAAGAAGAAATCCCACCATTCTGCTACTTCTCAATGTGCAAAATGAGTTTGCAGACCATTGTGTCCCACCTCCCTACTGTTCTTCCTCCAAATTAATAGGTGAAATGTACTCTTGAGTTTGCCATGTCACATTCTCCATTTTAAGCTCTACTATAGGTCAGTGAGCAGAACTGCACAGGCAAAATAAAGGGGTATAGAGTAACTTAGTGGTAAAAGAAACTGATTGACATCAGGTGATGTTATTTAGACCCTGAGTCCAGTGGCGTAACTTCATCCCAGATGCCCGGGGGCAAGATAAATGTTGGTGCCTCCCCCACCCACCCAAATTAAAATATACCATCAGCCCCAGCTACAGCCTCCCCCCTATGCAATTCCTTTTATACAATGCTCCCAGTAGAGGTTCCCCTATGCAGTGCCCGCCTATGTAGTGCCCCCCATATGCAGTACCTCCAGTAGTGGTCCCCCTATGCAGTACCCACAGTAGTAAGGCCCCTGTAGTGCCCCCAATAGTAAGGCCCCTGTAGTGCCCCCATATGATGCCCTCAGTAGTAATGCTGCTGTAGTGCCCCCTGTAGTGTCCCCAGTAGTAAGCCCCCTGTAATAAGCCCCCTGTAGTGCCTCCAGTAGTAAGCCCCCTGTAGTGCCCCCAATAGTAAGGCCCCTGTAGTGCCCCCAATAGTAAGGCCTCTGTAGTGCCCCCAATAGTAAGGCCTCTGTATTGCCCCCAATAGTATGGCCCCTGCAGTGCCCCCAGTAGTAAGCCCCCTGTAGTAAGCCCTCTGTAGTGCCTCCAGTAGTTCCTCCAGTAATAAGTCCCCTGTAGTGCCCCTAATAGTAAGGTCCTTGTAGTGCACCCATATGATGCCCCCATTAGTAAGGCCCCTGTAATGCCCCCCGTAGTGCCCCCAGTAGTAAGCCCCCTGTAATAAGCCCCCTGTAATAAGCTCCCTGTAGTGCCTACAGTAGTAAGCCCCCAGTAGTAAGCCCCCTGTAGTAAGCCCCCTGTAGTGCCCCCAGTAGTAAGCCCCCTGTAGTAAGCCCCCTGTAGTTAGCCCCCAGTAGTTAGCCCCCTGTAGTAAGCCCCCTGTAGTAAGCCCCCTGTAATGCCCCCTCTAATAAGCCCCCTGTAGTGCCCCCCCTGCGCGCACACACACATAAAAAAAATATAATACTTACCTTAAACCCCATTCCAGTGCCTGCTGCCGTCCGTCCCCGGCGCCCGCTCCTCGGAAGTTTGGGAGTGATGTCACTCCCATAGTGCACTGTGGGACCCGGAAGCCGGAGCTCAGGAGTGAGCTCCATCCTTCGGCCACCACTGGGGGGAGAGGAGGAGCCGAGCGCCTGCTGGTAACACACTCAGCGGGCGACTGGCAAATGGAGGGTGCAGGGTGTGCGACTGCACCCCCTGCAACCTCCGTAGTTACGCCACTGGAGGTGGAGCGCCGATCAGCGGTGCTCCTTCTCCATGCAGCTCCGGGTGACAATGGAGCCAGGTGCCCCCTTCAGGGCTGGCGCCCAGCGGCTAGTGACTCTATTGTCTCCGGGAGTTGCGCCACTGCCTTAGTCAACTCCTTCTTACCCTGAATAAGCCATTGTATCTCCCTGTGGCCTATTTATTATTCAATTATGCCCTTAATATATGTGGAAACTGCTGTTTCCACATGTTTAAGGGCAGAATTAAGGGTCTCTAGAATGTCTTCCGATTGCATTAGCCTGATACCTTCAATGAGGACAACCCTGCCGAAAATGGGATCTTGCGTTCCCTCTCCGGTGGGATGTAGGAGATCCCGACGCCTATCACTTCCTTTTCTGCACTACGCACGCACTACCAGAAAGCTTCATATGTGCAGCAGCCACGCGGTGTCCGAACACGTAACTAATGTGATTGCATGTGCGATTACTATACTTATTACTGATCGCCACTATGGATTCTTATCGGAGACCGTGTCTCGAAGGTTTTCATTTCATACATCTGAATAAATAAAAAAGAATCCTGATTGCTATATGCGATAAGGATTCTCAATATTCGGGGGGCAGACCATATAGTATAAAATATATACTCCCCCTTGTGTACTCGTTACCAGATATTAGCTTGTGATTCTGCTTTGGAAGGGAAACTGCGCTGAGCATAAAGTGTACGTACTATAGAAAAACAAATACTGTAGACAAAATACAATATGAGGATGATGTGAAGAGGTGCATCTGTATCCTAGCCGAAATCTCACACATAGAAAAAGGTGAGTGAGCACTTTCAGATGAGTTCTTATCCGCCCCTTTTGCAGACGGACCTCACACTGCGCGGCGCTCCGTCACCGAGCGTACGCATTTTGCAGCAACTACGGGTGATTCAGCGTCATATGCATCTCATTTGCATCTACACCGGCGATGGAGTCAGCATCGCTAGGCGTCAGCACGTAGGCTGAGTCGTGGGCGTGTAGGCGGAAATGCTGGCTATTCAGAATTGAGCACGCTCAGAGATCCGCCTAATTTCAGGCATAGTGACAGCGGATACTTTACAAACGCGGTTGTATAGGAGCGCTGCAGGCGAAAAGATCCGCCCTACTATGATCACAGACGAAGGTCTGCCTTTATTCCCGAGCGAGCTAGGAGGCCACATGGACTTGCATGCAACTTTGCCCCACAGTGTTCTCTAAGAGTATGAAAATTAGACATGGATACAAATTTTTTAACCACAAAATTTCAAAATAATACAGATTAAACATAAATAGATAACACTGTGTTTGTCAACGAGTAGCTCAGCTTTAGAAGGAATACATTGTCAGGTATAGATGGATAAGAAATAGTAACGGCATTGCCCCTAATGGTACTTATATACAGTACACGGATCGTTTCATCCTTAGGGGACTGATCCTGTGTTTATAAGAAGCTCTGGGAACTTCAATCAATACTTATGCACTCAGTAGACCAGCTCCTACTCAAGATACTCCAATTATTTCACATACAGCCGCGCTAATCAAGAGCAGTTAAAGAGAGGCGAGGGCAACGGGTTAATTGACACAGAACAGAATAGGGACAGAAGAGAGAGTAGGCAGCAGAGAACCTATTTTTGCTAAATGTCAGGCTCAGATGACAAAAATATACATTGACACATTTCCTCTGAATCCAGTTCTCTCTCAGTTGTGCTGTTGTTACATAATTTACATGAATGCAAAGGGTTTACGTGCAAAGTACGCAATGCACAAGAAGGAAATAAATAAATAAATGTAAATATATACAAGCATAAAATGTGTACAGGTTGAGTCTCCCATATCCAAATATTCCGAAATACGGAATATTCCGAAATACGGAATATTTTTAGCATGACTGAGATAATAAAACCTTTGATTTTTGATGGTTCAATGTACACAAACTTTGTCTAAAGCACAAATTATTAAAAATATGGTATAAAATTACCTTCAGCCTGTGTGTATAGGTTGTAAATGAAACATAAGTTTATTTCATGTATGTACACAAGCTTAGCTTGAGCCACAAAATTATTGTATAAAATGAGCTGCAGGCTGTGTGTATAAGGTGTATATAACACATAAATGCATTCTGTGTGTATATTGGGGTCCCATTCCCAAGATATTTCATTATGATATGCAATTATTCCAAAATACGGAATATTCCGTTATCCAAAATACCCCTGGTCCCAAGCATTTTGGATATGGGAGACTCAACCTGTAGTAATATAACTGGTAAAGACAATTTACACTTTATGCAAGTGTGTAAGCAAATTAAACATATAATGCATCTTCTCTGTCAGGGTCAAGATGTACAGTTGCTGGTGTGCGCCATCTTGTCAGAGGATTTAGCTAAAGAGGCATTTAAGCTTTGTATCACATTTTATGCCTGTTTTGTATGACATCCATTTTGTTTTATTTGAAATTGTTTTTTTGTCTGTGACCCTTTTTCACCTATGTCGCCAAAGCTGATCTATATTTAAAATATCCACCCCAAGGTGTGACTGGTCGCAGCAATGTCAGACTTTCTTGCTAAAATGTTTTACTTTTTTTGGGCACAGTTAAAAAAAAAAAATCAAATACTTTTGAAACTGACTCTACATTCATCAATGCGTCGTGTAATTAAAGTCCCAGGTAGACATCTGTCTGTGTATTCGGGCTAACCTCAAGAACCACTGGACGGATTTTGACGCAGTTTTCAAGGAAGGTTTACTTGTAGGAAACATTAATGTATGACACAAGGGAGCAGAGCAGTGATGATATTAGTGAATCAAGTCAATGAAAAAATGGACGTCTGAGCATTTTCTTGGCTTACGCTGCCTAAACCGTTACAGATATATCACAGCAATGGACTTTGGGCCTGATTCAGACCCACTCGCGAGCGGCTGTCCGCTCGCAAGTGGGTCGATGTTCTGCACTGAGCATGCGCACGATGGAGGGAGCTCCGTCGTGCGCATGTGCCAGACGCGACGAGCGAAGGACTTTCCTTCGCTCGTTGTATCTGATCAAAGGGGGCGTGCTGTCGATGTTGATTGACAGCACGCCCCCTTTGGTGGGCGTGCCGGGGGCGTGCCTCCCTGACGGGGGCGTTCCTAAGGGAACGCCTACCGTCAGAAGCCGGCCCACTGACATCACTAGTGATGTCAGTGGGAGTGATTTTGGCTCTGATAGATCCAAAATCACTCCAGGCCTTGCGGTTGAAAACCTCAACCGCAGGCTCCGGCTCGTAGTTTCGATGGTCGCGATGGTCAAGACCATCGCGGCCATCAAACTGCACGCTCGTATAGGCTGTGGGTGGTGACCCACAGCTATACGAGCGTCCAGGAGGACGCTCCATAGTTATGGAGGACGGCCCTCATTCAGAGCGTGCGCTCTGCTCAGAGCGTACGGCTCTGAATGAGGGCCTTTATTTTATACCAAGTAGAGATTGATACAGTACGTATTATCCAGTTTCTCCAGAGAAATTGATGTGAGCCCTGATTACTGATACAAATTTTAAGTTTTCCCTTTTTTTACTGTTCCTATTTCATTTATGTGAGAAACTATTCTTTCATTTCAAACGCGTCCAATTCCCGGTAAGAGTCTGCTCTGGCATAACAATAAATAAAGCGCAGGGACGGACACTTAGCGTGGCTGGAGTTGGCCTAAGTGGAGACTGTTTTTCTCATGGACAACTTTACGTGGCCCTTTTGGTCACGTCAAAACTAAGGGGCCTATTCATCAACACTACAATAACGGTTTTAAGGACAATTTCCTTAATTACCGTTATTTTAGTATTCATTAACACAGGAGATATCTCCTGGTTAAGTCCGTCTGCGTTAATTTCCACACTCTCCATACATTAGTACATTAGTACATCAGTATGGGGATGTAGAAATTAGGCTATTCACCAAATTCCGAAAATTAGGTATTTTTTTTGGAATTTGATGGTGTTACTATACGCCACTCTCTGGTGGGGTATAGCGGGTTACACTTACCTGCTTTCAGCTGGGCAGGTCCTCCTCCGGCTCGCTCCATTGCTCCTTCGTCCCTCCTCTGGCTCTTCAGATGGGAGGTCGGGGTCCGCGGCTGCAGCGGCCAGGTAGGTATGGGACGGGGAGGCGAGGGGGGGTTTGGGGGTGACACAGAATTACCACAGCTGTAATCAGTGCTGCGCATGCGCTGATTTTGTGAACGTAACGGTGCATGGGCAGCGCTGATTACGGCTGCGGTAAGGTAGAGTAGATAAGGAAAAGTATCTATTTCCCGAAAAGCTGTTATCGCAAAAATGACAGCGTTTCGGAATAGATACTGATGGGAAGGAGGAATGATGAATTCCTCCGGTAATTAGGTAGAACTCCATGCCAGTTCTAAACCTAATTATCTCCATCGATTTTATAGTTATGATGAATAGGCCCCAATATCTTTTCGTGTTGATGTCAGGAGGAAAAAACTACTAATGTCGGCTACAAGGCAATCTTATAAGACCTCGGTTAAAAAAACTATCGCCATAATTCATAATTGCTCCCGTGCGAAGCTGAGTTGGGTCGCTAGTTATTAGATATATCTGATCTCTTATATGTTTGTTCCGTCATTAGGAATTTCCGTAATGTTTCAATTATTGTACATCTCCGCAAAAAGAAGCAGTCCTGTTCTGCTCTAAATTGCACATAAATTGCATATGTGTGTGACACTCATGATGTTGTATCTGTTAAAAAACGTAAGCTTGAAGAAACAAGTTCAATATTTGAGTTGCTATACTGTTTCTTGCACAGCGCAGTTGAGATGCTGGTCAGCCTAATAGGATAAAGCTGTGAAATATGTACAGCAGACAGAAGGATATTTACTAAGGGGCATTTTATTTTGTGGTTAATAAATTGCCATGTATTGAATGCAGATTTCAGATCCACATCTGAATATCCTACGGTTTGCAAACAAACTGCAGGATATTAAAACAAACGAAAACACCCAGTGGTGTCCTAAACCAATTTGTCTTTGAAGTTTCAAAAGTTTGGTTCTTTATCGAACTTTAAAATTAATTATTCTAAGTCTGTGGCACTCAGTTTGAATTCCCCAGACTCAGTGGTGCAAGGGCTACAGTCAGCCTTCCCGTTTACCTTGCAAACAACACACCTCCAGTATTTAGGAATACAGTTGACAAGGGATGTGAAAGATTTATTTCAGTCTAATTCCCCCACCTCCCCTACTTCCTAATATTGAGAAGGACCTTTGGACTTGGCAACTCGAAAACTTCTCCTGGTAGGGAGGGTAACCATTGTACAGATGAATGTTCTCCCGAGGAGTTTGTGCTGCTTACAGACAATCCCTATATTGATCCCACCACTCTTTTTTCGTAATCTCCAGAAGGTGGTTCGGGATTTTGTTTGGTATGGCAGGGAACCTAGATTTCGTCATGATATTCTCTATAGAAGAAGGTGGATGGGGGCCTTCAGTTACCAAATTTCTTACTGTATTATCAAGCGGTCTATCTAAATAGAATTGCAGAATGGTCCAAGTCTCACTCCAGTAAACAATGGTTTCATGTGGAAGTAAATTATAGCACAATTCCTCTAGGGGCCTGTTCTCCCTTGGATGAAGCACCCCACCATTTCGCCTATTTTACAAATTTGGAGGAAGTTACGTGTCTTATCTCCTATCTCCCCTATAGCCTCCCCTTTGTCCTCAGTTCTGTTTAAACTGAATTTTCCTCCAGGCTTAATAGCCCAGTGGTTCCCAAACTTTTTTGAATCATGGCACCATAGTGTATCAGCAATGTTTTCACGGCACCCCTAAGCCAAAAGTATGTTATTGATAAATTCAGAACAAAATGTAGTGAAGTACAGTAATACAGTGAAGTACATTGTGCTCCCCTGTCATCCTTAGGCTCAGTTATATAGTGGTGGACAGGTTTGTGCTTCTTTTTGTGCACATATTTAAATTACATTGACCTTAAAGAATTTGATTTGGTGCTGGATCACCAACCTGAGGCACCCCTGCAAGTATGCTGAGGCACCCCAGGGTGCCGCGGCACACAGTTTGGGAACCACTGTAATAGCCTGTGCTATTAATTCATCTCGTTAATTCTGGTGGTCTAAAGTCCTTCTCAGTTTTACAAGAGGAACTGGGGCTACCTCAGAGTCAGAATATTGGTCCTACCTACAACTTGGCACCTATGTTACAAAAACTAACACACAGAGGGCCTGATTCAGAACCGGACACTCTGAACGAGCACTCGCTCTAAATCAGGGCATTTTTTTTGTGCTGCCTCCTGGCCGCTCGCATAGGTGTGGGTGACCACCCACAGCTATTGCGAGCACCAGGTTGATGGTCGTGATGGTCAAGACCATCGCAACCATCGGGCTTGTGACGAGACCCTTGTGGTAGGGTCTCGTGGCCGCAAGCCCCAGAGAGCGTCTGGCTCTAATAGAGCCGGAAGCTCTCCCACTGACATCACTGGTGATGTCAGTGGGGCCGCCCCCAAACGGCAGGCGTTCCTTCGGGAATGCCTCAGTTTGGCCAGCCACCCCCCCTGCCTGCCTACCAAACGGGGCAAGCTGTCAATCACCATCGACAGCTCGCCCCCTTTGGTGCGAGACCCGGAGCGATGGAGCACCCCTCGCTAGCCGGGTCTCGCGCATGTGCACGACGGAGCCAGCTCCGTCGTGCTCATGCCCAATGGGCAATCATCGACCCGGTTGCGAGCGCTCAGCGCTCGCGACCTGGTCTGAATCAGGCCCAGAGTGTTCTACTTAGGAATCTAACTCCTTATGAGGAACTCTGCATACAGATGGCACCTTTGCACCATTCCATATCTATTATCTCTAACATTTTATTGGATGGTGCTTTTGGGTCTCTGCCCAAGTTTACTGATGCATGGAATACAGAGTTGAACATTCAACTCACTGATAAACAATGGTCCACGGTGTTCCAGTACCTCCATGTATCATCTCTCAGTGTGTCTGTCTTTGAGACTCAATATAAAGGTGTTACAAGGTGGTACATGTGTCCCAGTATCTTATGTAGATTGTTTCCATCTCCTAACGCCTGCTGGAGGTGTGATGGAAGTGTGAGCTCCCCCCTACACATCTAGTGGTTCTGTCCCTCTCTCGATTCCTTTTGGACTCAAGTTATCCAGCTGGCTAAAGAAATTGTGGGTGATGGGGTACACGAATGTCCGGAATTTTGGATTCTCAATCTAATCAAGTGGTCAATCTCCAAATATAAACAATCTCTTTTGAGGCATAAAAATAACACGGCTAAGGCGGTTATTTCAGTTAAATGGCGGTCACCACTCCCTCTGTCTATTAAGGACTGGTTCCTTAGATTAGACATGTACATGTTCATGGAAGAGGTCTCATTGTCAGTATCTACTGCAAATGCTTTTCCACATTTATGACCACTTGGTTCTATTGACTAGAGTTCAAGGAGTCCACTAAATGGAAAATCTAATGGAATAAGGCCCCTCTCACCCTCGGGGTTCTTCTTTGTTTGACATATGATTCTCTGGTTGGAGACCTAGGATTTCCTTTCCTCTGTGTAGCATCCTCCCCCCCTCCCTCCTTTTTCCCGTCTTCATACCCCCTCCCCTTCTATGTTATTTTCTTTCTTCTTTTGTATTATTGTTGCAAATTATTTGGGTTCACATGTTCTTGGTGTAATGAGTTTTCTATTAATGTCTTGATACCTGTATTTTTGTACTGGACATGTGTATCTTCAAATAAAAGGATACATTAAAAAAACAAAAACAAACTAAAACATTCGGCTTTACCCCTGCCATTTTCTACACGCACAGTGGTATTCTTCCAGGGGCAATAGTAATTATTTATTTATCTAGCAGACAGCAATATTTATTTATTTATTTATTTAACAATGGGGGCAACACTTGCACGTTGTAATGCATGTGTTGCCGCTAACAGTCAAGGGTAATAGGAGGGTCATGTCCTACTCAGCATTGGGCTTGTACTCACTAGAGGCCTTGGGGTCTAGTTACTAAGCAGTGTTAGGAGACAGAGTGAAAAGTGATAAGAATGTGATAAGGTGCCAATCAGCTCCCAACTGTCATCTCACAGGCTGTGTTTGAAAAATTACAGTTGGGAGCTGATTGGCTGGCGCCTTATCACTTTCTTATCACTTTGTCTCCTAACACTGATTAGTAAATAGACCCCTTGGTCTGTTGCTTCATAGAAAATGGAAGTAAGGGCTACATATTCTTTAAACTTTATTTAATTTTTCCATTATGCCAGGAAAGATGGCTCCAGCAGCATTACGCAATTGGAGTTATCTTATGTGACTCAACCGGTTTATTTTGCTTTTATTTTTTTGCTAGCAGGTGTCAGTTTGGCAACCCGTCTCTTACTACATGAAACGGTTTGTACAGTATATCTGTAGTGTATTAATATCAGGACTGTGGTTTAAAATAATGTAGTTTGGCCTTTAGTAAATCCCGTGGTTTTTATAGCTGCGCAATAAAACGCTTTAAAAATTGCCATGCCATCCCTCTCAGTGATATCAAACTGTGCAGGGCTTCCCATGGTGGAGGCACATGTTTGGGGGCCGAGCATGGCAGGGGTCCCCTATCAGCCCAAAGACACTGGCATCATCACACTGACCAGCACCGCGCTTGTGGCGCATACTTCTCTGAGGCCCTGCCCAGTGTGTTGCTGTCACACAGGCGTAGAGGGAGGAGCTGGCTCAGTGGTATCGGGGACTGGCAGTTGCTTTGTCTGTTAACTGCTGACTGGGACAGTGACAGTGACTGGAGCTTGTCAGTGTCTATGGTAAGGATATAACTACATTGGTATTAAACTGTGTAATTTGCAGACCCTCTGCCTCACTGACTTGCATGTGTAGTGTGCACCCCGGTTTGTGGCTACTGGGTGCTAAAGCGGTTGGACTCAGGGATACGGTGTAAACTGCATTTGAATCATTAGATATAGAGGAATTCAATTTTTCAAACTCACCTCCCAAAGAAGAGCTGATCCTGTGATCAGAACATGGTCATGTCTGGCCCTTCTGTAACATTTGTTTTAAGTGGTGGTGCTAAAATCAAAATATATAGGAGGTTTTTATATGAAGGAAGTTACGTTTAGGGCCCCATATGCTGCTTTTTTTTTGAGTGTTATAAATAAATCTACGACTCTAACCCTCATGATCAGTCATTCTGCCCCCCTATACAGTATGTTTAATTAAAACAACTTACCCCTTCTTACCATCTGCTGGATACTTACTCTAAATCACCATTTACAGGCCTTTGTCCTCTTCTGTTTGGAAGATGTATCCCAATAATACTGTTCTCCCTCCCTGCAGCCTAAACTTCCCTCCTGGTAGCCTAACACTAACCCTGCCCCTATTACCTAACCATCATCACTAACTCTCTCCCTACTACGGTCCGGATGTCTAATGTTGCTGCATGGCCACGACACAGCCAAAGTGTGCAGCGGAGGCTGGAGCTGTATGAGGGGGGGGGGGGGGAGTAAAAATAATTTTTACTCATTAAATGACCAAATTTTTTGATAAGAATCAGGACCTCATTCAGAGCCGGTCGCACAGAGCGTGCGGTCGGTCTGAAAGAGGGGAGGACGTCTTGAATTTTCAAGACGTCCTCCTTTGCGGTGGTAAGGCTGTGGGTTAACACCCACAGCCTTACGACCGCCTAAGGTGATGGTTGCGATGGTCAAGACATCGCGACCATCGGGGCTTACGATGAGACCCTAGGGTCTCTCCCTTGGCGTAAGCCCCGGAGAGCTTTCGGCTCTGTCTGGGCCGGAAGCTCTCCACTGACATCACTAGTGATGTCAGTGGGGCCGCCCCCAAACGGTAGGCGTTTCCATTGGAACGCCCCCGTTTGGGCTGCCACCCCCCTGGCCCGCCTTCCAAATGGGGCGAGCTGTCAATCAACATCGACAGCTCGTCCCCTTGGGATCGAGACCCGCTACGACCGGCGCTGTCGGTCGTAGCGGGTCTCACGCATGCGCACGTCGGCGCCGGCGCCGTCGTGCGCATGCTCTGTGGGGGGCCATCGACCCGGTCCCAGCGCATCGGCGCTAACAACTGGGTCTGAATGACCCCCTCAATGTGCAGTTAGGTTGTGAGATAGGACATTTTTCAAACTCACCTCTCAAGGGGATGGGGGAGCCCAGTATCAAAATTTGTCTGGGAACCCATAATTCTTAAGGGCAGTCCTGATAGTATGGACCCCAAGAAACACACTCCACTTAGGCCCGTATTCCATTTGAGGCAAAAAGTCCGGATCCACGATACTTCCGCCGATGATGTCATTATCGCCTGTTTTGCTTTTATCCCGTATTCAAATTGAAATACTTTTCGCCTAGGCAGAAAGTCAATGCAATGTAATAGGCGACAAAGTTTCGCCTATGAATAGCAGGCATAAAAAAGTGCAGAATTGGGGTTTTGGGGTGCAACATTGCGGGAACCCCCCTGCAGCCTTCAGACAGTCCCCCAAAGGTAAACTGTGTCAAAAAAATTATAAAAAACACTTAAGGACACCCGAAAAAATGACTTTGAAAAAGGGGGTGAAAAAAAAATGTTTGAGGGACAAAGTTAAAAACTAGCGAACTTGACTCTGGGGTGTCCCCAAGTATGCCCCAGGTGTTTTTTTCATTGCAGGTGGATTTTTCATAATTTTTTCAACTTCACTTAGCAACCTTTAAATATGCTGACCCCCATTTTCATGTACCCCAAATTTGCTGGGATAAGTTATTTTCAGGAAAAAAAAAACCCAGAATACTATTCTGCACCACGTATAGAAAAACGCTATTTAGCAGCTATTGAGCCCATTTAAAAACAACAAATACCTTCAGCAAGCCAAATCGGGGGGTACCATAGTGGACCCCATGTCAGAGCATCTTTTGGGGGGTGTCAGGCTGATTTCCCCAAATCTGACAGTACTTTCCGCCTGTTCAAGTTTCGCCGGGTCCCGTTTTCGCCTACTTTCAAATTGAATACGGCGATACGCGGGCACGCGTGCAATACTTTTCCACTTGCAAAACAGGCGAAGTAGGCGGAAAGTCCGGGGAGGCGAAAAAGTATCGCAGTCCGCTGAAATTGAATACGGCTCTTAGTCTTGTTGTTGTTTTTTTTTTAACATCATTTTCTTTTATTCAAAAACAGTGTAAGTTGCGGGTGGGAAAACAAATTGCGGAATGCTGAAGCGTATATTGTGCATCCTTTTTCACACACAGTAATCATCACCAATTTCAATGTCATTACTTCAGCACGGTTAAAGCTAAACCACCAAGTCTGCATACTGTCACCCACATATTTTTTTAGCAGCTGCGCTCAATGCTGGCGCAGGTTCAAGCATTAAGCTCGACTGGACCGATTCCAGCAGCAGCACCACACACACAGACACAAGAACACACACACACTCACAAATATATACATTCCGTACACCCATGTTTCAGCTCTTGTCGGACTGATGTTGATTAAAATAAGCATGCAACAAAAATCACCCTCCGTATATTGCACGGCTTAAATTAAAAAAAATAAAATAAAAAAAACAGCATATTTTGTAATTGTGCATAAACAAGAACAAGGACAGAATTGCCTACAGATATAATAAATTCTGCGGGGGTTTTGGAGAATTTCAAACAAATTCATTATCGTTCTACAGAGATGATCTATAATCTGCGATCACACCTCCAGGATTGAAATTCTCTCCAAAGCCTTCTCTCGACTAAGTAGGCATTGAAGAATGATTTATTCAAAATCTCGCTATGTGGAAGAAGAAGAAAAAGAGAAAAAGAAAAATCTTTCAAAAAAAAAAATAGACAAAAAAACAAACCTAAAAAAAGAAATACAAATGACAAAAGAATCCAGACGCACTTTGACTGTAAGAACTTTTGCTGTGTATTCCTGCGGAGAAGACAGTGATATTTATGAAAGTAAACTTGTAATATGTTTGAAAGCAGCACTTCACGCTGAGGAGGAATAATTTCACCCTACCACATGCAAATGAATCTGATGCAACTTTAATATTTGTTACTAAGGCTGCATAGACCTTTCCACGCAGAACACAGACAGAACACTGCGACAGGTTCATTAAGAGGATACTCTCCACATGAACCAATATAATGATATTTTTTTTCAGCGCTGACAAACACAAAGCTGTGTTTTATAGAAAGTAATAACATGGCGTGCCTTCCAGAAAGGGGGATAAAGCCGCTATTATCAGAGCAATAAAAGCTGAGACGGGGTGGTCTACGAGAGGCGGGAGATTATTTGGGTCACCGTCAAGTCCAACTTCATTATTATTCAGTATTATTATACTGCTGGGAGCTGCTATGGGAAGATAAAAACATCAGGACCACTCTAACCACCCATGAAAGAAAGGTTACACCTACAGCGCACCTACAAAGGGACATTTCATTTAGCCAGGGGTGTCAGAACGATTTTATGGGAAGGGGCAATATATCATTTAATATTGGCGCCCCCGCACACCAACTTACCTGTTGCTGAGCTCGCATGGGCACCAGAGCAGCGGGAGGCAGTGACTGGAGCGATGGTCGCGGGCGGTCATGGGTTGTGCTATATAGCAATTGGATGCACGACCCCTGCTCTGCACGGAAGAGGAAGTGTAATAAGTAATCTTTAAGTTAAACTACCGCACTGTACACCTCCTCCTCCGCCATGCTGTGCAGCCGATTGCTATAAGGCACAGCTCCACTGTCGCCATTGAAATGTTTGGGTGGGGCGAGCCAAGCCCTTGCCCCCCCTCCTGTTCCAAAGCCTATGCATTTAGCTAATAGTGATCCCAAAGCATGATTATCTTAATGATATCATGGTAAAGGGAATACGTATATATAGTTGAATAAATATGTAAGGAACTGAGGACCTCATTCAGAGTTGGTCGAAACGGCCGTACGGGAAAAGGGGCCGGATATTCAAATGATTCCCTCGCAAGTTGCGTCCCTAAGTTCGGATCGGTAGCTGGCCGACCAAGGGGAGGAAGCGGTCGAAATTCAAAAAAATAAGCCCCCTTCTCGTACGCATTGCACGTCACGTCCGGGCATATAAGGATTAGTCGAGACCATCGGGAACCATCGGAACTGGTCGTGGAGCTTAAGGTTGACCATACCCTCTCTTAAGCTCTACGATCATGTCAGTGTAAAAACCTCCCATGTCACGTGTGCCATGACGCTACTTTGTTAATTATGCACTCCCATAAACCGTATGCACTCCCATAAACCGTATGCACTCCCATAAAACGCCGTTCGCATAATTAGGCACGCCTGCGTTCGGATCTCCACTCCCCCGTTTTCAAGCACCTTCCCCTGTTACCACCCACAAACGCTTCAATCTGTCACTCAAACTACCGACCTGGCTGTGTTGAAGGAGAGAAAAATTTCTGATCGTAGCGGCTAGTTTGCGCACGCGCATTGCGAACTTTACTCATGTGCAGTATAGCGAACATCGGTGGCGTACGACCATGCGGCCGCAACCACCGACTCTGAATGAGGTCCTGAATGAGGCAGTGGGCCCTAAGACCTCTGATAATAGGCGCCTCCTGCTTTGGGGTGTGAAAGGTGCTACTGGTTTCAGTAGAGGACCCTGTAAGGGTATTTGGATTCCGCATGCAAGAAGATCATTGTTCATAAAAGAAGTCTCAGACTGTTGAGCACCAAATGAGCAAAGTAACTTATCATGGGAAAAGCCAATTTCCTATTGCCACAATATGCAGTAATAAGAAATTCTAAGTATCAGGGCTAAATGGCAGACACAGAGAGACACATAGCTTCCATTCTCACACACACAGGGTCACATAGTATTACCCTTGTAGTCTCCCTCTTTCTCACTTTACAGGCAACTGTCACTCTGGTTAGAGCCGGCCCTAGGCATACAGTAGGCAAACTAGGCAAATGCCTAGGGCATTTGGAATGCCTAGAGACATGCATAGCAAGTCTAGGGCCAGCTCAGCTGACAGTGGGCAACGGCGGAAACGGGACCGGCGGATGGCGCTGCTGCCCTTGCTGACCTACCGCGATTGGAGCTCTCAGCTCAGCTCTGATCCGGCGGCAGCTCATACAGCTGGCAGCAGCGGGAGTGGGTAGCAGGGAAGTGGGAGCTGTGGGCAGTAACAAAAGTGGCCGTTGGAGTAGACGGACATGCCACAGCAGCTTCTTCTCCCATGGGCATTTGCGGAGTCCAGCAGGCTTGTCCTTTCTGCAGGGAGGCACACAGGGCAGTGGGAGCACCAATACTTTTGCTGGCACATGGCACCAAAATGACTAGTTACAGCTCTGTGGATGAGTATTGCTATGGGTGAGGGGTGATGGATGGTGATGGCTGCTCCTGTGATCTGTGCTGTTGGGTGATGGGGTATGTTCTGGGAGGGGGGGTGCTAGGTCTTAGGTAGAACTAGCGATGGTGCTAGGGTGCACCACCCAAAATCTTACCTAGGGCATCAAACTGGTTAGGGCCGGCTCTTACTCTGGGGACTGCAGCAGCTCATTACTTCCTATATACTGTGGAGCCTATTCATCAGGGCCGTAGCTAGGGTGGTGCGGTCGGTGCCACTGCACAGAGCGGAGCAGCGCTGAGGGCGGATCACCGGCCGCCCACTTCATTCTATCTGCTGATAGCATTGGGCAGCCGCTGCAGCACGGCAGCGGCACCCAGAGCTGTTTAGTAAGGAGTCGGACAGTGCAGCATCCTTCCCCTTCTCTATGAGACAGCCGCAGCGTGACTCAGTTTTAGTCCGCCTCCCGAGTCCCGGCAACCTACTGGGACGGGAGAGACGTCACGACGTCTCCCAGCCCAAGGCTCCCACAGTCCACTGAGGAGCTGCTGCTGTGCTGTTGGTCAGGCCGGCAGGGAGCAGAAAGCGCTCTGTGTGTGGAGTGAACACTGGACAGTCACTGGATGACAGGACGGACCTGCCCTTGCCAAATTGGTAAAGTAGCTAATGTACCGCTGGCCTATCTGCATGTAAGCATACTGGGTTTACAAAAAAAAACAGCAGTATGTATTTCATTTTATCTAATAAATGGCTGTTCCATTGCTGTTATCATTTCTACTTACGGGCCTGTAAATATAGTGGTGGAGGTTTCCGGATACTTCATACAGGAAGCCTTTGTAGTAGGGGTGAGCGGGTTCAGATTTCTGAAATCCCAACCCCCCCAGCCCCCCCGATCCGAGGCGTATCCGAGTCAGGCTCGACTTTTCCCGCCTGACTCGGATCTGAAATCGAGGCAAAACGTCATCATCCCGCCTTCCGGGTCTCGCGGGTTTTGGATTCTATATAAGGTACCCACGTCGGCGCCATTTTCTCACTCGGCTGTGGACAGTGAAGAGGGAGGGAGGGAGTTAGGGCTGGCTGGGCTGTGTAGTGTAGTGTAGTGCTGTGTAGTGTTGTGCTGTGCTGCGCTGTGCTGCTGTTGTCCATAGGGGCTGTGTCCACTCCTACAAAGTCCATAGGGGCTGGCTGTGTTTTGCTGTGCTGCTGTTGTCCATAGGGGCTGTGTCCACTCCTCCAAAGTCCATAGGGGCTGGCTTGACTGTGTTGTGCAGTCAGTTGTCCATAGGGGCTGTGTCCACTCCAAAGTCCTGTGCAGTGTCCCAGTCCTAAAGGGGTGCTGTAGTGTTGTCCAGGGGGTGCTCTGTCCATCAGGGGTGCTCCCCCCAAGTGCAAAAAAAATAAATATTTTTTCTGTGTTTGTGAATTGTGTGCATAGTGGCTGCACGTGCATCAACAAAGGAGCAGCGCCAAGCGTGCGCCTGTGTCCCATAAGTAAAGGGCCAGCTGGCTTGTCCGTTAAAGGGTGCTGTAACCCCCAAAGGGCACTCCAAACAAAATAAAAAAAAATATTTTTTTGTATTTGTGAATTGTGTGCGCAGTAGCCGCACATGCATCAACAAAGTAGCACCAAGCGTGCGCCTGTGTCATAGGTAAAGGGCCGGCTGGCTTGACCGTTAAAGGGTGCTGTAACCCCCAAAGTGCGCTCCAAACAAAATAAAAATATATATTTTTTTGTGTTTGTGAATTGTGTGTGCAGTAGCCACACGTGCATCAACAAAGTAGTGCCAAGCGTGCGCCTGTGTCATAAGTAAAAGGCCGGCTGGCTTGACCGTTAAAGGGTGCTGTAACCCCCAAAGTGCACTCCAAACAAAATAAAAAAATATTTTCTGTGTTTGTGAATTGTGTGTACTGTGGCTGCATGTGCATCAACAAAGGAGCAGTGCCAAGCGTGCGTCTGTCTGTTAAAGGGTGGTGTAACCCCCAAAGTGCACTCCAACAAAAATAAAACAGTTTCTTCTGTGTTTGTGAATTGTCTGCACTGTACATGCATTCTCAAAGCAGCAGCGCCAAGCGTGCGTCTGTCTGTTAAAAGGTGGTGTAACCCCCAAAGTGCGCTCCACACAGAATAAAAAATTCTTCTTTTTTTTTCTCAAATAGAGAATATATAGCCTTGGCGCTTCAAAATAGGATACAAGTACAAAATAATAAACAATGAAAAAATATATATGTAAAAATTAATGGGTATTAAATAGTAAATAATAAATAATAATAATGAAAATACTCCTAATGTAAGTTCAAACAGAAAAATTAAGATTTTTACTGCGCTTAAGGACTACCCAGTTCCAATAATAGTCAACTAAACATCAAAAATTAGTATCGAATTAACAGAAAATAACAATAGGTTTAAAAAAACAAATATTTTAATAGATCATGTATATCGTAATGGTTGTATGAAAATGCAACACAATATTACTTTGAGCAATAGAGAAATTGCTCATTCAAGCACTTATTAGCTCATAAAATAATCAATTAAATATAGAACAGCCGCGTCCGGCTGATAAAAAACAAAAATAAATAATAGTAGTATGAAAAGTATCAGTGTGATTTTCCTCAATGAAGCTTCATTGCTATAGCAGCCAAAAAATCAACTCACAAGTCCAACTTCTCAGAACGTTGTTACATCAATTTGTATCCAATGTTAAAGTAAGATTTAAAACATGTAGCAAATTTCCTTATACGGTGATGCCACTTTTGGTTATCATATGTATTTCTTTAGCAGCTTCTATCTCAAAGGTTCACCACATGTATATGTGTATATCTCTGTGCGTATAAATAATCCACAGTCTTTTGTAGCAATAATATGCCTCAGTGAGAATATATTTAAGTATGTCTAGCACTGTATAGAAATAAACAGTGACTATTTCCTATTCAGCACAAGATAAAGCCGTCCATACAACTCACTTACAGTGGTTGGTTCTTTTATCTATAGGCATAAGGGGTCATTCAGACCCGCTCGCGAGCGGCAGTACACTCGCAAGCGGGTCGATGTTCCCCACTGCGCATGCGCACGACGGAGGGAGCTCCGTCGTGCGCATGCGCGAGACCCGGGGAGGGTCTCCGTCGCAAGTCCGATGGTCGCGATGGTCAAGACCATCGCGACCATCTTTTTGGCCGCTCGCATATGCTGTGGGTGGTCACTCACAGCTATACGAGCGGCCAGGAGGCCGCTCCATTTTCATGGAGGAGGGCCCTGATTCAGAGCGAGCGCTCTGGTCAGAGCGTCCGGCTCTGAATCAGGCCCATAGTCTTACAGGTATAGGAGGCAGTAGTAGTGAAGGACTCAGTAAAGTAATCTCCCACCTGAGGCACGATCTCCAATGGGGGCCGCAGCGGCTACTGCACCTGGACGTCCCGTCTGTTAGAGGTGCGGGAGCTGAAGTCCCTCTCAGCCAAGCCTCCAAAGTTAGCAGCCACGCTGTGCGTTGGCGCACCGATCAGCCACACGAGTGTGCACCGTGGCGATCGCGACCTCACGCCTGAGGGTATACTCTCCAATCGGGGTTGCAGCGGCCACTACACCTGGATGTCTTGTCCCGTCCAACGGGGATGGGGAAACTGAAGTGTCTCTCAGCTCGGTTTCCAGACTCAGCGGCTACGCTGTATGCTGATAAACTGGGTGGCCACACAAATGTGTGCTGCTGCGGTCCTAATCAGTGCAAAGGTGAGCGGAGCTGCTGATTACTCACCGGAGCAATGAGCATGAATTGAGGTAAGTAAGATAGCAGTCCCTTTTTTGGCTGCTATAGCAATGAAGCGTCATTGAGGAAAATCAGACTGATACTTTTCATACTACTATTGTTTTATTTTTGTTTTTTATCTCCCGGACGCGGCTGTTCTATATTAAATTGATTATTTTATGAGTTAATAAGTGCTTGAATGAGCAATTTCTCTATTGCTCAAAGTAATATTGTGTTGCATTTTTATACAACCATTACGATATACATGATCTATTAAAATATTTGTTTTTTAAACCTACTGTTATTTTCTGTTAATTCGATACAAATTTTTGATGTTTAGTTGACTATTATTGGAACTGGGTGGTCCTTAAGCGAAGTAAAATCTTCATTTTTCTTTTTTTTCTGTCTTTGTGAATTGTGTGGGCTGTAGCTGCACGTGCATCAACAAAGGAGCAGCGCCAAGCGTGCGCCTGTGTCCCATAAGTAAAGAGCCGGCTGGCTCATTTCTTAAAGGGTGGTGTAACCCACAAAGTGCACTAGTCTCCAACAAAAATAAAAAAATACTTTCTGTGTTTGTGTGCGCCTTAGCCGCACGTATATATCAATATAACATAAATGGAGGACCAAACTTTCTCCGATAAAAATAAAATAGGGAAAGATTAAGAACCACTTCCTCCTAGTGCTGAAGCTGCTGCCACTAGTCATGACATAGACGATAACATGCCATCAACATCGTGTGCCAAGGCCGATGCCCAATGTCATAGTAGAGGGCACATACAATCCCAAATGACAAAGTTAAGGAAAAAGACATTGAAAAAAACATTTAAATCATCTGAGGAGAAAGGTAAATTTGCCAATATGCCATTTACGACACGGAGTGGCAAGGAACGGCTAAGGTCTTTCCCTATGTTCATGACTAGTGGTTCAGCTTCACATGACGATGGAAGCCCTCCTCCCGCTAAAAAAATCAAATGAGTTAAGCTGGCAAAAGCACAGCGAAGAACTGTGCATTCTAAGAAGATATCACAAATCCCCAAGGAGAGTCCAAGTGTGGTGGCGGTTGCGATGCCTGACCTTCCCAGCACTGGATGGGAAGAGGTGGCTCTTTCCACCATTTGCACACCCCCTGCAAGTGCTGAAAGGAGCACCCACAGTCCATTTGCTGATATGCATATTGAAGATGGCACTGTTGAAGTACAACAGGATGAGGATACTGGTGTAGCTGGCGCTGACGAGGAAGTTGGCGAGGAGGATTCTGATGGTGATGTGGTTTGTTTAAATCAGGCTCCGGGGGAGACAGTTGTTGTCCGTGGGATGAAAAAGCCCATCACGGTCATGACTGGGCAGAAGACCAAACATTCCACCTCTTTGGTCTGGCAATATTTCTATCCAAATCCGGACAACAACTGTCATGCCATATGTACCATATGTAAAGGTGAAATAAGTAGGGGTAGGGACGTTAACCACCTAGGAACATCCTCCCTTATACGGCACCTGCAGAGCGTTCATCAAAAGTTACTGTCAAGTTCAGAAACTTTGGCTTAGACCGTAAGCAGTCCAGGGACACCTAAATCCCGTTGTCCTGTTGTATCCAAGCACCTGCAAACCACACCATCAACTCCCTCCTCGTCAATTTCCTCCTTAGTCAGGATCGGAAGTAGTCCTGCAGGCCATGTCACTGGCATGACTGACTCTCCTATCCGGGAAATCCTCCGGAGGATCCTGCATTGCTACGCCTACTGCTGCCGCTGCTGCTGTTGCTGCTGCTGGGAGTCGTTCATCATCCAGAGAGGAAGTAGGAACACCACTACTTTTACTAAACAATTAACCCTCCAACAGTCCTTAGCGAGGAGGATGAAGTACGACAGCAGTCATCCTGAAGCAAAACGTATAACTGAGGCCTTGACTGCTATGTTGGTGTTAGATGTGCGTCCGGTATCCGCCATTAGTGCAGTGGGATTTAGACAATTGATGGAGGTAGTGTGTCCCCGGTTCCAAATCCCGTCTAGATTCCACTTCACTAGGCAGGCGATACCGAGACTGTACAGAAACGTTAGAAAAAGTGTCCTCAGTGTCCTGAAAAATGCCATTGTACCCAATGTCCACTTAACCACGGACATGTGGACAAGTGGAACAGGGCAGACTAAGGACTATATGACTGTGACAGCCCACTGGGCAGATGTATCACCTTACGCAGCAACAGCAGCAGCATCACCAGTAGCAGCATCTCAGAAACGCCAGCTCGTTCCAAGGCAGGCTACTCTGTGTATCACCGGTTTCAGTAAGAGGCACACTGCCGACAACCTCTTAGAGAAACTGAGGGAAATCATCGCCCAGTGGCTTACCCCACTTAGACTCTCCTGGGGATTTGTGATATCTGACAACGCCACCAATATTGTGCGGGCATTACATCTGGGCAAATTCCAGCACGTCCCATGTTTTGCTTACACAATAAACTTGGTGGTGCAGAATTTTCTGAAAAGCGACAGGGGAGTGCAGGAAACGCTTTAGGTGGCCCAAAAAATTTCTGGCCAATTTTGCCATTCAGCGACTGCGTGCCGAAGACTGGAGCGCCAGCAAACACTCTTGAACCTGTCCCGCCATCACCTGAAGCAAGAGGTTGTGACACGGTGGAACTCAACCCTCTATATGCTTCAGAGGATGGAGGAGCAGCAAAAGGCCATTCAAGCCTATACATCCACCTATGACATAGGCAAAGGAGGGGGTATGCACCTGACTCAAGTGCAGTGGAGAATGATTTCCGTGTTGTGCAAGGTTCTCCAGCCCTTCGAACTTGCCACACGTGAAGTCAGTTCAGACACAGCCAGCTTGAGTCAGGTCATTCCCCTCATCAGGCTTTTGCAGAAGCAGCTGGAGAAAGTGAAGGAGGAGCTAAGATGGAGCGATTCCGCTTGGCATGTGGGACTTGTGGATGAAGCCCTTCATTCGCTTTGCCAGGATTCCAGGGTGGTCAATCTGTTGAAATCAGACCACTACATTTTGGCCACCGTGCTCGATCCTAGGTTTAAAGCCTATGTGGTGTCTCTCTTTCCGGCCGACACAAGCCTGCAGAGGTGCAAAGACCTGCTGGTGAAAACACTGTCAGCTGAAGCGGAACATGACACGTCAACAGCTCCTTCTTCATTTTATCCTGCAACTGGGGCTGCCAGGAAAAAACTTAGGTATCCTAAGCAACCTGCTGGCAGTGACGCAGGGCAGACAGGACCAAGTTTGGACATCTGGTCTGGACTGAAGGACCTGGCAACAATTTCTGACATGTCTACTGTCACTGCATATGATACTGTCACCATTGACAAAATGGTGGAGGATTACATCGGTGACAGCATCAAAAGTAGGCATGTCAGACAGTCCGTACCTGTACTGGCAGGAAAAAGAGGCAATTTGGAGGCCCCTGTACAAACTGGCTCTATTTTACCTGAGTTGCCCCCCCTCCAGTGTGTACTCTGAAAGAGTGTTTAGTGCAGCCGTGAACCTTGTCAGCGAAAGGCGTAGAAGGTTGCTTCCACAAAATGTGGAGAAGATGATGTTCATAAAAATGAATTATCAACTCTTCCAGGGAGACCAGCCTCCAGAACGTACAGAGGGACCTGTTGTGGTGGATTCCAGCGGGGACGAGTTAATAGTCTGTGAGGATGAGGATGTACACAACACTGAAGAGGGTGAGGAATCGGTGGATGAGGAGGATGTGGACGACATCTTGCCTCGGTAGAGCCAGTTTGTGCTGGGACAGATAATTGCCAGCTTGTTTTGTGGGGGCCCAAACGAACCAATCATTTCAGCCACAGTCATGTGGCAGACCATGGCGCTGAAATGATTGGTTTGTTAAAGTGTGCATGTCCTATATATACAACATAAGGGTGGGTGGGAGGGCCCAAGGACAATTCCATCTTGCATCTCTTTTTTTTCTTTGCATTATGTACTGTTTGGGGCCTAGTTTTTCAAACTGCCATCCTGTCTGCCACTGCAGTGTCACTCCTAGATGGGTCACGTGTTTGTGCCGCCCACTCGTATCTCTTAACATAGTCATCCAGCTACCTCAGTGCAACCTTTTGGACATAAAAACACTATTGTGAGGTGTGAGGTGTTCAGAATAGACTGGAAATGAGTGGAAATTAAGGTTATTGAGGTTAATAATAGCATAGGAGCAGAAAAAGCCACAAATTCTGTGATTTTAGCTGTTTTTATGCTTTTTAAAAAAAACAATACAAATCCAAAACACAAAACCCAGAACCCAAAACACGGAAGGGTGGTTTTGGCAAAACCAATCCAGATCCAAAACACGAAGAAAGATCCAGATCCAAAACCAAAACACAAAACACGAAAAGTGGCCGGTGCACACCCCTACCTTGTAGTGATGGGTCTGTTTTGCTCCCCTTAAGAATGCTGAACTCATTGCTGATATGAAGATATGATCTGGTAATTATCCACCATATCTCCAATGTTCTGCTTTCATTATTGGGATTTTTATGATCCATTCATCTGTTATGTTCATGAAAATAATACATTTTGTGTACTATGTGTACCATGTTTTCATTCATTATGTTAATTATCGGGGGGCAGGGCCCTGCAAATGTCTTCTCCGCTGCTTTAGTTTAGCATCACCAAGTGATAACTTTTCAACAAACCTCAAGTGAGAATTAATTTAATTTCCACAACAAGGAGAGTTCTGCTAAACATAAAATAAGAAATATTTAATTTATTAAGTCCTCTCTTAACATGTTTTCATAATACAACTTTTTCCATCTCGTGAATCAGATGTGCTGGATGAGAAAATACAATTTGACATATTTATCTGCAGTTTTAGGCCTAATAAACACATAAATAAGTAGAAAATCTTATACAGATTGTGCAAACAACAGTCTTGGAGCCCCTGATGTAAAGGGTCGCAGGTGATGGCCACATCAGGAATAGCTTTAATAGCAAAATGACAACTGAAATGTCAGGGTTTGCAAACGTCTTGCTAAAGGAGAATGCAGAGGACAGATTAACACACAATGCACATACAGTACACACACATAATGCAGCACAGTGCAATGGGGAATTACATTCTGTACAACTCTTTCAGGCACATCCCAGACCTGAAGAATATAAATGCACTGCCTGAGGCTTAAACTACAGCGTTCGGCCATAGGTCAATCGCATAGGAGTCTGACACAGGGACTGAGCACTCTCTGCACAGACAGCCAGTGACGCATCCAATGGAAGCGTGCAAGTAGCAGTGAATGCAGGACTGTGTAAAGAGGCATCACCCTCCTCTAGTAATAATAACAGCCTTTAGTAGCGCAGAAATATGCTGGTAATGGAAATATCACATAACAGGACAGAGGGTCGATGCCGGTTGAGTCGTAATATATTAGACCGGCCTGTGAGCGCCAGATCTCTGGGCAACCTCAAATCTCAGCAGCAATCATTTAAAAGCTGATAACAGGACGGATAAAGATCAAATGAAAATTCAGTCGCATGTTGTTCCATTCATCTAAGGATCATTTTAGCACATTAACGGTAACGATATTAATTTTACTAGCAGATGAGCATGTAACGCGTACTTACATTTAATTAGAAGAAAGCAACACGCGTGTTACAGCAATATCCCCGAGTGATCCTGGAGATACAAAACGCTCGTCTGAGGAGACGGAGATAACGCTTTGTCTGTAGAGATGGCCTGCCATGGCTTCCCAGAATACGCCTTCTCCACCAACTAGATATTAAAGATGTTATTGGAAAGTAGAGAGAGGACAAATTCTAAAGATAGACGCTCCCTCTACTATTGTAGCTGAGATCGCAGAGGAGCAGAGCTGAGAGATGAAAAGTACTGTACATTTACCCTTTCTCTACACTCACTAAAAGTTTTCTTATTATATTTTTTCTTTTTTTTTTTGGAAATGTGAAAGTTAGTAGCTCAAATACAGGATCATAGGTGGAGAGGAAAACGCTACCGAGGTCTGATTTTTAAAAATAAATCTTGTGGCTCGGCAGTCACCGACTCTTCTCTGCTGCTCTTCTCTGCAACGCTCCCCCTGATTGTGGGTTAAAAAATCTACAGTAGATAGGTTGACATGGTCAAACTGGTAGACAGGTAGACAGGCAATAGATGGACAGGTACAAAATGTCAACACGGATGAAGATTGACAGGTACAAAAGGTCGACATGGTCAAAAGGTCGACATTGAAATGGTCAACACAAAGCTGTCGCTATATTTTTTTTTGTTTTTTAACCCTAATCTTAACACGAACCCTAACTCTCCCCTTGGTCCCTAACCCTCCCTCCTGGTGCCTAACCTTAATCCTACAAAAACGTGCATTGACCATTTTTGTGTCGACCATTCTATTATCAACCTTTTGACCATGTCGGCCTGTTGTACTTGTCGATCTTCATCCATGTCAACCTTTTGTAACGGTCAACCTGTTGATTGATTGGAACCCAAGACTATCCCCCATGTCCCTGCAACACTTTTGTAATACATACACTTTCCCTCTCCTCCCCTCCCAAAAAAAATAAAAAAAAATTAATGTTGCAGCAATACACTCCCAAATATAGAAAAAAATAAGGGCAAAGGTACAGGTACATGCCTGTACTCATCTACACAATTCTCTTATGATAATAAAAATATTGCAGTTGATCCTTAAGTGCTAATCATGGACGGTTATCTGACAGTGACTACCTCTCGGCAAAATGCAGACCTGTGCAATGTAAAGCTGTCTCTTGAACCATGCGAGAGGTGTGAGGGCCTCTGAGAAGTTCTGGGCAGTCTCGTTCTCAGGGCCCCATTTATTAATGAAGCTAAACACCAGCAACATTCTTCATTTAGTATCGCAGTGACGCAAACGAAAGAGCCACTGATGTTTATCAATACTTACCCCTCCGGCGAGGTCCAGTGAAGTCCTCCTATTCGGCGAGGTTCTCCGCTCAGCTGCTGGGAGCCTAACGCTGCCAGCGACAGGCTTCTGTGTAATGTGTGTGCACGACAGGTCTGTCTGCACATTTTCATGGCACTTTTATCCGACGGGAACCTGGCAGTGTCTGGAAAGTTTCCTGAAGCCAGAAGGGCAGCGCCGGGTCCCAGTTGCCATCAATGGGGAACGCATCGCTCTAAAGACAGAAAGATAGCAAGAACGATGCTGCATCAAACAGCGGTAAACTTAGATTACCGGCCGCTGTTTGTTAAATACCGTAAGGATGACATAACCCCTTTAGAGAATGATAAAGGGGATATGCATCGTTGATAAATGGGACCCCAAGTCTGACAAAGAACTCAGAGCTCCGTGGGGACAAGATTTAAGTCAGTCTAACTTGTCTTCCACCATGTCTGCAAGGGATTGGGTACAGGATGTCGGCGCTCAGAATCTCAATGCCGGCATCCCAACAGGGTGAGGATATCGACACTTGTCGGTCAGTATCCCAACCCTCTCCCACTCCCTCTCCCAACCCCTAACCATCCCTCCCTGATGCCTAAACCTAACATCTCCCTTCCCGCACCCTAAACCTAACCCTTCCCCTTAGTGCCTAACCCTTACCCTCCCCCTAACCCCAGTACTTACTCTCAGGGTACCAGCACCTGGATTCTGACAGGTGTTGGGATTCTGGCACCGGCATTTTAATGGCCGGCATCCCGACTGTCAGGTTTTGACCGCATCCCTCTGCAAGATGTACAGTAGCCCATAAACCAGGACCGGCTCTTGGGGCGTTTGACCAGCCATAGAGGGCGCAGTCCTCACGACTTTCCCGATTTCAGCAGAACAGTCCTGTTTTTCGGGCACTGTCCTGTTGTTCCACCCAAAATTATGCCATGTGCTATTCTCTAATTTTCAGAAGGGCATTGGCTGATATTGGGGGAGATTTATAAAAGCTTAGAGAGAGATAAAGTACCAACCAATCAGCTCCTAACTGTAATTTTTTTAAATAGACCCTGTAATATGGCCATTTAAGAGCTGAACGGTTGGTACTCTCCAAGCTTTGACACATCCCCCCCCCTAAATCTCCAACCATTACATCTGCATCACCCCCCTTCCCAAATGCAGGTAGAATGACCTCCCTTTCTCATTGGACACTTGTGTAGATGGAAGAGGATGTTCGGGGGTGCATTGTTTTTCAAACTTTGGGCCGAATTCAATTAGGCTGCGAAAAGCCATTTTGGGCAAAACTTTTTCGCAGATGATGTAATTTTCGCCGATTCCACTTATCCCCGTATTCAACTTGTCCGACTCTTCGCCGGTGAGAAAACTTATAACCGGCGGAAAAGATTCGCCAGTGGATACCCAGCAAAAAAAAGTGCAGAATTGGGGTTTTGGGGTACAAATTTGCGGCAACCACCGTAAATCCTTTCTACACCCCCTTGATGCTAATTGCATCAAAGACCGCAAAAAAAACCCCACATAGGACACCCCAAAAAAGTGCTTTGGAAAAGTGGGCAAAAAAGTTCAAAGTGGGGGTACAAATTCAAAAACTGGCGAAATAGCCTTGGGGGGGGGCTGGAAGTATGGGGGAGGTGTTTTTTTGGGATTGCAGGTGTTTGCTGAAGGTGCGTTTTTGGCACTTTTTAATGCTTGACTTTAGCACCTTGAAAATATGCTGGCACCCATTTTCATGTACCCCAAATTTGATGGAACTACTTATTTTCCCCCAAAAAAATTGCTAAATGCCATTCTTCACCCCTGTCCCAAAGACGCTAAATAGCACCTATTGAGACCATTAAAAGACCCCAAATACCTTCAGCAGGGCTATTCGGGGGTACCCATAGTGAACCCCCATGTCAGAGCATCTTTTGGTGGGTGTCAGGCTGATTTCCCTAAAAATTACAGCACTTTTCGCCAATTTCGTTCTTGCTGGGTCCCGTTGTCGCCGATTTGGAATTGAATACGGGGATAAGCGGGGACACACGCAATACTTTTTCGCACCCAAAACCTCCGATGACGGCGAAAAGTCCTGCCTCTGAATTTGCGCTCCTAATTGAATACGAAGTGTAATAAAATCCTTCCGAAACAAAAGAGTGACACGTAATAAAAATAGCACCAATACCCTTCAATCTCATAATGAATTGATTTAAGATTTAAATGAGGCTAAACCAAGCATTATATAGTAGAATTGATAAAGGTATTTGTGATAAAGTGTTAGTACTGTGGGTTGTACTGTTTCACATTTTTGTTTTCACCAAAGGGCCCATTTATCATTAGATATTTGCAGCTTATTCTCTGAAAACTCCCGTTTTCAGGGGGTCACTGCAAATATTTGGTATCACCCCCATGTATGAAGGAGGGACAACAGCTGATGTCTTCGATACCTGCTGCAATCCCTCCATTCCAGCTGACAGTCGCCTTCCCTATAGATTTCTATGGGAGACGCGATGCTGCCAAATTTACCAAAGTCCGGATACTGGCCTCTGCCGATCGCCCGCTTCCCGACTGCTTAATCCCAGCAAGGGTTACATGACAGACGTCGAAATCCCGACGCCTGTCATTTTACCTAAGCCAGGAGACCGGTTCCCGGCATCCCGATCGAAGGGATGCCGGGCGCCGCAGCGGACAGCCACGGGGGGGGGAGGGTTAGGTTTAGGGCTCCCGGGGGGGGGGACTTAGAGTTAGGCACCCCCCGGGAGGTTAGGTTTAGGCTAGGGGAAGGGTTAGGCACCCTCGGGGGGAGGTTAGGGTTAGGCACCTCCCCGGGGGACTTAGGTTTAGGTGGCAAGGAGGGGGGATTAAATTTAGGCACTTAGAATGGGATTAGGGTTAGGCACTGGGGGGGTGGTTAGGGTTAGGCACCCTAAAGGAGGGTTAGGGTTAAGGGGGGAATTAGATTAGTTCTACTTACCTCTCTAGACGATCGGGATTTCCTCCTGTGTCGGGCTGTCGGGATTTGAAGCGCCTCCGCAGCTAACGCCATCTAAAGGTGGGCTACACATCGCAAGACTCCCCCGGCAATGCGGTTGTGCATATGTAGTAAGTGGGACTGCACATACGCAGTAGCCCCGACAGTACTCTGGGCACATCCAAGGGATCGGCGTCCTTTTGTAGCCCCTGTCCCTGCGGGTGCCGGATGATACATTCCGGTGTTATGATCGCATCTTACAATGCGCTCATGGGCGGTAATACCATGCACAGATCGCATTGCAAATGAGATCGTTCATAAATGGGCCCTCAAATGAGGCTGGTTTTCTTGCATGTTTTTGCTTTTCGTACTATTTCTGTGAAGGAAGTTTGCGAGGTTGCTCGTAATTTTTTATTTTTTTTTATCTATAAAAGGAAAACCCATTTACAATGTGATAGAATTTTTGACAGTCATGATAATAATACGTTTTCCAAGACGCTAACTGCTTACATAGAGCAAGGAAAGGAGTATGTATGACCTTCCTGCAGTCATGACAGGGCACTTCTTTATGGCCAACATAAAAACTCTTCACAGCTGCTGTTTTGTCCGTGTGGCCCCCGGAAAACTAATTTAGCACAGAAACAGTAAATATTTGTAATGTAGGTCCACTAACGAGAGACAAGTGCGAACAGCCTGCAGAGAATCTCGTTTTCCTCAGGATTAAGATACCTCATAAAACTTTACAGTACCGAGATGTGAGTCACGCGGAGGCGAGATCAGTTTACACACTGTACGTATCTGTGCTCTAATTTATAATAGCAATTTAAATGAAAATGACTGTGCCTAGGATACAGGTCCTTCCTATAGGAACAAGCACTGGTAACATTTGCAGAATGTTTCTGTAGCAATGTCAGTGCACTCTTCACTTCCTTAAAGGTAATGAAAGCTTCAAAAAGTTTGCTCCCTCAAAAAAAAAAAAACAATTGGCAAAGGTCCCTACCCCAGTACTTTTTCAGTCAGCGAGACCTGCACCTAACCGGCGTACTACCCTTAACGTGTACCTACCCCCCACCTCCACTACCCTAAATGTGGACCTAACCCCCTAGTCTACTCACAAGACAGCTGACTATCTATTGATTCACTCCTGATAATGAACCCAAAAAGGACAAATGGACAGCAATTATATTTTTATCCCAATTGGTGTGAGAGAAGATTCTGCAAGATTTTAATATGTGGGCAATTTAACAAAAGGGGTACTACAGAAGTCATCACAAAAAAAGACTCCATAACTGTCTACCATGGAAGTGAAAATGCCAGTGACGTGCTGTGAGGTCAATGGCTGGGAGACACACATGGAGATGGGTCTAAGTGCTGGAAGCCTGTCTCACCCCCTACTCACTGTAACTCTCCCCTCACTAAACTAAGCTTCAGTGTCCATTAATTCTCCTACCTGCATAACTGTGTCTTCTCTTGCTTCTGCTGACTGAACGCCGATCTCTAAACACTGCAGTGCACTTCCTGGTCACATGACACATCCAAAGTGTCCATCAGTGCTCAAGGCACGCCCTCCGTACTCAAAGGCATGCCTCTATTAGCTCTCTTTCTTTGTAACTTACTGCATGTGGTGTGGCCCCACCCCCAGCTCTGCAAGCAGTGTCTGACTAAACAGAAGAGAGGCTGAGCTGTTGCTGCCTCATCTCTGGTCTCCCTGCAGTCCCAGGGAGCTCCACAAAGCTGATGAGTTTAACTATAAAAATGATTACAATAAATAAAGAAGATATTTATAAGTTACAATTGTAAAGTGCAAAGGAATATGCTGCGCTATATAAGAAGCTGTTAATAAATAAAAAAATAAATAAGTTAATACTTTGTATTATTCCAATCGTTTTTATATAAAATCTCAGGAGTATGACAGGGGAGGCTCTGCCTACCCTCCCTGCACATCCCTGAAAAATACCCAATTTACTAAGCTAATCTCTTCTGAGTTTGGACCTAACGGCATTTTTAGATGTAGTCTATAGACTAAACTTCTCCATTATATTTTAGAGCGGGTTACGAAGGATCCTCCTCTCCAATAACTTGCACATATGCATTAACAAAGCCATCTGTCTGCCCTTTGGCAAATTGTCCTAAAGATATATTCCAAATCTATATACAGCAATAAGAAATGTTACTTTTTTCCCCTGAAAATTAACACTCCTTATTAGAGATGTGCACCGGACCATTTTTGCTGGTTTTGGTCCTAATTTGATGAGTGGTTTTGGTTTTGGATTTTTGCCAAAAATTGCCAAAAGAACCTAAAATCATATAATTTGGCCTTTTTTTGTTCCTAGAGTATTATTATTAACCTCAATAACATTAATTTCAAGTAATTTCCACTCAATTTTGACCACCTCACAGCTCACAATATTGTTCACCAATTTAAGCCAAAGGCTGGCTGGCTAAACTAAGCAACAGAGCAGCGGTACAAACACACGGTAGTTATTTCTGTTTAAAAATGTTTGAAAATTAGTAATGTATTAACAATAAGTTCAGTAACCAATCAAACCAACTCACAAGTACTTTCAATAGAAAACAATCCATCACAGAAATTTACTAAGAATCATGCGTGAATGTCATTGCTCTAAAGTAACAGTAGTTAACAAATAGCAAATAAATAAAAACCTTCCTCCTTGGGGCCCTGGGCCACTGGTGACTGGCACTCTGTACCCATGGAAAGGCCCTATCAATAAGCCTTTTTGTTGAGCAGTTCCCCCAAATCTCCCTAACCATAAAAACAGCAATCCGTACCTACGGGTAGGATACAGTGCAGGTTATAGTGCGGGTCAGATAAAGTGCAGGTGGGATACAATGCGGGTCAGATACAGTGTGAAATACAGTGTGGGTTGGATACAGTGCGCGTCGGATACAGTGGGGGATACAGTGTGGGTTGGATACAGTGTGGGTCGGGTACAGCGTGAGTCGGATAAAGTGTGGGTCAGATAAAATGTGGGATACAGTGCGTGATGGATACAGTGCGTGTCGTATACAGTGCATGTCGGATACAGTGTGGGATACAGTGCGTGTTGGATACAGTGCGGGATACAGTGCGTGTTGGATACAGTGCGTGATGGATACAGTCCGTGTCGTATACAGTGCATGTCGGATCCAGTGCGGGATACAGTGCGTGTTGGATACAGTGTGGGTTGGATACAGTGTGTGTCGTATACAGTGCATGTTGGATACAGTGTGGGTTGGATACAGTGTGGGTTGGATACAGTGTGTGTCGTATACAGTGCGAGTCGGATAAAGTGTGGGTCAGATAAAATGTGGGATACAGTGCGTGATGGATACAGTGCGTGTCGTATACAGTGCATGTCGGATACAGTGTGGGATACAGTGCGGGATACAGTGCGTGTTGGATACAGTTAGGGATACAGTGCGTGTTGGATACAGTGTGTGTCGTATACAGTGCATGTCGGATACAGTGTGGGCTGCATACAGTGTGTGTCGTATACAGTGCGTGTTGGATACAGTGTGTGTCGTATACAGTGCATGTCGGATACAGTGTGGGCTGCATACAGTGTGTGTCGTATACAGTGTGTGTTGGATACAGTGTGTGTCATATACAGTGCATGTCGGATACAGTGTGGGTTGGATACAGTGTGTGTCGTATACAGTGCATGTCGGATACAGTGTGGGTTGGATACAGTGTGTGTCGTATACAGTGCATGTCGGATACACTGTGGGTTGGATGCAGTGTGTGTCGTATACAGTGCATGTCGGATACAGTGTGGGTTGGATACAGTGTGGGTTGGATACAGTGTGTGTCGTATACAGTGCATGCCGGATACAGTGTGAGTTGGATACAGTGCGTGTCGTATACAGTGCGTCGGATACAGTGTGAGTTGGATACAGTGCGTGTCGTATACAGTGCATGTAGGATACAGTGTAAGTTGGATACAGTGCGTGTCGTATACAGTGCATGTAGGATACAGTGTGAGTTGGATACAGTGCGTGTCGTATACAGTGCATGTAGGATACAGTGTGAGTTGGATACACCACGGGTCGGATACAGCGCAAGACACATACAGTACTGTGTAGGTTACAGTGCAGGTCAGATACAGAGTGGGGTACAAGTCAAATACAGTGCAGGTGGGATACACCAATGGTGCAATTACTGTGACAGAGGGTGCGGCAGTGTCAGCAGTGCGGGGGTGACGGTGATGTTGGCCATGGTGTGGTGGTGGTGTCCTTAATGCAGGAGTACTGGCCGTGTTGGCAATGTGGGGTACCGGTGGTGTTTGCAGTGTGAGGTTGGCAGCAGTGTCCTCAGTGTGGAGTTGCCAGGAGTGTCGGCAGTGCGGGGTGCCCGTGGTGTTCTCCATGCTGGGATGCTGGTGGTGTCGGAAGTGGGGGGTGTCGGTAGTGCAGGGGTGACGGTGGTGTCAGGAGTGCGGGGGTGACGGTGGTATCCTAAGTGTGGGTGTGCTGGCGATGTCAACAATGCAGGAGTGCCAGTAGTGTTCTCAGCACGGGGGTGCCAGCAATGTCGTCTGTGCAGGAGTGCTGGCAGTGTCCTCAGTGCAGGAGTGTTGGCAGTCCAGGAGTGCCTGCAATGTCCTCAGTGCAAAGTTATCGTAGTGTCGGCAGTGCGAGGATGCCGAAGGTGATGGCACTGCGGGTGGCGGTGTCCTTGGTGTGGTGGGGGTCACCATCTTGCATACGTCTGCCCCATTAAAGTCTATGGGAAAGCGATGACTGGCTGAGAGGCGTGACAGACAGCTCTCTCATCCAATCAGCGGTCAACCCATTGATTTCAATGGGACTTTTGAAATTGGAGCACGTGCCAAAAACCGCAAGATCCGACAGCGGGATCTCAAGGTTTTGGCTCATCTAGGGATCCGAGGCAAACAGGAAGATCCGAGTTGTGTGTCTGATCACCTCGGATCCTGGAAGTTTGGGCGTGTTCGTAGTCCAAGGAATCCGAACCGCTCATCTCTACTTCTAATCACCACATACTGAAATGATTTGGAATATGTATAACATACTATAGGAGAATATAACATTGTTAACAGGGATATGCTTCACCTAGGGTCCCATTTATGAATGATCGCATTTGCAATCTGGGCATGACATTACCGCCCATGATCGCATTGCAAGATTCGATCATAGCACCAGGACGTATCATCCGGCACACACAAGGACATATGTTCCGAAAGGATCCCGTCCATGGGATGTGCCAGTCCTGCTGACTGAATATGCACGGTGCCACCATTGCCGAGGAGGGTTCCTATGGAACCATCTCCCGGTAGGTTTATGCGATGTGTAGCCCATTGGGGGCCAATCTCCAGGATGCATCGCATTCCAGATGTTGGTAAATTTGGCAGTATGGCATCCCACATAGAAACCTATGGGGGACGCGGCTGCCAGTGGGAAATGGAGGGTTCACAGCTGGTATCGGAGCCTCTCCTTCATACATCCGAGGAAAACTTAATATTTGTGGTCAACCGCAATTAAGCCGCAAATTTACAAAGATAAATGAGCCCCCAAACCTCTGCCCAATAGAGTAACCAGTCATTGGCCTCTATTATCCATTACGCTAATCAACGTAAACATTGGCAGACCCCATATATACATGTGCCATGCCACCAGTACTATCAGATCTACCAATCAGGTATAAGCCACTAGATTATACTTCATGCTGCAGAAGTGTTATTGCTGCCTGTATGCCTCCATGTAAGCCCATTTCTACTTGTCAATTGGGTTTCTTAAATGTTGCTTTTGGTTAATCACTCAGCTACGTCCTGTTTGTGACAGCTTGATATTCTGCAGAATCTAGTTACGGCTTCCTCGCTTGCAGGATACAGGGAGCTACAATGCAACAATTATGTAATGCAATCTGTTCATTTTATGTAAGGGAGGATGAGTAGCAAAACATTTCCTATATATATACAGTACCAGTCAAAAGTTTGGACACACATTCTCATTCAATGGTTTTTGTTTATTTCAATTATTTTCAACATAGTAGATTAATACTGAAGACATCAAAACTATGAAAGAACACATATGGAATTATGTTGTAAACAAAAAAGTGTTAAACAAATCAAAATATGTTTTATATTTTAGATTCCTCAAAGTAGCCCCCTTTTGCTTGGATGACAGCTTTGCACACTCTTGGCATTCTCTCAATCAGCTTCATGAGGTAGTCTCCTGGAATGGTTTTGAAGTAACAGGTGTGCCTTGGCAAGAGTCAATCTGTGGAATTGCTTGCCTTCTTAATGTGTTTGAGACCATCAGTTGTGTTGTGCAGAGATAGGGTTAGTACACAGTGGACAGCACTATTTGACTACATATTATGGCACCAACCACTCAACTCAGTAAAGAGAAACGACAGTCCATCATTACTTTAAGACATGAAGGTCAGTCTATACGGAAAATTTCAAGTACTTTGAATGTATTCTCAAGTACAGTTGCAAAAACCATCAAACGCTATGATAAAACTGTCTGTCATGAGGACCACCTCAGGAAAGGAAGACCAGGAGTTACCTCTGCTGCACAGGATAAATTCATTAGATACACCAGCCTCAGAAACCGCTACTTAACAGCACCTCAGATTAGAGACCACATAAAGTCTTCACAGAGTTCAAGTAGCAGACAAATCTCAACATCAACTGTTCAGAGGAGATTGCGTGAATCAGGCCTTCATGGTCATATTGCTGCGAAGAAGCCACTACTGAGGATGAACAACAAGAAGAAGAGAATTGTTTGGGCCAAGCAACACAAGGAATGGACATTAGACCAGTGAAAATCTGTACTTTGGTCTGATGAGTCCAAATTTTAGATTTTTGGTTCCAACCGCCGTGACTTTGTGAGACGCAGAGAAGGTGAGCGGATGGTTTCTCCATGTGTGGTTCACACTGTGAAGCATGGAGGAGGATGTGATGGTGTGGGGGTGCATTGCTGGTGACACTGTTGGTGATTTTTTCAAAATTCAAGGCACAATTAAACAGCATGGCTACCGCAGCATTCTGCAGCGCCATGCCATCCCATCTGGTTTGCGCTTACTGGGACCATCATTTGTTTTTCAACAAGACAATGACACCAAACACACCTCCAGGCTATGTAAGGGCTACGTGACCAAGAAGGAAAGTGATGGAGTGCTGCGTCAGATGACCTGGCCTCTACAATCACCCGACCTAAACCCAATTGAGCTGGTTTGGCATGAGATGGACCGCAGAGTGAGGGAAAAGTAGCCAACAAGTGCTCAGCACCTCTGGGAACTCGTTCAAGACTGTTGGAAAACCATTCTAGGAGACACCTCATGGTGCTGACTGAGAGAATGCCAAGAGTGTGCAAATCTGTCATCAATGCAAAAGGGGGCTACTCTGAGAAATCTAAAATATAAAACATATTTTGATTTGTTTAACACTTTTTTGTTTACAACATACATAACTCCATATGTGATCTTTCATAGTTTTGATGTCTTCAGTATTAATCTACTATCTCGAAAATAATTTAAATAAACAAAAACCATTGAATGAGAAGGTGTGTCCAAACTTTTGACTGGCACTATATATATATATATATATATATATATATATATATATATATATACACACACACACACACAGTGTATACATATATATATATATATATATATAATTTTTTTTTCCATAGACAAAAAACCTTACGGTTTCGCATGTCCCATTATGGCTTCATTAGGCATGGTCTGAAATTTCACAAAACCTACCAAATTTTTTGCCATTGAAACTCAAGAAAGCAATGACATTCCGATCATTCTTAATGGACGTGTTCCTTGCGCAATACAGATATGGTATGCCATCACACCGTGTGGTTAAAAGCAGATTCAGCACTCTCACAGAGTGAGATTGCTGTCACTCATAAAATGGTGGAGCTGCTAATTCAAAGAATTGTGTGCTCATTGGAATACACACATGCAGTCTATACAACTGGATATGCAAGGATGTGGCCCGAAACACCTTTGGATGAAAGCTGCATTTTTCTACTAAGACGCTGAGTGCCGCCATTCTTTCTCTCTCTATGCATTGGAGCTTGCCTGCTCCTAGGAAGGCACCAGCGCAAGTAAGATATATTTATACATGAGTGCCGGGAAACAGTGGAATGATTTATATATATATATATATATATATATATACAACCAATATGTTTGGCACTCCTGTGTATACATTTACTGAATACCATACAACCCCATGGTTTTAATGAGATGCTTTCCTTTTCTTGTTATCTCTGAGTAATTTAATGCTATATATAACTGATTATTAACTTACATTTTTTTCCTGGGATCCCCTTCTTCTCTAAGTATTATTCTACATGGCATTTTTAACAACCTTATGTCAGTATAATTTGATATATTATAGTACTATCCCCCATGTAGTTATACATTAGCGCTGCTATCTATATAGTCTTAAGTTAGGATGCCCTGTATCAAGTATTGCAGGTCACAGCGCATTGTTTTAATATTAATTTTCATCTATGTCTTTTCTATTAGTGTTTATATATTGTCATGGTGACTGGTCACGTGAGGTGTCGGGACCCGGTTGGCTGTAGCGATACAGGCACCACGGCGCAGCCTGATGATGTCATCAGGACTCCACGGGTCCACGATGGTGGTGGTTAAGCACACAGAGGTGTTCATATATAAAGGTATGTAACATTTTGCTTGTTTCTTGTCTTGATAAAAGAGCTGAGACTCTGAAACGTTTGCAATTTCACCGTTCGTACTTGCGTGTTCATTTTTATACAGCCGAGAGTGCCGTCCACTGGTGGTAGTATATATATATATATATATATATATATATTCCACGGTAGTTGGCACTCCATTAACCACAAAAAAGCAGCTGCGGTGCTCCGCTCCAGTAGCAAGTATGTAGCAACAAGCAACACAAATGAGAGGCACTCAAACGGACTTGTAAAGAAACAGCAGAACACAATAGTCCAAGGTCAACGTTTTGGATTTTACTCCCTCGTCAGGACAATGAATCAAAAGAACAGTGAAACAGTACACATATAATTACATCATAAAAAACTCACCACAGCAAATCCCGTGCGATCGGCACTGCCGTTGGGTCCAGGGCTCCTACACTTCCGGATCCACGTCACATCTGGAAGCACCAATGACACGATGATCAGAGCCCGTGAACCGGAAGTGTGGTCATGGCAATCCGATGGCGCAGCATCAGTCCGTCGCAAATTTCAACAAGTGTGATGTTCACAAGTGGCCTACCACCTAATAGGGAAAAATGACACATGGGACAAATAGTCAATATACCAGTCTAAATAAACAGGCAAGTAGACAAAAATAGACATAGTAATACAGCATGGCTGAAAAACATCTGCATGGAATAGATTGTAGTAGAAAGAGAACAAAAAAGTATAGAAAATAAGAAAATAAGAAGTAAAAAATAAAAAAATAAAATGAAAAAATGAAAAGACAAAGCTAAAGCAAAAAACTGAGCTGCAACGTAAGAAAAACATTTTGAAAGATAGTTGATCATTAAGACCCCTTGGTCCCATGTGTCTTTTTTCCCTATTAGGTGGTAGGCCACTTGTGTACATCACACTTGTTGAAATTTGGCTTTGTGTATACAGGTTGAGTTGCCCATATCCAAATATTCCGAAATACGGAATAATTTTGGCATGACTCAGATAATGAAACCATTGATTTTTGATGGTTCAATGTACACAAACTTTGTCTAAGGCACAATTTAATAAAAATATGGTATAAAATGACCTTCAGGCTGTGTGTATAAGGTGTAAATGAAACATTAATTTATTTCATGTGTGCCTCTCATTGTGTTGCTACAGTATATATATATATATATATATATATATATATATATATATATATTGTGATAGAAGCACTGAAGAAGTCTGGGATGGCATATATGTGTGTCCCAGATTCCTTTCATATGTGTTTTAAAAAAAACCAGGAAAAGTCTGTTATGCCAAACAGACCAGAAGTGTAGGCTTTTCGTAAAAGCCGGATAATGGGTCCTAGGGATGTGGATGTGAGAATAGAAGGGAGGGCTCCATCCACAGGCCATTCCAGGTGTTGGGCCTTTCAGTCTGAGAGCAGGCTGATTAGTAGTTGCACCTGAAAGTGGCTCAGATAAGCTGTGTTAGGTTTTGTTTCAGTGTCTCACATACGCTGGGGAGAACAGACACTGAGGTTTGTTCAGAGACACTGTGATATTTCAAAGTGCTGTGTTTGTGTTTGTGGTAAGGCAGTAGGCCCTGCCACTTGTAGAGAGGGAATAACCTGTCTAGTTAGTGCCCAGACGGGCTAGGATTTATTTTTATGTTTTGTTTATTTTGTGATTTACATTGCACAATAAAAACTGGTTCCGACCAGCTTGCTCTAAAACCTTGGACTGGAGTGCTGTTTCCTGGCTGCTGTGTGTAAGGAGGTGTCCATCTACCCCAGGAGAGGGACCCCCTACCCCGACTATATCACAAGATATATATATATATATATATATATATACATACACGCACATATACATACACATACAGTGGGTAAAATAAGTATTGAACACATCAACATTTTTCTCAGCAAATATATTAATGACATTTTCACCAAATGTCAGCAGCAACCCATGCAATCCACACATGCAAAGAAATTAAACCATAGATCTCCATAAATTAAGTTATGTATAATCTACGAGTCTGTGCTTTCAGTGTCGTGTGGTTTGCTGTTAATGCTTGGTAGAGTAATGGCTGAGTTTCCTAAATGACATGTAGAAAGGGAAGAGAGGCCAGCGAGCACTTAGGAAGGTAACCTCCTGACAGGCCCTCCAGGCAGCTTCACAGATGCCAACACTAGCGCCTAAGGAGGACGCTGGGCTACCAGATGTGGCAGCTGCAAAAACTCTGCTCTATTCTGGCATCTGTGCCCTGCGACGCTTCCAAAAGAGAAGGCGCAGTCCTACAACTGGCAACAGATCACTGAACGGTTATTTTTTGTTTATTTGTGCTTCCTACAAATATGTATTGTTATAATGGATGAGGCAAACACTTAAACAAAAATCTGGGCGCTCTCCCCCCGTGCAGGCCATGAGTTTGCAGGAAGTTACTGGCGCTTCCAGATTACAGATATGTCAAATATTTTTGTAGGCAATATTTACAATGAATGGGAACTTTCTTGAAGTGTTTTGCTTAGAAACACATTTTTTTAATTTACTTTTGTTAATGGCGGCCGACCAGCATCACCCGTCGCTTTGCAAAATATGTTCCAATTTTGGTCACCAAATAAATACGATGCTGACGCTAACAGTATATTGGATGGATTAAAACATAAATATCTATTAAAATCAAGGTAGTAAAAAAAGATGAGTGGGGATTATTGAAAAAGGACAATTTTCAGTTTTTAACAGGTAAAATTAAATTTGTTGGGTGCATTAATGTTGGTTCAACGTTATATACAGGTGTGTGAGTTCACCACAGTTTTATGAGGTGATATAATCCTTATTCATCTCACTAGTATCTAGTGCAGAGCTCCCCAAACTCTGCCATTACAGTCCAGGTTTTTAGGATATCCATGAGTCCAGATGGTTAGGTCAAATTGACTGAGATACTATTTAATCCACCTGTGTTCAAGCATGGATATCCTTAATACCTGGACTGTAATGGCGGAGTTTGGGAACCTCTGCTCTGGTGAATTGATCTGCTGACTAATGGTCCGGCCCAAAGAGTGGAATTCTCCAGTGTGTGGGATAAGCACTGGGGCCATACTTGCCTTCTTTTAATTTTTCATCCACGGGAAAAGCCTGGCGATTGGGGGTGGGGCCTGATGTGTTGCATCATTAAGCCCCACCCCTTGTGGTAAAATGCTGCGAATACCGCATATTCAAAGTTGGGGGGGGCAAATGACCCGCCCTCTACTCGGGGACCCCCGATCTCCAAGAAAATTCTGCCCACTGCACTAGGAAGTGGGCAGGAATGCGGGAGTAGTACCTACTCTACCTGGAGTGCAGGGGGTTACCGGAAAAAATCGGGAGACTCCAGCCGCGACTTCTGGGAGAGAAGGCATGTATGCACTTCGGCGCTATTGAAGCAAGGCAGGCAGATAATAAGCCATGTGCTATTGTTTTTCCCTTCAAGATAATCAGATCTGCACACATAAAAAATAAAGACTTTTGAGTATGAATAAAAGTGGTAAATAAAATGTATTACAATCTGCTCTGGGACTATACATTTGCTATTATCCACTGGCATCTAACTGGCATATCCACTGGCATCTAATTGTGAAGTTAGAGATGCCTCAATCCATTTCATAATATGCTGCTACAACATTTGCATAACATAAAATCACATGTATAACAATAAGAGCCTTTTATAAGAACATTGGACCTCATTCAGAGTCGGTCGTAAGCGGCCGCTCGGTCATACGCATCCGATGTTTCCAAACCACACATGCGTACGGCTAGTTGTGCACATGTGCGTACGAGGCTTTGCGATCCAAAATGCTGTCGATCATACGGCTTACGAGCAGGAAGTGGCTTCCGGCAGTTGATTGACATGAAAGGCCGTTTGTGGGTGTTGACGGGGGTGGTGGTCTGAAAACGCAGGCGTTCCTCAGCGTTTTGAGGGCGTTTTTGGGGCGTACATAAATTTCCTGTTACGACCGACATAGAAGGCCGGAAGTAGTAAAACGTCACTCTGCGAGCAGGTTCGAGGCCTGGCTGATCGTACAGCTTGAGGTTGGGCACGTGCTCTCTCAAGCCCCATAGTACAATCGATACTATCGAATGTTATTGATGTTAGGATTGATGTTTCTATTTTGAGGCACACAATGCAAGCAGCTAATAATCGTTTGCTGAAGCTAATAACACTGCTAATGGGCTTGTAATTAGAGATGAGCGGTTCGGATTCTGTGGAACGGGGATCCGAGTCAGGCGGTGAACACCCGAACAGGGTTCGGGTGGACTCGGATCCCCAATGTTTGGAGCGGTTCGGATTCTATTCTGTGGAATCCGAACCGCTCCAAACATTGGGGATCCGAGTCCACCCGAACCCTGTTCGGGTGTTCACCGCCTGACTCGGATCCCCGTTCGGGGCCGAACGGCGGCCGCCTGATGTCGGATTCTCACTAGAGAATCCGACACCAGGGCTCCTATTGTGTAGGGCAGAGCGCTGTGATAGCGGTCTGCCCTACACAGACACAAACACACAGCCGCCAGCGGCAGCTGTGTGTTTGTCACAGCAGCCAATGAGAGTCACACAGACTCTCATTGGCTGCTGTACGGAGGGAGCCGGCTGGAGCTCACACATGAGCTCCGTCTTCCGGCTCCCTCCGCAGCGTGTGACAGCAGAGCGGACGGCGCGGGAGCGGGGAATCAGGTAAGTTTTATTTATTTATTTATTTTACTTGTCAAAGGTCCGGGGGCGCTACTGGGGGGGCCTGCTACTGGGGGGGGGGCTATACTACTGGGGGGGTCTGCTACTGGGGGGGCTATACTACTGGGGGGGTCTGCTACTGGGGGTCCATACTATTGAGGGGCCTGCTACTGGGGGGGGCTATACTACTGGGGGGGTCTGCTACTGGGGGGGGTCTGCTACTGGGCGTCCATACTACTGAGGGGTCTGCTACTGGGGGGGGGCTATACTACTGGGGGGGTTTGCTACTGGGGGGGTCTGCTACTGGGGGGGCCATACTACTGAGGGGCCTGCTACTGGGGGGGCCATACTACTGGGGGGAGCTTACTACTTCTGGGGGGGCATACTACTGGGGGGGCTTACTACTACTGGGGGGGCCATACTACTGGGGGGGCCATACTACAGGGGGGCTACTACTGGGGCAGCCTACTACTGAGGGGGGCATACTACTGGGGGGGGCATACTACTGGGGGCAGCCTACTACTGGGGGGGCATACTACTGGGGGGGCCATACTACTGGGGGGCCATACTACTGGGGGGGCCATACTACTGGGGGGGCTGCTAATGGGGGGCATACTACTGGGGGGGCCTGCTAAAGGGGGGCATACTACTGGGTGGCATGCTAATGGGGGGCATACTACTGGGGGGGCCTGCTAATGGGGGGCATACTACTGGGGGGCATTCTACTGGGGGCACTGCATAGGGGACCCTACTACTAAGGGGACTGCATAGGGGGCACCACTGCTGGGGGCATTGTGTAAAGAACACCGCTACTGTGGGCATTGTGTAAAAGGGGCATACTGTGGGCATTGTGTAAAAGGGTCACTACTGTGGGCATTGTGTAAAAGGGGCACTACTGTGTGTCGTAACATAAATAAGAGACACTACTTTATGGTGTAATGTGAATCAGGCCCTACGTGCGGTGTAATGTGAATAAGATTGTGCACTGTGACTCCTTGGGCCGTAGCCCACTATGTAAACAAGTACTGTGACTCTGCTGGCCGTACCCCACTGGGTGGGTGCACTACTTTTCATTTCTGCCACTGCTGTGTGGCAATGTGTCATAGATGTACTTTATACTGTGGTGTCTGTGTCGTTGTGCCGCTGCTTTGTCGCTTAGTAACCAGTCAGCTCACTGCAACCTTTGGCCAATAATGTTGAAAACAATATTATGAGCTGTGATATGGTCTAAATTGACTGGAAATTAATGTTATTGAGGTTAATAATACTCTAGGAAGAAAAAAAAAGACCAATTTATGTGATTTTAGCTTTTTTTGTCAATTTTTGTAAAAAAATCCAAATCCAAATCCAAATCCAAAGCCAGTCACCGCAGTTTGGCAAATCCAAATCCAAATCCAAAGCCGGACGACGAATTAGAACCAAATCCAAATCCAAATCCGGCAAAAATGGTCCGGCGCACATCCCTACTTGTAATTGATTCAGTGCGTTTGCATTAGCGAATAATAAGAATACCGGTAATTAAATTTCATGGGGATGGCTTATTCTATGCGTTTTTTGTTAATTTTTGGTGTAATTTGCATTATTTAGCCTGCACCAGTCTTTTCATATCCTATGCTTTTTCAATACCTTGATTAACCATGTATATTTTTCAATATTAAATCAGACATGATTTCAGTAGTTTGTTCAATATATATATTTTTTTTCAAGAATATATATAATAATTTTTTACGCATTTGGCAGCATGCAAAAAATAAAGAAATAAAAAAACAACAACAACACTTTAGAACAGTAATTAAATAATTGTCAATAAGCTAGTAACAAGCTGATAGATAGAGCATGGAAACATGACATGTGGGCATCAACACAACACAAGCGGCCGCAACCAGCAGAAGAAAATTAACATACAGCGACTGACAATGACTGACAACGACTGACTCGATCGCTAGCTAGAGGAGGTGCTTTGTTCACGTATGGGCGTCACTTTGGTTGCGACCGGCCGTGCGATTGCTTCCTTTTTCAGTTTCTCGGTCGTTAGACGTACAACCGAGCGGCCGCTTACGACCGACTCTGAATGAGGTCCATTATGTGTGTAAGTGATCTCTAATTCAGGTCAGCTTGGTCTCCAGGACAGCAGAACACACTACTTATTGGCATATCTCTGCACTTAGGGCCTAATCCAGAGATGACCGCAATGCCGATTTTTATGCAGATTGTGCGATTGTTTGCCATTGCTCCATGCGAGCCAGCTGCATTGCGCATGTGCAGCGATTGTTTTGCGATTGCGCCTGCACAGAGGCGGGGCGCCAAGAGGGTGGCGGAGCAGGTACTAATTACCCAGGCCCGGGCTTACTGGAGGAGCCCGACGGGGACCTGGGTCCAGCGCCGCTCCCTCCTCCCTCTTACATCAAAGCAGCCCAGCACAAGCTGCTGTGTGCTGGGCTGCACTGGGAGACTGCTCGCGGCTGCTATGTAGCAGCCACATCAGTCTCCTATGCCTGTGGGGAGATCGATCACACTGATCGTGCCCCCCACTGGCTATGCGCGGGCTGAGGGGCTCACAGCACTCCCCTCCCCAGCGCAGCAAAATTATCATTTTTTCTTCCTAAGGGGCATGGCCACGCCTTCCGCACTTATACCACACCCCCTTCTTCCCCTGGGCATGGCTCGGCGGTTGGCGCTCCTGCACAGAGGATCCATTCCCAAAGTGAGTTTGAGGAAGTCAGCATTTTGGAGAGGTAACGAGGGGGTCAAAAATATACAGGTGTGTCTTACCGCTTAAAGTAAATGCTGTTACATGGGCGTGCATAAATTATCCATTGCGATCTCATACGTTGGCATGTGCACTCTCTGCGTGTCAGGAGAGCCGCTGTACCTGAGACCGGTCAGACTTTCCGCAAAGGCTGCATGGCTGGTCGATGTGCGTCAATGTCAAAAACGAATTTTATGCTTGCACGCAACGTAGGACGCAGATGAGCTGGCAGCGGCGGGCGTCCCTATGCTCGGGGAAGCTTTGGTAATATTAGCATATTTTCGCAACTACGTTCCGTACGAGATTGCAGCTGCGATTGCGTTAGCGTCCATCTCTGAATCAGCCCTTAATCTGTAGTTCAGTCCTGGCCAACCTGTGGCTCTCCAGCTGTTGTGAAACTACCAGTCCTAGCATGCTTTACCAGCTGATTGGAGGAAGGGTATGCTGGGACTTGTAGTTTGACAACAGCTGAAGAGCCACGGTGCAAAAGAAGTTCCTCCTAACGTGTACAAATTGCTGGTCTGCATGAGATGCATTTGCGTAAAAACGCCCGATGCCATCTTCTGTTCTGCCTCTTCAGTGTCAAAGATTGAGGCAGGCAAAATACGGTATCCGGTTTTTAGGCCTACAATAAAAAGGTAGACAATGTTTAGGTAGACAATAGGTCAACAGGGACACAAGATCGACAGGGTCAATCTGTCAACACACTAAAGGTCGTGTATATATATAAATAAAAACAGATTAGTCCCGCACAGGCGCTTCTCTGATGATTAAAATCCTCGAAAACAAAAAGTTCATCTAATGTATTAGTGGTCTGTCATATGGCCTCCATGTCAGAATATTCATCGATACAGGTTGAGTCTCCCATATCCAAATATTCCAAAATACAGAATTATTTTGGCATGACTGAGTTAATGAAACCTTTGATTTTTTGATTTTTGATGGTTCAATGTACACAAACTTTGTCTAAGGCACAAATTTTTTAAAATATTGTATAACATTACCTTCAGGCTCTGGGCCTGATTCAGAGCCGGACGCTCTGAACGAGCGCCCGCTCTGAATCAGGGCGTTTTTTTTTTTTTTTGGAGCGTCCATGATGATGGTCACGATGGTCAAGACTATCGCGACCATCGGGCTTGCGACGAGACCCTGCGGTAGGGTCTCGGTCACCGCAAGCCCCTGGAGTGATTTTGGCTCTATCAGAGCCAAAATCACTCCCACTGACATTACTAGTGATGTCAGTGGGGCCGGACCCAGACGGTAGGCGTTCCCATGGGAACGCCTCCGTCTGGCAGCCACGCCCCCGGCACGCCCACCAAAGGGGGCGTGCTGTCACTCAACATCGACAGCATGCCCCCTTTGCTGCGAGACCCGGAGCGACAGCTTGGCTGTCGCTATCTGGGTCTCGCGCATGCGCACGACGGAGCTCCCTCCGTCGTGCGCATGCGCACTAGGGCACCATCGACCTGCTTGCAAGCGCTCAGCACTCGCGAGCAGGTCTGAATCAGGCCCTCTGTGTATAAGGTGTATATGAAACATAAATGAATTTCATTTCTGTACGCAAACTTTGCTTGAGCCACAAAATTATTGAAAATATTGTATAAAATTACCTGCAGGCTGTGTGTATAAGGTGTATATAACACACAAATGCATTCTGTGTGAATATTGGGGTCCTATTCCCAAGATATTTCATTATGATATGCAATTATTCCAAATTACAGAATATTCCTTTATCCAAAATACCCCTGGTCCCAAGCATTTTGGATATGGGAGACTAAACCTGTAACGACTCCTTTCCTCAACATACAAATGGGCCTTGTGATGGTTCCCACCCAGATGTAGATTTGGGCCACAGAATTCTGGTCAGTGGCATAGTGCATGAACATTGGTGATAAAGGATAAAGCATTGTTTTCTCCTAATATAAAAGTAATGCACCTTGATTAACCAACAGATCAACAAAAATAGTAACATGATATTACTGTGCAGGACAGGTGGGTTAAATAATTCAGGTGTAGCATAAGAATCTGTGAAAAACTAACTTTAATGGATTGTCCAGACATACAGTATGTATTTCAAGAATTTGCTTCCAAACTGTAACTAGCATTTTCCAATATGTATTAAAATAGTGCAGACAATGGGATGCATTGATCCCAGCTTCTGGAGTAATGTATTGTATGGCGGTCACTGGGATGTCATGTGTACTGTATGGTGGTCACTAGGATGTTATCTGTACTGTTTAGCTGTGCCAGATTAAGGTCCACAAGGGCCTGGAGCTGAAATTTATGAATGGCCTATTGTGTGCCGACGCAAGAGGTGTGTTCAGCACTGCGGTTGGGGGATGTAGTCAAAATACCGACGGACGATATTCAGTCTGTTGAAATCCTGGTGTCGTAATCCCAACCCGGGACTAAACATAGGTGGCTAAATCCCAAAGCCAGCCTACACATCGACGCCGGAATCCTTACATACGACATTCAGATCAAAGGCAAGCGGGGCACCCTTAGCTGAAAGAGGGGGTTTAGGGTTAGGTACCACTGGGGGGGGGGGGGTTAAGCTCCACTGGGAGGGTTAGAGTTAGGTCTCCTGGTGGGGGGAGTTAGGGTTAGGCACTAAGGGGGATGGTTAGGTTTAGGCACCAAGAGGGAAGGGTTAAGGTTAGGCACTAACTGTTAGGGTGCAAGAAGGGAGGGTTAGGAAGAGAAGGGGGGAGGGTTTGTATACTTACCCAACCCCCGTCGGAAATCTGAGCATCGGGATGCTGCTGTCTGCATTTTGACAACAGGCATCACGACTGCCAGGTAATCATACCCAACTCCTGCGGGTGTGACTAGTGATGTGGGGGTGTTGTCTGCACAGGGATGTGGCCTGTCCTGTGTGGTGTGACTAGCCCCTACCTTTAAAAACCTCAATCTCTTTTCCCTTTTCACTTATATCAATAGTGTAAAGCGAGATTCAGCAAAGGAACAACTTCTTGTTAAAATGGCACATGGTGATGACGTAAACCTGAAAATATCTCTATTAAAGAGCGCATGGGTCACTTAGTGATGTCATGAATGTGACATTGCTATCTCTCTCTATATATAAGAATACCTTATCTTTTTAATAGTTATAGGGGGGAATTCAATTCAGTGCGATGTAGAATAGTCGCGGGAAGGAGCTCCCGCAGCTATTCAATACACCGCGCTGTTTGGGCGGCTAAAGGATTTCTTCTCCCCCCCCTGGGGATGTGAGGAGAAATCTGACAAAAGTGCCGGGCGCGCAGCTGTTTGCCGGCTTAGCGCGGTGCTAATAGCCACGCGCCTGCCACTTTAGTTGGAGAATGCCGGTTACAGCACCTTAACACCCAGGTTAAGTCATGAGAACCGGCATTCTCTGACTTTCCTGCTTCCCAACAAGGCACACAGCGCATTGAATTGAATAGCTGTGGGAGCTCCCTCCAGCTGCTATTCATCATCGCGCTGAATTGAATTCCCCCCATACTGAGGTGTTAGATATAGAAACCATAGATCCAAAACAGTATCACTTGGGGCCTGATGCTGCAGGTACTGCCCCGCCGCAAGAAACGGAAAGTGGGCATCTCAGTATTAATGAAATTCTCAAAAAAAAATATATATATATATTAAAATTGAAATCTTGTCAGTGCCTGTATACCAGTAATCATTGCTCGCAGCAGCCAGCAGGTAACAACATTGTGGGCTTGATTGATTAGCAGAAGCCAAACAGCCAGCAATACTGACACCTCAGGAGGATCAATCACCCGGCCAGGCCCCCTTCACAGAGCAGTGGGTGTGCTCACTGGGCGGACACGGCTGCTTCAGGGATTGGTGGTGTGGTGACACCTATGTGACGTCACACATATAGGCATATCTAGGATTAATGGCGCACATTGCAAAGAAAAATGATGATGCACCTTGAAATCTGTTTTATAAAATAATCTAAATTCTTATGTTGGCACTCTAAAACACACTGGAAACTTAAATTAGGGACAATACTCTGTTATCGTAAATATTTAAAATCATTGAGATAAAAAACATATTGGTTCACAAACAAAATTAGAATAAAAAACTGTTTTCCGCACTGTAAATAGTCAGTGTGATGGAATAGTCAGTGTGATGGAATAGCTTGTGTGATGGAATAGCTTGTGTGTTTGGGCTTACTTGTCTCAATGATTCATACTTTTATTAAATTTTATTTTGGCATTGCGAAAGTTTTTTTTTTCACAGCTCTCTTTGCAGGACCTTCTATGGAAAGAGGAGGGGGTAGTTTAAGGTGGGAGATGTCAGCAGGGGTCATGCTTGAGGATGGGTACGGGATCCCGGCGGTCAGAATCCTGATGCTGGCATCCTGAAAGTGTTAGGATACCGACACCTGTCGGTCTGTATCCTCCCCCTCACCCTCCCTCCACAGTGCCTAAACCTAACCTCCCTGCACACTAACCCTAACCCTTCCCCCTTAGTGCCTAACCCTAACCCTCCCCCTAGTACCTAACCCTCCCCCTAACCCCGCTACTTACTTTCGGGATTCCAGAGGTCGGGTTGCCAGCACCAGGATTCTGACAGGTGTCGGGATTCCAGCGGCGGCATTCTGACCCCGGGAATCCCCGCAGCCGGGATATTTACCGCATCTCCATGCGGGATGGGCACAGGATGCCGGCGCTCGGGATCCTGCATCCCATTGCTTGTGCTGTGTGTAAACTGTGTATGCCCTGGACTGACCTCAAAAGATATTATATAATAGATCCTTAATTTAGTGGGAAAAAGGCCTCTCAATCCTCTACACTATATATATATATATATATAGATATAGATAGAGAGAGAGAGAGAGAGAGAGAGAGAGAGAGAAGGGGGGAGGGGGAGAGAGGGGGAAAGAGAGAGGGGAGAGTGGGGGAGGGAGAGAGAGAGAGGGGGGAGGGAGAGAGAGTGAGGGGGAGGGGGGTAAGAGAGAGAGAGAAGGGGGGAGGGAGAGAAAGAGGGGGGAGGGAGAGAGAGGGGGGGAAGGGGGGAGAGAGAGAGAGGGGGGGAGAGAGAGACAGGGTAGAGAGAGAGAGACAGGGGGAGTGGGAGAGAGGGGGGGGAGAGAAGGGAAGAATCCCCCTTATTTAGTGATGTATGGCAACACCACAAATATGAGGAAAGAAAGGTGGCACTCTCCAATGTAAAGGTGAAAAAAAAAATTTTTAAATGTAAATTAACATCGGTGCAGATAAGTTGACGTTTCAAATCCTACCGGCTTTTTCATCAGGACAGTACATACTTAAACAAACATCTGCGGGATGTGTGCTGGCAGCGCAGTGCTGCGACATCAATCTAGCATTGGAGCTCCCTGGTGTAATCCGTGATGAACAGGCAGACTGTGGACACTGCCCGCCGAGCCATGCTCCAGCCCTGATTCCCCTCTTTATGGTGTGATCCGCAGCAGGGGGAGGGGCGGAGCTTAGGACAGCAATTGAAAACGGCCACTCGCAGCCTGCTGGGGTGGATGGGGGGCGTGGCCTAACGCCCGCTTCCTAGGGTGATCTGCCACGGGGGGAGGGGCAGTGCATCGGACAGCCACTCGCAGCCTGCTGGGGGGGGGCAGGGTGCTCGCGTCCCGCGGTCAGGGCATCGGACGGCCACTCGCAGCCTGGTAAAAAAAATCCTGACTACAACAGTCGCTGTTGACTGATGCATGATGCTATTGGCCTATTTTGACTGGGGGCCTGGAGCTGTAGCTCCATCCGCCCCATTGCTAATCCGGCCCTGCTGTTTAGTGGTCACTGGGATGTCGTCTTTACTGTATGTTGGTCACTGGGATGTCGTCTTTACTGTATGTTGGTCACTGGAATGTTATCTGTACTGTTTGGTGGTCACTGGGATGTCATCTTTACTGTATGTTGGTCACTGTAATGTTATCTGTACTGTTTGGTGGTCACTGGGATGTCGTCTTTACTGTATGCTGGTCACTGGAATGTTATCTTTGCTGTTTGGTGCTAATGAGTTCTCTGTACTCTGTGGCAGTCACTTGGATGCTGTCTGTATTATTTTGCAATCACTGGGAAGTTGTCTTTACTGTATAGGGGTCAAGAGGATTGGGTCTATATTGTATGATGGGCATGTTTATGCTCTCACTACTGTACAGCCATCAAGATTCTATCAGTATTGCATATTGGTCTCACTGATGCTCTCTGTATGGTATTGTCGCTAGGGCTGTTTGCTATCCCCTCACCTACAATTGTGTTTGACCCTACCTACATTTCATTTGGCCCTGTCTACATGAGGCAACTTTAAAAAAATGTCCAGGGCTTCTATAAGTTCCCAATCTGCTCCTGTATACAGAGATAAATGTGCCAGGGGAAAACAGCAACACATGCATCTGCTTTATGCCAGGAAATGTGGGTGACAGTATTAGCAGGAAGTAATAAAGGTACAGTACACAATTCATACACAATGTAATACTGTAATGAGGTATCATTAGTGGCTGCTCAAGGGAGAGATGATAATAAAGGTGATCACCCCCTATAAGCACACACCCAATCGTCGATAAGCGCAATGTTTTCACCTCATTCGCCTGTTTTGAGGCAAAGTTTTTGCCTTATTACACAATGCGCGCTCCCGATTTTCACCTTATTCAGTTGTAAAACAGGCGAAAATGCATATGTGCGAATGCAGCGCATAGCAAAAAGGACAGTTTTTTTGTGGGGAAATCAGTGTGTACCCCCTAAAAAGCCTAACTGACACCTGGGAATCAATATAGAAGTGTATTAATAGCCCTAATAAAAGTAATTAGGGATCTTATATTGAGTGAAAGGGCTGTTATATGCATATTAGCGTAAGTGTGGAAAGATTTTATTTATCATTATTTATTAACAGTTTCTTATATAGCGCAGCATATTCCGTTGCGCTTTACAATTGGAAACAAATAGAACAAAACTGGGTAATAACAGACAGATATATAGGTAGGAAGGCCCTGCTCGCAAGCTTACAATCTATAGGGAAATAGGCATTGATACACAAGGATAGGTGATATATATTGTATTTTGGTCCATCCAGAATGCAGAGTTTCTTGGGGGCTGCATGATCCATTCACACAGGAATGTCGGCCAAATGTCAGGAGGATGTGAAAGAAAGACAATATGTGAGGTTATGTGTGGACTGTGAGAGGGGATGTAATTAGATATGGAAGCTATGACTGGAATCTGATATGCTTGCCTGAAGAGATGAGTTTTCAGGGAACGCTTGAAGATTTGGAGACTAGAGGAAAGTCTTATTGTGCGAGGTAGGGCATTCCATAGAGTGGGTGCAGCCCGAAAAAAGTCCTGTAACCATGATTGGGAGCAAGTAATACGTGGGGATGAGCAGGGCCGGATTAAGGTCTGTGGGGGCCCCTGGGCAACAAACTTGTGGGGGCCCCAATCAATAAAATTATACACAGTATATATGTATTTATACTGTAGATATATGTACACACACACACACACACACACACACACACACACATATATATATATATATATATATATAAATATATTATATATATATATATATGTGTGTGTGTGTGTGTGTGTGTGTGTGTGTGTGTGTGTGTGTGTGTGTGTGTGTGTGTGTGTGTGTGTGTGTGTGTGTGTGTGTGTGATTAACCTTGGTGTTGGTGAGTGCCCTTATGTGTGTGTACATTTTATTTATATATATATATATATATATATATATGTACACACACATATAATACTGTGTGCACAGGACCTCATTCAGAGTCTCTCGCTAGCGCTGTGCGCTCGCAAGCAGCCCAATGGCTTGCATACGCGCATGCGCACGCTTCGTTCTGCGTGAGCGCGAACTACTCTGTGCGATCGCATGCCGCTCGCTCGCCCTGCAAAGGCTGCCCAGGGTACTGAGTGACAAGAGAGGCCGTTTGTGGGGGGTAACAGGGGCAGGACACTAATAACGGGGGAGGTGCGAACGCAGGCGTGCCTGAGTGTTTTAGAGGCGTGCATAATTAACACGCAGCATCATAGTACACATCACATGCCTGTATTTTTACACTGAAGTCCTCGCAGTGCTTGCGGTAGGGTAAAGGCAACCACAAGCGCTGCGATCGCTTCCGATTGTCCTCGATGTACCAATGTTTTAATACACTTCCTGGAGATGACGTGTGCTGGTGGGCGGCTCTGCCTGTGCGATTGGGCATACGTTGGCCACTCGCTAAGACATGGTGGGCCTGCTTATGCCTTGGCAAGCGATCGCTTCCCGTGGCGTCACTTTGACAAATTAGCATATGCTGAGGGTGAGCGATCGCATCTAGCGAGAGACTCTGAATGAGGTCTAGATTGAATGTAGGAAACAAAGGACAATTCAGAGTCAGGTATGATACCTAGGCAGCAAGTTTTTTGGGCAGGGTGGATTGTCGAGTTATCAACAGTGATAGAGAGATCAGGTTGGTAACTGTTATTGGCTGGTGGAAATATAATTAATTCTGTTTTAGAAATATTAAGTTTCAGCTGGCGAGATGACATCCAAGATGAAATGGCAGAAAGACATTCAGTGACACGGAGCAATACAGATGGTGATAAATCTGGGGAAGATAGGTAGATTTGAGTATCATCCGCATACAGATGGTACTGAAAACCAAAAGAGCGGATTAGTTTGCCAAGAGAGGTGGCATAGATTGAGAATAACAAAGGCCGTAAAACAGAGTATTGCGGAAAGATGATATTAAGCAATGTCTTTTGTGAAAAATAATTGTTGTAGGGGTACATGTAAATGGATACTAGTATATTTTGGTGTTTGTAAAGTGCAGATTTAAAATTTTTTTAAAATACACCTGGTGCAGCCTCCTGGGAGTAAGTTTACTAAAGTTCGATTTGAGATTCATTTTTATGAATCTCTTAAATCTCCTGAAATAAAATAGAAATCGAACAGCAAAATCCCTTAGCAAATCTCAAATTTACTAAGATTCTATTTTGCATTCGATTTTCAAATTGAATTCGAGCTTGTTTCATATTAAGAAGGGATTTGAAGTTCGATTTTGCATGTTCATGTACAAATCGAACATCAAATCCCACTCCAAAACGAACTTCAAATCCCCAAATGAATAGACCTGATTCATGCTTTCATTTATAGCATAAGCAGTTCTATTTCACACAGATGCATGCATGTATCTTATTGTAAAAAGCTTGATAAGTGTTAATTTAAAAAGCAAAAATGACGTGAAAGCACAACCATCCCCGGACTTTTCATAGCCAGTCCTGGTTGTGTAAATACAGAGGGAAAAATGCGTAGGGTTCCCCTGTACTTAGCGCAACCAGAACCAGGCTCTGAGGCCTACGCTTTTTTCCCCCTGTATCTCCAGAACCAGGACCGGCTCAGAGCCTGGTACTGTTGCACTAAGTACAGGGGAACCCTACATATTTTTTCCCCTGTATTTACACAACCAGGACTGGTTATGAAAATTCCTGAGCTGGTTGTGCTTTTAGGGGGGAGACCCCACATCATTTTTTAACAGAGGGGAGCAGTGGCGGATTTTCACTCAATCCGCCACTCCCAGTAAGTCCATGCACAGGCTGTGGCTTCCCATTTGAAGCACTATCTGCTGATCACACACAGGGCAGGCAGTCTGGGGGAGGTGTTTTCTCCCCTGGGACTGCCAGCTTGGGCTGTGACTAACTGATAGAGCCACTCCTTTGCCTTTGCGACAGCCCTACCCGGCTTCTAGAGGCTGCAGCCATTGCAGGCCCTAGAAGCCGGTGTCTTTAGCATGCACCGGTCCCGGCGCCTGCCAGATCGATTGCACAACTACCGGGACTGTCTCCAGGCTGCAGCACGGCTGCCCCCTACGTCCTAAAGGGTAGGAGCCATCACTGGAGGGCGCTAGAACTGAGAACACTCATTATGTGACTCCTTGCTAGTGTGGAACTACAATTCCCAGCATGCTATGGCATAGGAGAATAATTGAGCAGGCAACCTGTTTCTCTCCAACTGTCATGGAACTACCAACACTCCTTCACACAGTAACAGATGGAAAAAAAGAAAGTACTGATAATATATATTTCTAAACCACAACTTTGAATGAGAATTCTTCATTCTCTGGTTGGTGCGCTATGAGATAACCAGCACGGGAGGTGGAGGAGACAGGAGCTGGGAAGGGAGTGACAGCATTTAGATGAAACACAGAACGATGAAACACAGAACCTGGCTACATATAATATCCAATCTGGAAACAAATTAATTTATGTCTACAACTTTGCAACTCTTGAACATTTGTGAAAATAATGATGTTCTCAATCTGTTTATCCGGTGGCCCGTTAAAAATTTCTCAGGGGTAAAAAAAGAAAAAAGAATTTTTTAACCTGGTACAGCATTCTGTTTATCTCTCTGCTTTACATCTCAGATCATAATAACACGTATTTAATCACACCGCCTTCAATATTACTCCTTCTAAATTGAATGAGCATCATCAGTTTTAAAAGAGCTTATGAGCTTACCAACATACATTGCTGGAGTTCTAGATCTGAGCGCTGGAAAACAATTATTTATTTAGAAGACAAGACAATATCATTACAGAAAAACACTTTAATAAAACATCTATTTCAAGATAAAATGTATCAATTGTTTCTGCTCAGACTAAAGCTGCTGTACGAGTTTGAAAACTGGTGCCAGGAACTCGTATGACTGTGATGCTGATTGGATTAAGCAGAAGGGAGAGAGCATAGATAACAAACCCATGAACAACAGCACCATGTATCTGCAAAAAAAAAGGGGCGTATAGTACCACAGCACCATGTATCAGAAGATGTAAGAGGCCCAAAGTACCACAGCACCAAGTATCAGCAGATGTCAGGGGCCCATAGTAGCACAGCACCGTGTATCAGCAGATGTAAGGGGCCCATAGTACCACAGCACCATGTATCAGAAGATGTAAGAGGCCCAAAGTACCACAGCACCAAGTATCAGCAGATTTAAGGGGCCCATAGTATCACAGCACCATGTATAAGCAGATGTAAGAGGCCTATAGTACCACAGCACCATGTATCAGCAGATATAGGAGGCCCATAGTACCACAGCACCATGTATCTGCAGAAATATGGGGCCCATAGTACCAGAGCACCGAGTATCAGCAGATGTAAGGGGCCCAAATTACCACACCACCATGTATCTGCAAAATAAAGGGGCGTATAGTACCACAGTACCGTGAATTAGAAGATGTAAGATTCCCAAAGTACCACAGCACCAAGTATCAGCAGATGTAAGGGGCCCATAGTATCATCGCACCATGTATCAGCAGATGTAAGGGGCCCATATTACCACAGCACCATGTATCAACAGATGTAAGAGGCCCTAAGTACCACACAACCAAGTATAAGCAGATGTAAGGGACCCATAGTATCACAGCACCATGTATAAGCAGATGTAAGAAGCCTATAGTACCACAGCACCATGTATCAGCAGATGTAAGAGGCCCATAGTACCACAGCACCATGTATCTGCAGAAGTATGGGGCCCATAGTACAAGAGCAGCATGTATCAGCAGATGTAAGAGGCCCATATTACCACAGCACCATCTATCTGCAAAATAAAGGGGCATATAGTACCACAGTACAGTGAATCAGAAGATGTAAGAGGCCCAAAGTACCACAGCACCATGTATCAGCAGATGTAAGGGGCCCATAGCACCACAGCACCATGTATCTGCAGAAATATGGGGCCCATAGTACCAGAGCATCGTGTATCAGCAGATGTAAGGGGCCCAAATTACCACAGCACCGTATATCTGCAAAATAAAGGGGCGTATAGTACCACAGCACCGTGTATTAGAAGATGTAAGATTCCCAAAGTACCACAGCACCAAGTATCAGCAGATGTAAAGGGCCCATAGTATCATCGCACCATGTATAAGCAGATGCAAGGGACCCATAAAATCACAGCACCATGTATATGCAGATGTAAGAGGCCTATAGTACCACAGCACCATGTATCAGCAGATGGAAGAGGCCCATAGTACCACAGCACCATGTATCTGCAGAAGTATGGGGCCCATAGTACCAGAGCAGCATGTATCAGCAGATGCAAGGGGCCCATATCACCACAGCACCATCTATCTGCAAAATAAAGGGGGATATAGTACCAGAGCACCGTGTATCAGCAGATGTAAGAGGCCTATAGTACTACAGCACCATGTAACAGCAGATGTAAGAGGCACATAGTACCACAGCACCATGTATCCACAGATGTAAAGGGCATTGATTCCACAGCACCATGTATCAGCAGATGTAAGGGGCTCATAGTACCACAGTACCGTGTATCAGAAGATGTAAGAGGCCCAAAGTACCACAGCACCATGTATCAGCAGATGTAAGGGGCCCGTAGTACCACAGCACCATGTATCAGCAGATGTAAGAGGCCCATAGTGCCACAGCACCATGCCTCTGCAGATGTAAGGGGCCCATATTACCACAGCACCATGTATCAGCAGATGTAAGGGGCCCATAGTAGCACAGCACCGTGTATCAGCAGATGTAAGAGGCCCAAAGTACCACAGCACCAAGTATCAGCAGATGTAAGGGGCCCATAGTATCACAGCACCATGTATAAGCAGATTTAAGAGGCCTATAGTACCACAGCACCATGTATCAGCAGATGTAAGAGGCCCATAGTACAACAGCACCATGAATCTGCAGAAGTATGGGGCCCATAGTACCAGAGCACCGTGTATCAGCAGATGTAAGGGGCCCATATTACCACAGCACCATGTATCTGCAGAAGTATGGGGCCCTTATTAGCACAGCACCGTGTTTCAGCAGATGTAAGGGGCCCATATTACCACAGCACCATGTATCTGCAGAAGTATGGGGCCCATAGTAGCACAGCACCGTGTATCAGCAGATGTAAGAGGCCCATAGTACCACAGCACCATGTATCCACAGATGTAAAGGGCATTGATACCACAGCACCATTTATCAGCAGATGTAAGAGGCCCATATTACCACAGCACCATGTATCCGCAGATGTAAGAGGCCCATAGTACCACAGCACCATGTATCAGCAGATGTCAGGGGCCCATAGTACCACAGCACTGTGTATCAGCAGATGTAAGAGGCCCATAGTAGCACAGCACCATGTATCAGCAGATATACGAGGCCCATAGTACTACAGCACCATGTATCAGCAGATGTAAGAGGCCCATGTTACCACACCACCATGTTTCAGCATATGTAAGAGGCCCATAATACCACAGCACCATGTATCAGCAGATGTAAGGGGCCCATAGTACCACAGCACCATGTATCAGCAGATATAAGAGGCCCATAGTACCACAGTACCGTGAATCAACAGATGTAAAAGTCCCATAGTACCAAAGCACCGTGTATCAGCAGATGTAAGAGGCCCATAGTAGCACAGCACCGTGTATCAGCAGATGTAAGAGGCCCATAGTACCACAACACCATGTATCAGTAGCTGTAAGTGGCCCATGGTAGCACAGCACCGTGTATCAGCAGATGTAAGGGTCCCATAGTACTACTGAACCGTGTATCAGCAGATGTAAGGGGCCTATAATACCACAGCACCGTGTATCAGCAGATGTAAGTGGCCCATAGTAGCACAGCACCGTGTATCTGCAGATGTAAGGGGCCTATAATACCACTGCACCGTGTATCAGCAGATGTAAGGGGCCTATAATACCACAGCACCATGTATCAGTAGATTTAAGAGGCCCATAGTACCACAGCACCGTGTATCAGCAGATATATGTGGCCCATAATAGCACAGCACCGTGTATCAGCAGATGTAAGTGGCCCATAATAGCACAGCACCGTGTATCAGCAGGAGTAAGAGGCCCATAGTACCACAGCACCATGTATCTGCAGAAGTATGGGGCCCATAGTACCAGAGCACCGTGTATCAGCAGATGTAAGGGGCCCATATTACCACAGCACCATGTATCTGCAGAAGTATGGGGCCCATAGTAGCACAGCACCGTGTATCAGCAGATGTAAGAGGCCCATAGTACCACAGCACTGTGTATCAGCAGATCTAAGAGGCACATATTACCACAGCACCATGTATCCACAGATGTAAAGGGCATTGATACCACAGCACCATGTATCTGCAGAAGTATGGGGCCCATAGTAGCACAGCACCGTGTATCAGCAGATGTAAGAGGCCCATAGTACAACAGCACCATGTGTCCACAGATGTAAAGGGCATTGATAACACAGCACCATTTATCAGCAGATGTAAGAGTCCCATATTACCACAGCACCATGTATCAGAAGATGTAAGAGGCCCATAGTACCACAGCACCATGTATCAGCAGATGTCAGGGGCCCATAGTACCACAGCACTGTGTATCAGCAGATGTAAGAGGCCCATAGTAGCACAGCACCATGTATCAGCAGATGTACGAGGCCCATAGTACTACAGCACCATGTATCAGCAGATGTAAGAGGCCCATATTACCACAGCACCATGTTTCAGCATATGTAAGAGGCCCATAATACCACAGCACCATGTATCAGCAGATGTAAGGGGCCCATAGTACCACAGCACCATGTATCAGCAGATATAAGAGGTACATAGTACCACAGTACCGTGAATCAACAGATGTAAAAGTCCCATAGTACCAAAGCACCGTGTATCAGCAGATGTAAGAGGCCCATAGTAGCACAGCACCGTGTATCAGCAGATGCAAGAGGCCCATAGTACCACAACACCATGTATCAGCAGCTGTAAGTGGCCCATGGTAGCACAGCACCGTGTATCAGCAGATGTAAGGGGCCTATAATACCACTGCACCGTGTATCAGCAGATGTAAGGGGCCTATAATACCACAGCACCGTGTATCAGTAGATTTAAGAGGCCCATAGTACCACAGCACCGTGTATCAGCAGATATATGTGGCCCATAATAGCACAGCACCATGTATCAGCAGATGTAAGTGGCCCATAATAGCACAGCACCGTGTATCAGCAGATGTAAGAGGCCCATAGTACCACAGCACCATGTATCTGCAGAAGTATGGGGCCCATAGTACCAGAGCACCGTGTATCAGCAGATGTAAGGGGCCCATATTACCACAGCACCATGTATCTGCAGAAGTATGGGGCCCATAGTAGCACAGCACCGTGTATCAGCAGATGTAAGAGGCCCATAGTACCACAGCACTGTGTATCAGCAGATCTAAGAGGCACATATTACCACAGCACCATGTATCCACAGATGTAAAGGGCATTGATACCACAGCACCATTTATCAGCAGATGTAAGGGGCCCATAGTAGCACAGCACCATGTATCAGCAGATGTAAGAGGCCCATAGTACTACAGCACCATGTATCAGCAGATGTAAGAGGCCCATATTACCACAGCACCATGTTTCAACATATGTAAGAGGCGCATAATACCACAGCACCATGTATCAGCAGATGTAAGGGGCCCATAGTACCACAGCACCATGTATCAGCAGATACAAGAGGCCCATAGTACCAGAGTACCGTGAATCAGCAGATGTAAAAGGCCCATAGTATCAAAGCACCGTGTATCAGCAGATGTAAGAGGCCCATAGTAGCACAGCACCGTGTATCAGCAGATGTAAGAGGCCCATAGTACCACAGCACCATGTATCAGCAGATGTAAGTGGCCCATAGTAGCACAGCACCGTGTATCAGCAGATGTAAGGGGCCCATAGTACCACTGCACCGTGTATCAGCAGATGTAAGCGGCCTATAATACCACTGCACCGTGTATCAGCAGATGTAAGAGGCCCATAGTACCACAGCAACGTGTATCAGCAGATGTAAGTGGCCCATAGTAGCACAGCACCGTGTATCAGCAGATGTAAGAGGCCCATAGTACCACAGCACCGTGTATCAGCAGATGTAAGTGGCCCATAGTAGCACAGCACCATGTATCAGAAGATGTAAGAGGCCCATAGTAGCACAGCACCGTGTATCAGCAGATGTAAAAGGCCCATAGTACCACAGCACCGTGTATCAGCAGATGTAAAAGGCCCATAGTAGCACAGCACCGTGTATCAGCATATGTAAGGGCCCATAGTACCACAGCACCATGTATCAGCAGATGAAAGGGGCCCATAGTAGCACAGCACCGTGTATCAGCAGATGTAAGAGGCCCATAGTACCACAGCAACGTGTATCAGCACATGTAAGAGGCCCATAGTACCACAGCACCGTGTATCAGCAGATGTAAGAGGCCCATAGTACCACAGCACCCTGTATCAGCAGATGTAAGTGGCCCATAGTAACACAGCACAATGTATCTGCAGATGTAAGAGGCCCATAGTACCACAGCACCATGTATCAGCAGATGTAAGTGGCCCATAGTACCACAGCACCGTGTATCAGCAGATGTAAGGGGCCCATAGTAACATAGCACCGTGTATCAGCAGATGTAAGGGGCCCATAGTAACACAGCACCGTGTATCAGCAGATGTAAGAGGCCCATAGCACCATGTATCAGCAGATGTAAGAGGCCCATAGTACCACAGCACCGTGTATCAGCAGATGTAAGTGGCCCATAGTACCACAGCACCGTGTATCAGCAGATGTAAGAGGCCCATAGTACCACAGCACCCTGTATCAGCAGATGTAAGTGGCCCATAGTAACACAGCACCATGTATCTGCAGATGTAAGAGGCCCATAGTACCACAGCACCATGTATCAGCAGATGTAAGTGGCCCATAGTACCACAGCACCGTGTATCAGCAGATGTAAGGGGCCCATAGTAACATAGCACCGTGTATCAGCAGATGTAAGGGGCCCATAGTAACACAGCACCGTGTATCAGCAGATGTAAGAGGCCCATAGCACCATGTATCAGCAGATGTAAGAGGCCCATAGTACCACAGCACCGTGTATCAGCAGATGTAAGTGGCCCATAGTACCACTGCACCGTGTATCAGCAGATGTAAGAGGCCCATAGTAGCACAGCAACGTGTATCAGCAGATGTAAGAGGCCCATAGTACCACAGCACCATGTATCAGCAGATGTAAGAGGCCCATAGTACAACAGCACCATGAATCTGCAGAAGTATGGGGTCCATAGTACCTGAGCACCGTGTATCAGCAGATGTAAGGGGCCCATATTACCACAGCACCATGTATCTGCAGAAGTATGGGGCCCATATTAGCACAGCACCGTGTATCAGCAGATGTAAGGGGCCCATATTACCACAGCACCATATATCTGCAGAAGTATGGGGCTCATAGTAGCACAGCACCGTGTATCAGCAGATGTAAGAGGCCCATAGTACCACAGCACCATGTATCCTCAGATGTAAAGGGCATTGATACCACAGTACCATTTATCAGCAGATGTAAGAGGCCCATATTACCACAGCACCATGTATCCGCAGATGTAAGAGGCCCATAGTACCACAGCACCATGTATCAGCAGATGTCAGGGGCCCATAGTACCACAGCACTGTGTATCAGCAGATGTAAGAGGCCCATAGTAGCACAGCACCTTGTATCAGCAGATGTAAGAGGCCCATAGTACTACAGCACCATGTATCAGCAGATGTAAGAGGCCCATATTACCACAGCACCATGTTTCAGCATATGTAAGAGGCCCATAATACCACAGCACAATGTATCAGCAGATGTAAGGGGCCCATAGTACCACAGCACCATGTATCAGCAGATATAAGAGGCCCATAGTAGCAGAGCACCATGTATCAGCAGATGTAAGTAGCCCATAGTAGCACAGCACTGTGTATCAGCAGATGTAAAAGGCCCATTGTACCACAACACCGTGTATCAGCAGATGTAAGAGGCCTATAGTACCACAGCACCATGTATCAGCAGATGTAAGAGGCCCATAGTACCACAGCACCATGTATCTGCAGATGTAAGGGGCCCATAGTACCACAGCACCATGTATCTGCAGAAGTATGGGGCCCATAGTACCAGAGCACCGTGTATCAGCAGATGTAAGGGGCCCATATTACCACAGCACCATGTATCTGCAGAAGTGTGGGGCCCATAGTAGCACAGCACTGTGTATCAGCAGATGTAAGAGGCACATAGTACCAAAGCACCATGTATCTGCAGATGTAAGGGGCCCATAGTACCACAGCACCATGTATCTGCAGAAGTATGGGGCCCACTGTACCAGAGCACCGTGTATCAGCAGATGTAAGAGGCGTATAGTACTACAGCACCATGTATCAGCAGATGTAAGAGGCACATAGTACCACAGCACCATGTATCCACAGAAGTAAAGGGCATTGATACCACAGCACCATGTATCAGCAGATGTAAGGGGCCCATAGTACCACAGTACCGTGTATCAGAAGATGTAAGAGGCCCAAAGTACCACAGCACCATGTATCAGCAGATGTAAGGGGCCCGTAGTACCACAGCACCATGCATCAGCAGATGTAAGAGGCCCATAGTACCACAGCACCATGCCTCAGCAGATGTAAGGGGCCCATATTACCACAGCACCATGTATCAGCAGATGTAAGGGGCCCATAGTAGCACAGCACCGTGTATCAGCAGATGTAAGAGGCCCAAAGTACCACAGCACCAAGTATAAGCAGATGTAAGGGGCCCATATTATCACAGCACCATGTATAAGCAGATTTAAGAGGCCCATAGTACCAGAGCACCGTGTATCAGCAGATGTAAGGGGCCCATATTACCACAGCACCATGTATCTGCAGAAGTACGGGGCCAATATTAGCACTGCACCGTGTATCAGCAGATGTAAGGGGCCCATATTACCACAGCACCATGTATCTGCAGAAGTATGGGGCCCATAGTAGCACAGCACCGTGTATCAGCAGATGTAAGAGGCCCATAGTACCACAGCACCATGTATCCACAGATGTAAAGGGCATTGATACCACAGCACCATTTATCAGCAGATGTAAGAGGCCCATATTACCACAGCACCATGTATCCGCAGATGTAAGAGGCCCATAGTACCACAGCACCATGTATCAGCAGATGTCAGGGGCCCATAGTACCACAGCACTGTGTATCAGCAGATGTAAGAGGCCCATAGTAGCACAGCACCATGTATCAGCAGATGTACGAGGCCCATAGTACTACAGCACCATGTATCAGCAGATGTAAGAGGCCCATGTTACCACAGCACCATGTTTCAGCATATGTAAGAGGCCCATAATACCACAGCACCATGTATCAGCAGATGTAAGGGGCCCATAGTACCACAGCACCATGTATCAGCAGATATAAGAGGCCCATAGTACCACAGTACCGTGAATCAACAGATGTAAAAGTACCATAGTACCAAAGCACCGTGTATCAGCAGATGTAAGAGGCCCATAGTAGCACAGCACCGTGTATCAGCAGATGTAAGAGGCCCATAGTACCACAACACCATGTATCAGCAGCTGTAAGTGGCCCATGGTAGCACAGCACCGTGTATCAGTAGATGTAAGGGTCCCATAGTACCACTGAACCGTGTATCAGCAGATGTAAGGGGCCTATAATACCACAACACCGTGTATCAGCAGATGTAAGTGGCCCATAGTAGTACAGCACCGTGTATCTGCAGATGTAAGGGGCCTATAATACCACTGCACCGTGTATCAGCAGATGTAAGGGGCCTATAATACCACAGCACCATGTATCAGTAGATTTAAGAGGCCCATAGTACCACAGCACCGTGTATCAGCAGATATATGTGGCCCATAATAGCACAGCACCGTGTATCAGCAGATGTAAGTGGCCCATAATAGCACAGCACCGTGTATCAGCAGGTGTAAGAGGCCCATAGTACCACAGCACCATGTATCTGCAGAAGTATGGGGCCCATAGTACCAGAGCACCGTGTATCAGCAGATGTAAGGGGCCCATATTACCACAGCACCATGTATCTGCAGAAGTATGGGGCCCATAGTAGCACAGCACCGTGTATCAGCAGATGTAAGAGGCCCATAGTACCACAGCACTGTGTATCAGCAGATCTAAGAGGCGCATTTTACCACAGCACCATGTATCCACAGATGTAAAGGGCATTGATACAAAAGCACCATGTATCTGCAGAAGTATGGGGCCCATAGTAGCACAGCACCGTGTATCAGCAGATGTAAGAGGCCCATAGTACAACAGCACCATGTGTCCACAGATGTAAAGGGCATTGATAACACAGCACCATTTATCAGCAGATGTAAGAGTCCCATATTACCACAGCACCATGTATCAGATGATGTAAGAGGCCCATAGTACCACAGCACCATGTATCAGCAGATGTCAGGGGCCCACAGTACCACAGCACTGTGTATCAGCAGATGTAAGAGGCCCATAGTAGCACAGCACCATGTATCAGCAGATGTACGAGGCCCATAGTACTACAGCACCATGTATCAGCAGATGTAAGAGGCCCATATTACCACAGCACCATGTTTCAGCATATGTAAGAGGCCCATAATACCACAGCACCATGTAGCAGCAGATGTAAGGGGCCCATAGTACCACAGCACCATGTATCAGCAGATATAAGAGGTACATAGTACCACAGTACCGTGAATCAACAGATGTAAAAGTCCCATAGTACCAAAGCACCGTGTATCAGCAGATGTAAGAGGCCCATAGTAGCACAGCACCGTGTATCAGCAGATGTAAGAGGCCCATAGTACCACAACACCATGTATCAGCAGCTGTAAGTGGCCCATGGTAGCACAGCACCGTGTATCAGCAGATGTAAGGAGCCTATAATTTAACAGCACCGTATATCAGCAGATGTAAGTGGCCCATAGTAGCACAGCACCGTGTATCAGCAGATGTAATGGGCCTATAATACCACTGCACCGTGTATCAGCAGATGTAAGGGGCCTATAATACCACAGCACCGTGTATCAGTAGATTTAAGAGGCCCATAGTACCACAGCACCGTGTATCAGCAGATATATGTGGCCCATAATAGCACAGCACCGTGTATCAGCAGATGTAAGTGGCCCATAATAGCACAGCACCGTGTATCAGCAGATGTAAGAGGCCCATAGTACCACAGCACCATGTATCTGCAGAAGTATGGGGCCCATAGTACCAGAGCACCGTGTATCAGCAGATGTAAGGGGCCCATATTACCACAGCACCATGTATCTGCAGAAGTATGGGGCCCATAGTAGCACAGCACCGTGTATCAGCAGATGTAAGAGGCCCATAGTACCACAGCACTGTGTATCAGCAGATCTAAGAGGCACATATTACCACAGCACCATGTATCCACAGATGTAAAGGGCATTGATACCACAGCACCATTTATCAGCAGATGTAAGGGGCCCATAGTAGCACAGCACCATGTATCAGCAGATGTAAGAGGCCCATAGTACTACAGCACCATGTATCAGCAGAAGTAAGAGGCCCATATTACCACAGCACCATGTTTCAACATATGTAAGAGGCGCATAATACCACAGCACCATGTATCAGCAGATGTAAGGGGCCCATAGTACCACAGCACCATGTATCAGCAGATACAAGAGGCCCATAGTACCACAGTACCGTGAATCAGCAGATGTAAAAGGCCCATAGTACCAAAGCACCGTTTATCAGCAGATGTAAGAGGCCCTTAGTAGCACAGCACCGTGTATCAGCAGATGTAAGAGGCCCATAGTACCACAGCACCATGTATCAGCAGATGTAAGTGGCCCATAGTAGCACAGCACGGTGTATCAGCAGATGTAAGGGGCCCATAGTACCACTGCACCGTGTATCAGCAGATGTAAGGGGCCTATAATACCACTGCACCGTGTATCAGCAGATGTAAGAGGCCCATAGTACCACAGCACCGTGTATCAGCAGATGTAAGTGGCCCATAGTAGCACAGCACCGTGTATCAGCAGATGTAAGAGGCCCATAGTACCACAGCACCGTGTATCAGCAGATGTAAAAGGCCCATAGTAGCACAGCACCGTGTATCAGCATATGTAAGGGCCCATAGTACCACAGCACCATGTATCAGCAGATGTAAGGGGCCCATAGTACCACAGCACCGTGTATCAGCAGATGTAAGAGGCCCATAGTACCACAGCACCCTGTATCAGCAGATGTAAGTGGCCCATAGTAACACAGCACCATGTATCTGCAGATGTAAGTGGCCCATAGTACCACAGCACCGTGTATCAGCAGATGTAAGGGGCCCATAGTAACATAGCACCGTGTATCAGCAGATGTAAGGGGCCCATAGTAACACAGCACCGTGTATCAGCAGATGTAAGAGGCCCATAGCACCATGTATCAGCAGATGTAAGAGGCCCATAGTACCACAGCACCGTGTATCAGCAGATGTAAGTGGCCCATAGTACCACTGCACCGTGTATCAGCAGATGTAAGAGGCCCATAGTACCACAGCAACGTGTATCAGCAGATGTAAGAGGCCCATAGTACCACAGCACCATGTATCAACTGATGTAAGTGGCCCATAGTACCACTGCACCGTGTATCAGCAGATGTAAGTGGCCTATAATACCACAGCACCGTGTATCAGCAGATGTAAGTGGCCCATAGTACCACTGCACCGTGTATCAGCAGATGTAAGGGGCCCATAGTACCACAGCACCGTGTATCAGCAGATGTAAGAGGCCCATAGTACCACAGCACCATGTATCAGCAGATGTAAGAGACCCATATTACCACAGCACCGTGTATCAGCAGATGTAAGGGGCCCATAGTACCACAGCACCGTGTATCAGCAGATGTAAGAGACCCATATTACCACAGCACCGTGTATCAGCAGATGTAAGGGGCCCATAGTACCACAGCACCATGTATCAGCAGATGTAAGAGACCCATATTACCACAGCACCATGTATCAGCAGATGTAAGAGATCCATAGTACCACAGCAACATGTATCAGCACTTCAAACTGGCAGATAATTAAAATAGTAGAAGAAGATGGGAGGAATGTGGCTCAATTGGGATAAAGAATGATGGGTAATATTACTAATTATTTTTGACAACAGAAGTTTTGTGGCATCATCCCAACCTGGATGTGCCTCTAGTAGCAGTGCACAAGTGCCAGTCACTAATGGCTGCTTCATAGATGGCGGCTGTAATATCCACACATACTTTCTTCTATTGGCAGATCCTATAGGTGCTATAGGTGGCAGTGGTGTGTGATGGGGTTAGTCCACTTTGTATATCACTTAACCAGGTTTATTAAGTAGACAGATCAGGTTTACAGGGTGACACAGGGTTAATGCAGCAAGTATATAAGAGGTATACAATGCATTGTGCACCAGATCCAGCAAGATTCTGATTAACTCTCAGAGGATCCCCCTGAAGTTTAGAGATATCGCCTGGCTCTCCTTCCATGGAAGGCTTTATGAGAGAGGGAATCTCGTATGGAACAGTGCCGATGATCGTGGTTGTCCACGGGAGGAGTGTCAAGGGGAGGAGGAGACCATGGACCACTTTTTCTACAGGTGTCCCTTTAACTTAAAGGTTTATAAAAAGGTTTAAAGAGTTCTGCACATCCCGTGCCTTTATGGGCTGAGTTACCCTGAATGGGCTTATGGGGCATGCAAGAGATATTTAAGATTTGATTTGTGCACTATTTTTTTAGTTAGCTTAGCAATTAGGTTTTGCACGTGGAATGCGCGGTGTCAGATTACGATTCGGGGTAAAGTCCTTCCCTATGAGACGGTGGTGGTTGAGATTCATTCTACATGAGGTGAGACGGATGATGGACAGTGACAAGAAGAGGATGGACGCCGTCAGTTGGTCCCGATTGTGACGCCATCTGAGTCCCCCTTGATTGGGTAGCGAAAATCTTATTTCTTGTCAATTCTTAAAGGCTTTCTGTCCTGTCACAGGAATGGCGTTGAGTAAAATTTAGAGGAATGCTGTACATACATGTAGATGGCTGTACTTAAGTTTCCGCTACTTAGGGCTAGGTTAGGTTAGGAATGTGAGGGGGAGGAAGTGTAGGGTGGGGGGGGGTGTTGGGGGTGTGGTGTGGGCTTTTGTTATTGTTGTGTGGGTCTAATAGGAGGGTAGGGTTTGAGGTGACGTGTGAGGATATAAGAAGTTATGTATTATTGTTTATTATGCAGCAATGTGCAAATGTATATTTGTATATATGTATTATAATTTATATTTACGTAATATTGTTGCAATATGATTTTAATAAACAAAACCAGGGGGAGGTTATGGTTACGCACCACCACCCCCCGGGGGGGTTAGGTTTAGGGTGCGGGGAGGGGGGGTTAGGGTTAGGCTACACAAGGGGGGGACTTGGGTTTAGGCACCACCACCAGAGTTTTAGGGTTAGGCACCCCCAAGTGAGGGTAACTATATTAGCAGCCGGCATCTGGATTTTCTGCTGTCGGGCTTCCAGTGTCGGGATTTGAACCGGCGGCTTTTAAGCCATCGGTATTTCATGCCCAACCCTAATGTGCTGGGCTCTGCTGAAAATAGTGTGTTAGGTGTAGCTGGGTAAAATGTGCTGGCATCTGCTGGGTATAGTGTGTTAGATATGGATGGATATAATGTGCTGGGGACTCCGGGCTATAGTGCGTTAGGTGTAGCTGGGTATAATGTGCTGGACTCTGCTGGGTATAGTGTGTTAGGTATGGATGGATATAATGTGCTGGGGACTCCTGGCTATAGTGTGTTAGGTGTAGCTGGGAATAATGTGCTGGGCTCTGCTGGGTATAGTGTGTTAGATATGGATGGATATAATGTGCTGGGGACTCCTGGCTATAGTGTGTTAGGTGTAGCTGGGTATAATGTGCTGGACTCTGATGGGTATAGTGTGTTAGTTATAGATGGATATAATGTGCTGGGGACTCCTGGCTATAGTGCGTTAGGTATAGTTGGATATAATGTGCTGGGCTCTGCTGGGTATAGTGTGTTATGTATGGATGGATATAATGTGCTGGGGACTCCTGGCTGTAGTGTTTTAGGTGTAGCTGGGTATAATGTGCTGGACTCTGCTGGGTATAGTGTGTTAGGTATGGATGGATATAATGTGCTGGGGACTACTGGCTATAGTGTGTTAGGTGTAGCTGGGTATAATGTGCTGGGCTCTGCTGGGTATAGTGTGTTAGTTATGGATGGATATAATGTGCTGGGGACTCCTGGCTATAGTGTGTTAGGTGTAGCTGGGTATAATGTGCTGGGCTCTGCTGGGTATAGTGTGTTAGGTATGGATGGATATAATGTGCTGGGCTCTGCTGAAAATAGTGTGTTAGGTGTAGCTGGGTATAATGTGCAGGGCTCTACTGGGTATAGTGTGTTAGGTATGGATGGATATAATGTGCTGGGGACTCCTGGCTGTAGTGTGTTAGGTGTGGCTGGGTATAATGTGCTGGACTCTGCTGGGTATAGTGTGTTAGGTATGGATGGATATAATGTGCTGGGGACTCTTGGCTATAGTGTGTTAGGTATGGATGGATATAACGTGCTGGGCTCTGCTGGGTATAGTGTGTTAGTTATGGATGGATATAATGTGCTGGGGACTCCTGGCTATAGTGTGTTAGGTGTAGCTGGGTATAATGTGCTGGGCTCTGCTGGGTATAGTGTGTTAGGTATGGATGGATATAATGTGCTGGGGACTCCTGGCTATAGTGTGTTAGGTGTAGCTGGGTATAATGTGCTGGGCTCTGCTGGGTATAGTGTGTTACGAATGGATGGATACAATGTGCTGGGGACTCCTGGCTATAGTGTGTTATGTATGGATCTAATGTGCTGGGGACTCCTGGCTATAGTGTGTTAGGTGTAGCTGGGTATAATGTGCTGGGCTCTGCTGGGTATAGTGTGTTAGGAATGGATGGATATAATGTGCTGGGCTCTGCTGGGCATAGTGTGTTAGTTATGGATGGATATAATGTGCTGGGCTCTGCTGGCTATAGTGTGTTAGGTATGGATGGATATAATGTGCTGGGCTCTGCTGGGTACAGTGTGTTAGTTATGGAAGGATATAATGTGCTGGGGACTCCTGGCTATAGTGTGTTAGATGTAGTTGGGTATAATGTGCTGGGCTCTGCTGGGTATAGTGTGTTAGGTATGGATGGATATATTGTGCTGGGAACTCCTGGCTATAGTGTGTTAAGTGTAGCTGGTTATAATGTGCTGGGCTCTGCTTGGTATAGTGTGTTATTTATGGATGGATATAATGTGCTGGGGACTCCTGGCTGTAGTGTTTTAGGTGTAGCTGGGTATAATGTGCTGGACTCTGCTGGGTATAGTGTGTTAGGTATGGATGGATATAATGTGCTGGGGACTACTGGCTATAGTGTGTTAGGTGTAGCTGGGTATAATGTGCTGGACTCTGCTGGGTATAGTGTGTTAGTTATGGATGGATATAATGTGCTGGGGACTCTTGGCTATAGTGTGTTAGGTATGGATGGATATAATGTGCTGGGCTCTGCTGGGTATAGTGTGTTAGTTATGGATGGATATAATGTGCTGGGGACTCCTGGCTATAGTGAGTTAGGTGTAGCTGGGTATAATGTGCTGGGCTCTGCTGGGTATAGTGTGTTAGGTATGGATGGATATAATGTGCTGGGCTCTGCTGAAAATAGTGTGTTAGGTGTAGCTGGGTATAATGTGCTGGGCTCTACTGGGTATAGTGTGTTAGGTATGGATGGATATAATGTGCTGGGGACTCCTGGCTGTAGTGTGTTAGGTGTAGCTGGGTATAATGTGCTGGACTCTGCTGGGTATAGTGTGTTAGGTATGGATGGATATAATGTGCTGGGGACTCTTGGCTATAGTGTGTTAGGTATGGATGGATATAATGTGCTGGGCTCTGCTGGGTATAGTGTGTTAGTTATGGATGGATATAATGTGCTGGGGACTCCTGGCTATAGTGTGTTAGGTGTTGCTGGGTTTAATGTGCTGGGCTCTGCTGGGTACAGTGTGTTAGGTATGGATGGATATAATGTGCTGGGGACTCCTGGCTATAGTGTGTTAGGTGTAGCTGTGTATAATGTGCTGGGCTCTGCTGGGTATAGTGTGTTACGAATGGATGGATACAATGTGCTGGGGACTCCTGGCTATAGTGTGTTATGTATGGATGGATCTAATGTGCTGGGGACTCCTGGCTATAGTGTGTTAGGTGTAGCTGGGTATAATGTGCTGGGCTCTGCTGGGTATAGTGTGTTAGGAATGGATGGATATAATGTGCTGGGCTCTGCTGGGTATAGTGTGTTAGTTATGGATGGATATAATGTGCTGGGCTCTGCTGGCTATAGTGTGTTAGGTATGGATGGATATAATGTGCTGGGCTCTGCTGGGTACAGTGTGTTAGTTATGGATGGATATAATGTGCTGGGGACTCCTGGCTATAGTGTGTTAGATGTAGTTGGGTATAATGTGCTGGGCTCTGCTGGGTATAGTGTGTTAGGTATGGATGGATATAATGTGCTGGGAACTCCTGGCTATAGTGTGTTAGGTGTAGCTGGTTATAATGTGCTGGGCTCTGCTTGGTATAGTGTGTTAGTTATGGATGGATATAATGTGCTGGGGACTCCTGGCTATAGTGTGTTAGGTGTAGCTGGGTATAATGTGCTGGGCTCTGCTGGGTATAGTGTGTTAGGTATGGATGGATACAATGTGCTGTGGACTTCTGGCTATAGTGTGTTAGGTATAGTTGGGTATAATGTGCTGGGCTCTGCTGGGTATAGTGTGTTAGGTATGGATGGATATAATGTGCTGGGGACTCCTGGCTATAGTGTGTTAGGTATTGCTGGGTATAATGTGCTGGCCTCTGCTGGGTACAGTGTGTTACGAATGGATGGATATGTGCTGGGGACTCCTGGCTATATTGTGTTAGGTGTAGCTGGGTATAATGTGCTGGGCTCTGCTGGGTATAGTGTGTTAGGAATGGATGGATATAATGTGCTGGGGACTCCTGGCTATAGTGTGTTAGATGTAGTTGGGTATAATGTGCCGGGGTCTGCTGGGTATAGTGTGTTAGGTATGGATGGATATAATGTGCTGGGAACTTCTGGCTATAGTTTGTTAGGTGTAGCTGGTTATAATGTGCTGGGCTCTGCTTGGTATAGTGTGTTAGTTATGGATGGATAAAATGTGCTGGGGACTCCTGGCTATAGTGTGTTAGGTGTAGCTTGGTATAATGTGCTGGGCTCTGCTGGGTATAGTGTGTTAGCAATGGATGGAAATAATGTGCTGGTGACTCCTGGTTATAGTGCGTTAGCTATAGTTGGGTATAATGTGCTGTTCTCTGCTGGGTAAAGTGTGTTAGGTATAGCTGGGTATAATATGCTGGGCTTGGCTGGGTATAGTGTGTTAGGTATGGCTGGGCTTAAGATGCTGGGCTCTGCTGGGTATAGTGTGTTAGGTATGGCTGGGTATAATGTGCTGGGCTCAGCTGCGTATATTGTGTTAGGTGCGGCTGGGCTTGAGATGCTGGGCATAGTGTGTTAGGTATGGTTGGGCTTGAGATGCTGGGCTCTGCTGAGTATAATATGCTAGTGATACAATACCTGGGTATCAGGGGTAGTTCTAGAGAGGATGGGGCCCCTGTGCAGTCTCCAACACGGGCCCCCTCCTCTCTGTCCGATGGCTGGCAGTGCACTGAGCCGTGCACAGCCATTGCCGGAGTTATAGACTCTGGGCACTGGAGTGCACCCAGAGTCTATAGAGTATGTTTAAGTCATATAGAGTATGTGTAACGGCCATTTTCCCTGTACTGCGCATTCGCAAATGCTGGGAAAATGGCTGCGGCGGCCATTTTCCAGTCATTTTCACAGTGCCGGACCCCCGCGCCGATGTGGGACTCCAGAGAGGTAAGTAATACTATGAGTGCAGGGTGTCCGTGTGCTCCGTACACCCTGCTACAATTATAGATATGCCCCTGCTGGGTATAATATGGTGGGCTCCGCTAGGTATAGAGCCTGATTAAGATATGTACACTAAAGCATCCGTGTTTATGAAACATGCGCAATCACTTCTGTGGGGGGTGCGCCTTTGTTAAATATTCTTGTATGCTGCTGGTCACTCGAGAAAGGGACAACTAGGAAGGTCTCAGTATCATTCAGCGTAGGCTCCTAGGCCGTTTAGTGTCTGAAGTGTTTAGTTCTAAAGTGTATTGAGGATTTACAATTAGCTTGTTAGCTGTGAAGTGACACTGCCATCTTTCATCCCACAGGTAAATTGATCACTGACTACTTCCATCAGATGCAACTGATCTATGTTTTTATAGCATAGCAGCAATTACATTTCATAGGTAAATTGATAATATTAGTTGCTGTAAGTAGTTTTAAACTTGTACATTGTTTTATAAATTAACCACTTGCCTGGCATGGTCGTATCAGATACGACCGCACCAGGCTGGGCTTTCCCTGACATGGTCGTATCTAATACGACCAGTTAGCAATGCCCACTAGGCGGCTGTGGGAAGCTAATCTTCCTGCAGCCGCCTACATCAGGGGGACCTTCTGGTCCCTCTGCAAGCATGGCTGCCTCTCTAGCGTGTCCCGATCACTGCTGGCCACAGTGATCGGGCAGCCATCTCCACCCCCTTCAGTAAACAGCAGTAGCGGCGGCTCTGGTAGCCGCCGCTGCTGCTGCAAACTATCCGGGCCGCCAGCGGGACACGCTCCCGCTGCGGCTCCGGAACTACAGTGATCACATAGTGATCACTGTGTGTGTGTGTGAAGGAGCAGCAGCGGCGGCTCTGGTAGCCGCCACCACTGCTCTGTATCCGGGCCGCCAGCGGGAGATGCTCCCGCTGCGGCTCCGGCTCTACAGTGATCACTAGATGATCACTGTGTAGGAGCAGCAGCAGCGGCTCTGGTAGCCGCGGCTGCTGCCATGTTTCCCTGGCCTCAGCTCCTCCTCCCCATCCCCATGTGTCCGACCACTGCTGGCCACAGTGATCGGGCAATAAATAATAGAACAATTCTAATATATATATATATATATATATATGTATATATGTGTATAAATATATATGTTTGTATATATATATATATATATATATATGTATATACGTATGTATGTATATATGTATAATTGTATATATATATATATATATATATATATATACTAGGGGTGAGCGGGTTCGGATTTCTGAAATCCGAACCTCCCCGAGCCCCCCCCCAATCCGAGGCCGATCCGAGTCAGGCCCGACTTTTCCCTCCTGACTCGGATCTGAAATCAAGGCAAAACGTCATCATCCCGCCTTCCGGGTCTCGCGGGTTTTGGATCCTATATAAGGTACCCGCGTCTGCGCCATTTTCTCACTCGGCTGTGGACAGTGAAGAGGGAGGGTGGGAGTTAGGGCTGGCTGGGCTGTGTAGTGTAGTGTTGTAGTGTAGTGTAGTGTAGTGCAGTGTAGTAATGTGCTGTGCTGCTGTTGTCCATAGGGGCTGTGTCCACTACTTCAAAGTCCATAGGGGCTGGCTGGACTGTGTTGTGCAGTCAGTTGTCCATAGGGGCTGTGTCCACTCCAAAGTCCTGTGCAGTGTCCCAGTCCTAAAGGGGTGCTGTAGTGTTGTCCAGGGGGTGCTCTGTCCGTCAGGGGTGCTCCCCCCAAGTGCTAAAAAAAAATATTTTTTCTGTGTTTGTGAATTGTGTGCACTGTGGCTGCACGTGCATCAACAAAGGAGAAGCGCCAAGCGTGCGCCTGTGTCCCATAAGTAAAAGGCCGGCTGGCTTGTCCATTAAAGGGTGCTGTAACCCCCAAAGCGCACTCCAAACAAAATAAAAAAATATATTTTTTTGTGTTTGTGAATTGTGTGTGCAGTAGCCGTACGTGCATCAACAAAGTAGTGCCAAGCGTGCGCCTGTGTCGCATAAATAAAGAGCCGGCTGGATTGACCGCTAAAGGGTGCTGTAACCCCCAAAGGGCACTCCAAACAAAATAAAAAAATATATTTTTTTGTGTTTGTGAATTGTGTGCGCAGTAGCCGCACGTGCATCAACAAAGTAGTGCCAAGCGTGTGCCTGTGTCCCATAAGTAAAAGGCCGGCTGGCTTGTCCGTTAAAGGGTGCTGTAACCCCCAAAGGGCACTCCAAACAAAATAAAAATATATTTTTTTTGTGTTTGTGAATTGTGTGCGCAGTAGCCGCACGTGCATCAACAAAGTAGTGCCAAGCGTGCGCCTATGTCCCATAAGTAAAAGGCCAGCTGGCTTGTCCGTTAAAGGGTGCTGTAACCCCCAAAGGGCACTCCAAACAAAATAAAAAAAAATATTTTTGTGTTTGTGAATTGTGTGCGCAGTAGCCGCATGTGCATCAACAAAGTAGTGCCAAGCGTGCGCCTGTGTCATAAGTAAAGGGCCGGCTGGCTTGTCCGTTAAAGGGTGCTGTAATCCCCAAAGTACACTCCAAACTAAATAAAAAAACATTTTCTGTGTTTGTGAATTGTGTGCGCAGTAGCCGCACGTGCATCAACAAAGTAGTGCCAAGCGTGCGCCTGTGTCATAAGTAAAGGGCTGGCTGGCTTGACCGTTAAAGGGTGCTGTAACCCCCAAAGTACACTCCAAACAAAATAAAAAAATATTTTCTGTGTTTGTGAATTGTGTGCGCAGTAGCCGCACGTGCATCAACAAAGTAGTGCCAAGCGTGCGCCTGTGTCCCATAAGTAAAAGGCCGGCTGGCTTGTCCATTAAAGGGTGCTGTAACCCCCAAAGTGCACTCCAAACAAAATAAAAAAATATATTTTTTTGTGTTTGTGAATTGTGTGCGCAGTAGCCGTACGTGCATCAACAAAGTAGTGCCAAGCGTGCGCCTGTGTCGCATAAATAAAGAGCCGGCTGGATTGACCGCTAAAGGGTGCTCTAACCCCCAAAGGGCACTCCAAACAAAATAAAAAAATATATTTTTTTGTGTTTGTGAATTGTGTGCGCAGTAGCCGCACGTGCATCAACAAAGTAGTGCCAAGCGTGCGCCTGTGTCCCATAAGTAAAAGGCCGGCTGGCTTGTCCATTAAAGGGTGCTGTAACCCCCAAAGTGCACTCCAAACAAAATAAAAAAATATATTTTTTTGTGTTTGTGAATTGTGTGCGCAGTAGCCGTACGTGCATCAACAAAGTAGTGCCAAGCGTGCGCCTGTGTCGCATAAATAAAGAGCCGGCTGGATTGACCGCTAAAGGGTGCTCTAACCCCCAAAGGGCACTCCAAACAAAATAAAAAAATATATTTTTTTGTGTTTGTGAATTGTGTGCGCAGTAGCCGCACGTGCATCAACAAAGTTGTGCCAAGCGTGTGCCTGTGTCCCATAAGTAAAAGGCCGGCTGGCTTGTCCGTTAAAGGGTGCTGTAACCCCCAAAGGGCACTCCAAACAAAATAAAAATATATATTTTTTTGTGTTTGTGAATTGTGTGCGCAGTAGCCGCACGTGCATCAACAAAGTAGTGCCAAGCGTGCGCCTATGTCCCATAAGTAAAAGGCCGGCTGGCTTGTCCATTAAAGGGTGCTGTAACCCCCAAAGGGCACTCCAAACCAAATAAAAAAAAATATTTTTTTGTTTGTGAATTGTGTGCGCAGTAGCCGCACGTGCATCAACAAAGTAGTGCCAAGCGTGCGCCTGTGTCATAAGTAAAGGGCCAGCTGGTTTGTCCATTAAAGGGTGCTGTAACCCCAAAGTACACTCCAAACAAAAAAAAAATGTTCTGTGTTTGTGAATTGTGTGCGCAGTAGCCGCACGTGCATCAACAAAGTAGTGCCAAGCGTGCGCCTGTGTCATAAGTAAAGGGCCGGCTGGCTTGTCCGTTAAAGGGTGCTGTAACCCCCAAATTACACTCCAAACAAAATAAAAAAATATTTTCTGTGTTTGTGAATTGTGTGCGCAGTAGCCGCACGTGCATCAACAAAGTAGTGCCAAGCGTGCGCCTGTGTCATAAGTAAAGGGCTGGCTGGCTTGACCGTTAAAGGGTGCTGTAACCCCCAAAGTACACTCCAAACAAAATAAAAAAATATTCTCTGTGTTTGTGAATTGTGTGCGCAGTAGCCGCACGTGCATCAACAATGTAGTGCCAAGCGTGCACCTGTGTCATAAGTAAAGGGCCGGCTGGCTTGTCCGTTAAAGGGTGCTGTAACCCCCAAATTACACTCCAAACAAAATAAAAAAATATTTTCTGTGTTTGTGAATTGTGTGCGCAGTAGCCGCACGTGCATCAACAAAGTAGTGCCAAGCGTGCGCCTGTGTCATAAGTAAAGGGCCGGCTGGCTTGACCGTTAAAGGGTGCTGTAACCCCAAAAGTACACTCCAAACAAAATAAAAAAATATTTTCTGTGTTTGTGAATTGTGTGCGCAGTAGCCGCACGTGCATCAACAAAGTAGTGCCAAGCGTGCGCCTGTGTCCCATAAATAAAGGGCCGGCTGGATTGACCGCTAAAGGGTGCTGTAACCCCCATAGTACACTCCAAGCAAAATAAAAAAATATTTTCTGTGTTTGTGAATTGTGTGCGCAGTAGCCGCACGTGCATCAACAAAGTAGTGCCAAGCGTGCGCCTGTGTCCCATAAATAAAGGGCCGGCTAGATTGACCGCTAAAGGGTACTGTAACCCCCAAAGGGCACTCCAAACAAAATAAAAAAATATATTTTTTTGTGTTTGTGAATTGTGTGCACTGTGGCTGCACGTGCATCAACGAAGGAGCAGCGCCAAGCGTGCGCCTGTGTCCCATAAGTAAAAGGCCGGCTGGCTTGTCCGTTAAAGGGTGCTGTAACCCCCATAGGGCACTCCAAACAAAATAAAAAAATATATTTTTCTGTGTTTGTGAATTGTGTGCACTGTGGCTGTATGTGCATCAACGAATTAGCAGCGCCAAGCGTGCGCCTGTGTCCCATAAGTAAAAGGCCGGCAGGCTTGCCCATTAAAGGGTGCTGTAACCCCCAAAGGGCACTCCAAACAAAATAAAAAAATATATTTTTCTGTGTTTGTGAATTGTGTGCACTGTGGCTGCACGTGCATCAACGAAGGAGCAGCGCCAAGCGTGCGCCTCTGTCCCCTAAGTAAAAGGCCGGCTGGCTTATCCGTTAAAGGGTGCTGCAAGCCCCAAAGGGTACTCCAAACAAAATAAAAAAATATATTTTTCTGTGTTTGTGAATTGTGTGCACTGTGGCTGCACGTGCATCAACGAAGGAGCAGAGCCAAGCGTGCGCCTGTGTCCCATAATTAAAAGGCCGGCTGGCTTGACCGTTAAAGGGTGCTGTAACCCCCAAAGGGCGCTCCAAACAAAATACAAAAATATATTTTTCTGTGTTTGTGAATTGTGCGCACTGTGGCTGCACGTGCATCAACGAAGGAGCAGTGCCAAGCGTGCCCCTGTGTCCCATAAGTAAAAGTTGGGCTGGCTTGTCTGTTAAAGGATGCTGTAACCCCCAAAGGGCGCTCCAAACAAAATACAAAAATATATTTTTTTGTGTTTGTGAATCGTGTGCGCAGTAGCCGCACGTGCATCAACAAAGTAGTGCCAAGCGTGCGCCTGTGTCCCATAAGTAAAAGGCCGGATGGATTGACCACTAAAGGGTTCTGTAACCCCCAAAGGGCAATCCAAACAAAATAAAAAAATATTTTCTGTGTTTGTGTGCACCTTAGCCGCACGTATATATCAATATAACATAAATGGAGGACCAAACTTTCTCCGATAAAAATAACATAGGGAAAGATCAAGAACCACTTCCTCCTAGTGCTGAAGCTGCTGCCACTAGTCATGACATAGACGATAACATGCCATCAACGTCGTCTGCCAAGGCCGATGCCCAATGTCATAGTAGAGGGCACATACAATCCCAAATGACAAAGTTCAGGAAAATGACCTTGAAAAAAACATTTAAATCATCTGAAGAGAAACGTAAACTTGCCAATATGCCATTTACGACACGGAGTGGCAAGGAATGGCTAAGGTCTTTCCCTATGTTCATGACTAGTGGTTCAGCTTCACATGACGATGGAAGCCCTCCTCCCACTAAAAAAATCAAACGAGTTAAGCTGGCAAAAGCACAGTGAAGAACTGTGCGTTCTAAGAAGATATCACAAATCCCCAAGAAGAGTCCAAATGTGGTGGTGGTTGCGATGCCTGACCTTCCCAGCACTGGACGGGAAGAGGTGGCTCTTTCCACCATTTGCACGCCCCCTGCAAGTGCTGAAAGGAGCACCCACAGTCCACTTGCTGATATGCAAATTGAAGATGTCACTGTTGAAGTACAACAGGATGAGGATACTGGTGTAGCTGGCGCTGAGGAGGAAGTTGGCGAGGAGGATTCTGATGGTGATGTGTTTTGTTTAAATCAGGCTCCGGGGGAGACAGTTGTTGTCCGTGGGATGAAAAAGCCCATCACGGTCATGACTGGGCAGAAGACCAAACATTCCACCTCTTTGGTCTGGCAATATTTCTATCCAAATCCGGACAACAACTGTCTTGCCATATGTACCATATGTAAAGGTGGAATAAATAGGGGTAGGGACGTTAACCACCTAGGAACATCCTCCCTTATACGGCACCTGCAGCGCATTCATAAAAAGTTACTGTCAAGTTCAGAAACTTTGGCTAAGACCGTAAGCAGTCCAGGGACACCTAAATCCCGTTGCCCTGTTGTATCCAAGCGCCTGCAAACCACACCGTCAACTCCCTCCTCGTCAATTTCCTCCTTAGTCAGGATCGGAAGTAGTCCTGCAGGCCATGTCACTGGCATGACTGACTCTGCTATCCGGGATTCCTCCGGAGGATCCTGCATTGCTACGCCTCCTGCTGCCACTGCTGCTGTTGCTGCTGCTGGGAGTCGTTCATCATCCCAGAGAGGAAGTAGGAACACCACTACTTTTACTAAACAATTGACCCTTCAACAGTCCTTAGCGAGGAGGATGAAGTACGACAGCAGTCATCCTGAAGCAAAACGTATAACTGAGGCCTTGACTGCTATGTTGGTGTTAGACGTGCGTCCGGTATCAACCATTAGTGGAATGGGATTTAGACAATTGATGGAGGTAGTGTGTCCCCGGTTCCAAATCCCATCTAGATTCCACTTCACTAGGCAGGCGATACCGAGACTGTACAGAAACATCAGAAAAAGTGTCCTCAGTGTCCTGAAAAATGCTGTTGTACCCAATGTCCACTTAACCACGGACATGTGGACAAGTGGAACAGGGCAGATAAAGGACTATATGACTGTGACAGCCCACTGGGTAGATGTATCACCTTACGCAGCAACAGCAGCAGCATCACCAGTAGCAGCATCTCAGAAACTCCAGCTCGTTCCAAGGCAGGCTATGCTGTGTATCACTGGTTTCAGTAAGAGGCACACCGCCGACATCCTCTTAGAGAAACTGAGGGAAATCATCGCCCAGTGGCTTACCCCACTTAGACTCTCCTGGGGATTTGTGATATCTGACAACGCCACCAATATTGTGCGGGCATTACATCTGGGCAAATTCCAGCACGTCCCATGTTTTGCTCACACAATAAACTTGGTGGTGCAGAATTTTCTGAAAAGCGACAGGGGCGTGCAGGAGACGCTTTGGGTGGCCCGAAAAATTTCTGGCCACTTTCACCATTCAGCGACTGCATGCCGAAGACTGGAGTGCCAGCAAACAGTCTTGAACCTGCCCCGCCATCACCTGAAGCAAGAGGTTGTGACACAGTGGAACTCAACCCTCTATATGTTTCAGAGGATGGAGGAGCAGCAAAAGGCCATTCAAGCCTATACATCCACCTATGACATAGGCAAAGGAGGGGGTATGCACCTGACTCAAGCGCAGTGGAGAATGATTTCCGTGTTGTGCAAGGTTCTCCAGCCCTTCGAACTTGCCACACGTGAAGTCAGTTCAGACACTGCCAGCTTGAGTCAGGTCATTCCCCTCATCAGGCTTTTGCAGAAGCAGCTGGAGAAAGTGAAGGAGGAGCTAAGACGGAGCGATTCCACTCGGCATGTGGGACTTGTGGATGAAGCCCTTTATTCGCTTTGCCAGGATTCCAGGGTGGTCAATCTGTTGAAATCAGACCACTACATTTTGGCCACCATGCTCAATCCTAGGTTTAAAGCCTATGTGGTGTCTCTCTTTCCGGCCGACACAAGCCTGCAGAGGTGCAAAGACATGCTGGTGAACACACTGTCAGCTGAAGCGGAACATGACACGTCAACAGCTCCTTCTTCATTTTCTCCCGCAACTGGGGCTGCCAGGAAAAAACTTAGGTATCCTAAGCCACCCGCTGGCGGTGATGCAGGGCAGGCACGACCAAGTTTGGACATCTGGTCCGGACTGAAGGACCTGGCAACAATTTCTGACATGTCTACTGTCACTACATATGATACTGTCACCATTGACAGAATGGTGGAGGATTACATCGGTGACAGCATCCAAGTAGGCATGTCAGACAGTCCGTACCTGTACTGGCAGGAAAAAGAGGCAATTTGGAGGCCCCTGTACAAACTGGCTCTATTTTACCTGAGTTGCCCCCCCTCCAGTGTGTACTCCGAAAGAGTGTTTAGTGCAGCCGGGAACCTTGTCAGCGAAAGGCTTAGGAGATTGCTTCCACAAAATGTGGAGAAGTTGATGTTCATAAAATGAATTATCAACTCTTCCAGGGAGACCAGCCTCCAGAACGTACAGAGGGACCTGTGGTGGTGGATTCCAGTGGGGGCGAGTTAATACTCTGTGAGGATGAGGATGTACACAACACTGAAGAGGGTGAGGAATCGGTGGATGAGGAGGATGAGGACGACATCTTGCCTCGGTAGAGCCAGTTTGTGCTGGGACAGATTAATTGCCAGCTTGTTTTGTGGGGGCCCAAACGAACCAATCATTTCAGCCACAGTTGTGTGGCAGACCCTGGCGCTGAAATGATTGCTTTGTTAAAGTGTGCATGTCCTGTTTATACAACTTAAGGGTGGGTGGGAGGGCCCAAGGACAATTCCATCTTGCACCTCTTTTTTTTCTTTGCATTATGTACAGTTTGTGGCCTAGTTTTTCAAACTGCCATCCTGTCTGCCACTGCAGTATCACTCCTAGATGGGTCACGTGTTTGTGCCGCCCACTCGTGTCGCTTAGCATAGGCATCCAGCTACCTCGGTGCAGCCATTTGGACATAAAAACACTATTGTGAGGTGTGAGGTGTTCAGAATAGACTGAAAATTTGTGGAAATTAAGGTTATTGAGGTTAATAATAGCATAGGAGCAGAAAAACCAACACATTCTGTGATTTTAGCTGTTTTTATGCTTTTTTTCAAAAAAATACAGATCCAAAACACAAAACCCAGAACCCAAAACACGGAAGGGTGGTTTTGGCAAAACCAATCCAGATCCAAAACACGAAGAAAGATCCAGATCCAAAACCAAAACACAAAACACAAAAAGTGGCCGGTGCACACCCCTAATATATACACATATGTATATATGTATATATATATATATACACGTATGTATATATGTATATATATATATATATATACACAGACACACGTATGTATGTATATATATATATATATATATATATATATATACACACACACGTATGTATATATGTATGTATGTATGTATATATATACGTATGTATATATATATATATACGTATGTATATATATATATATATGTATATATATGTATATATATACGTATGTATATATATATATATATATATGTATATATATATATAAATATGTGTAAATATATATCTATATATATATGTATATGTGTGTATATATATATATATATATATATATATATATATATAGTGTGTGTGTGTGTGTATATATATATATTAGGGGTGTGCACCGGCCACTTTTCGTGTTTTGTGTTTTGGTTTTGGATCTGGATCTTTCTTCGTGTTTTGGATCTGGATTGGTTTTGCCAAAACCACCCTTCCGTGTTTTGGGTTCTGGGTTTTGTGTTTTGGATCTGTATTTTTTTGAAAAAAAGCATAAAAACAGCTAAAATCACAGAATTTGTAGGTTTTTCTGCTCCTATGCTATTATTAACCTCAATAACCTTAATTTCCACTCATTTCCAGTCTATTCTGAATACCTCACACCTCACAATAGTGTTTTTATGTCCAAAAGGTTGCACCGAGGTAGCTGGATGACTATGCTAAGCGACACGAGTGGGCGGCACAAACACGTGACCCATCTAGGCGTGAAACTGCAGTGGCAGACAGGATGGCATTGAAAAACTAGGCCACAAACTGTACATAATGCAAAGAAAAAAAAGAGGTGCAAGATGGAATTGTCCTTGGGCCCTCCCACCCACCCTTATGTTGTATAAACAGGACATGCACACTTTAACAAACCAATCATTTCAGCGCCAGGGTCTGCCACACAACTGTGGCTGAAATGATTGGTTCGTTTGGGCCCCCACAAAACAAGCTGGCAATTAATCTGTCCCTGCACAAACTGGCTCTACGGAGGCAAGAAGTTGTCCTCATCCTCCTCATCCACAGATTCCTCACCCTCTTCAGTGTTATGTACATCCTCATCCTCACAGAGTATTAATTCGTCCCTGCTGGAACCACAGGTCCCTCTGTACGTTCTGGAGGCTGGTCTCCCTGGAAGAGTTGATCATTCATTTTATGAACATCATCTTCTCCACATTTTGTGGAAGCAACCTCCTACGCCTTTCGCTAACAAGGTTCCCGGCTGCACTAAACACTCTTTCGGAGTACACACTGGAGGGGGGGCAACTCAGGTAAAATAGAGCCAGTTTGTACAGGGACCTCCAAATTGCTTCTTTTTCCTGCCAGTACAGGTACGGACTGTCTGACATGCCTACTTGGATGCTGTCACCGATGTAATCCTTTAACAGACAGACGCACGCTTGTCGCTGCTGCTTTGAGGATTCAAGTGCGGCTACAGCCCACACAATTCACAAAGATAGAAAAAAAAAAAGAATATTTTTATTGTTTGTGGAGCACACTTTGAGGGTTACACCACCCTCTAACAGACAGACGCACGCTTGTCACTGCTGCTTTGAGGATGCAAGTGCGGCTACAGCCCACACAATTCACAAAGACAGAAAAAAGAACAAGAATATTTTTATTCTTTGTGTAGCACACTTTGAGGGTGTCACCACCCTTTAACAGACAGACGCACGCTTGTCGCTGCTGCTTTAAGGATGCAGGTGCGGCTACAGCCCACACATTTCACAAAGACCGAAAAAAAAAGAACAATATTTTAATTGTTTGTGTAGCACACTTTGAGGGTGTCACCACCCTTTAACAGACAGACGCACGCTTGTCGCTGCTGATTTAAGGATGCAGGTGCGGCTACAGCCCACACAATTCACAAAGACAGAAAAAAGAAGAATATTTTTATTGTTTGTGTAGCACACTTTGAGGGTATCACCACCCTTTAACAGACAGACGCACGCTTGTCGCTGCTGCTTTGAGGATGCAAGTGCGGCTACATCGCACACAAGTCACAAACACATAAAAAAAAAAGTTTTTTATTTTTTGGAGCACTTTGAGAGTTACACCACCCTTTAACAGACAGACGCACGCTTGTCGCTGCTGCTTTAAGGATGCAGGTGCGGCTACAGCCCACACATTTCACAAAGACCGAAAAAAAAGAACAATATTTTAATTGTTTGTGTAGAACACTTTGAGGGTGTCACCACCCTTTAACAGACAGACGCACGCTTGTCGCTGCTGCTTTAAGGATGCAGGTGCGGCTACAGCCCACACATTTCACAAAGACCGAAAAAAAAAGAACAATATTTTAATTGTTTGTGTAGCACACTTTGAGGGTGTCACCACCCTTTAACAGACAGACGCACGCTTGTCGCAGCTGCTTTAAGGATGCAGGTGCGGCTACAGCCCACACAATTCACAAAGACAGAAAAAAGAAGAAGAATATTTTTATTGTTTGTGTAGCACACTTTGAGGGTGTCACCACCCTTTAACAGACAGACGCACGCTTGTCGCTGCTGCTTTGAGGATGCAAGTGCGGCTACATCGCACACAAGTCACAAACACATTAAAAAAATAGTTTTTTATTTATTGGAGCACTTCGTGAGTTACACCACCCTTTAACAGACAGACGCACGCTTGTCGCTGCTGCTTTAAGGATGCAGGTGCGGCTACAGCCCACACAATTCACAAAGACAGAAAAAAGAAGAAGAATATTTTTATTGTTTGTGTAGCACACTTTGAGGGTGTCACCACCCTTTAACAGACAGACGCACGCTTGTCGCTGCTGCTTTGAGGATGCAAGTGTGGCTACATCGCACACAAGTCACAAACACATTAAAAAAAAATTTTTGATTTTTTGGAGCACTTTGAGAGTTACAACACCCTTTAACAGACAGACGCATGCTTGTCGCTGCTGCTTTGAGGATGCAAGTGCGGCTACAGCCCACACAATTCACAAAGACAGAAAAAAAAAGAACAATATTTTAATTGTTTGTGTAGCACACTTTGAGGGTGTCACCACCCTTTAACAGACAGACGCACGCTTGTCGCTGCTGCTTTAAGGATGCAGGTGCGGCTACAGCCCACACATTTCACAAAGACAGAAAAAAAAATAATAATATTTTAATTGTTTGTGTAGCACACTTTGAGGGTGTCACCACCCTTTAACAGACAGACGCACGCTTGTCGCTGCTGCTTTGAGGATGCAGGTGGAATCTAGACGGGATTTGGAACCGAGGACACACTACCTCCATCAATTGTCTAATTATACTGCACTAATGTCAGATACCGGACGCACGTCTAACACCAACATAGCAGTCAAGGCCTCAGTTATACGTTTTGCTTCAGGATGACTGCTGTCGTACTTCATCCTCATCGCTAGGGACTGTTGGAGGGTCAATTGTTTAGTAAAAGTAGTGATGTTCCTACTTCCTCTCTGGGATGATGAACAACTCCCAGCAGCAGCAACAGCACTAGTAGGAAGTGGTTCTTGATCTTTCCCTATTTTATTTTTATCAGAGAAAGTTTGGTCCTCCATTTATGTTATATTGATATATATACGTGCGGCTAAAGCGCACACAAACACAGAAAATATTTTTTTATTTTTGCTGGAGAGTAGTGCACTTTGTGGGTTACACCACCCTTTAAGAAATGAGCCAGCCGGCTCTTTACTTATGGGACACAGGCGCATGCTTGGCGCTGCTCCTTTGTTGATGCACGTGCAGCCACAGTGCACACAAGTCACAAACACAGAAAATATATATTTTTTTGGTTTGGAGTGTACTTTGGGGGTTACAGAACCCTTTAACGGTCAAGCCAGCCGGCCCTTTACTTATGACACAGGCGCACGCTTGGCACTACTTTGTTGATGCACGTGCGGCTACTGCGCACACAATTCACAAACACAGAAAATAATTTTTTTTTTGGTTTGGACTGGAGTGTACTTTCGGGGGTTACAGCACCCTTTAACGGTCAAGCCAGCCGGCCCTTTACTTATGACACAGGCACACGCTTGGCACTACTTTGTTGATGCACGTGCGGCTACTGCGCACACAATTCACAAACACAGAAAATAATTTTTTTTTGGTTTGGACTGGAGTGTACTTTCGGGGGTTACAGCACCCTTAACGGTCAAGCCAGCCGGCCCTTTACTTATGACACAGGCGCACGCTTGGCACTACTTTGTTGATGCACGTGCGGCTACTGCGCACACAATTCACAAACACAGAAAATAATTTTTTTTTTGGTTTGGACTGGAGTGTACTTTCGGGGGTTACAGCACCCTTAACGGTCAAGCCAGCCGGCCCTTTACTTATGACACAGGCGCACGCTTGGCACTACTTTGTTGATCCACGTGCGGCTACTGCGCACACAATTCACAAACACAGAAAATAATTTTTTTTTTGGTTTGGACTGGAGTGTACTTTCGGGGGTTACAGCACCCTTAACGGTCAAGCCAGCCGGCCCTTTACTTATGACACAGGCGCACGCTTGGCACTACTTTGTTGATGCACGTGCGGCTACTGCGCACACAATTCACAAACACAGAAAATAATTTTTTTTTGGTTTGGACTGGAGTGTACTTTCGGGAGTTACAGCACCCTTTAACGGTCAAGCCAGCCGGCCCTTTACTTATGACACAGGCGCACGCTTGGCACTACTTTGTTGATGCACGTGCGGCTACTGCGCACACAATTCACAAACACAGAAAATATATTATTTTTTTAGCACTTGGGGGGAGCACCCCTGATGGACAGAGCACCCCCTGGACAACACTACAGCACCTCTTTAGGACTGGGACACTGCACAGGACTTTGGAGTGGACACAGCCCCTATGGAGAACTGACTGCACAACACAGTCCAGCCAGCCCCTATGGACTTTGAAGTAGTGGACACAGCCCCTATTAACAACAGCAGCACAGCACAACACAGCCAGCCCCTATGGACTTTGAAGTAGTGGACAACAGCAGCACTACACTACACTACACTACACTACACAGCCCTAACTCCCACCCTCCCTCTTCACTGTCCACAGCCGAGTGAGAAAATGGCGCCGACGTGGGTACCTTATATAGGATCCAAAACCCGCGAGACTCGGAAGGCGGGAAGATGACGTTTTGCCTCGATTTCAGAATCCGAGTCAGGCGGGAAAAGTCGAGCCTGACTCGGATCGGACTCGGATCGGGGGGGCTCGGGGGGGTTCGGATTTCAGAAATCCGAACCCGCTCACCCCTAATATATATATATATAATGTTCGATCGATATATATATCGATTGATGGATATCGCAGAGCCTCTGATTTGGGATGGCCACTGACCATCGATGGTTTGCAAACCATCGATTGTCTGACTGAAAACAAGTGGTTTGCCATTGCTGGTGGCCATCAATGTTGCACCATCGATGGCAACCCTCAATCGATGTTTTGGAAACATCGGCAGTTGTGGTGTACACAGATCTCCTCGACCAATCACAAAACAATTGATGGCTTCTAACGATGGTTGAACCATCGATGGTACAGCCGTCAATGGCCTTCACTACAGTATAATAGAAAAATTGCTATTTTTATGGTATACTGTGTTTTTAAAAAAATATTTTTTTCAAATAAAATAGTGATGGATAAGTTTAAAATTATGTTCGTGACCTAATTCAATCATAAAAAAACCCGACAATTTTGGAGCGGTTTTTGGAAAAAGAATTCGTCAGTTAAGTGGTTAAAGGGAATTAGAGTGGCATACTGACCTCACTATGCACAGATTTGATTAGCACCTTTTGCTGTGGGTGGAGGGCTGTTTGTAAGAGGGTGGGAGTAATTCAGGATGCACACATGTTTGTAGTCTTATATATTGAGTTCAGAGTAGGCTGTTAGGGCGTTTAGTTTCTGAATTGTTTAGTTCTAAAGTGTCCTGAGCATAAAAAAATTAATATCAGCGTTATACCAGCGTTAAACCAAAGGAAAACATACTGCAAGCCAACACTTACACAGATGGACTGCACTCAAGCAACACAGTGAGTCATCAAAATAACTCCAGCAGTCTGCATAACCTGCACACTCTACACTGATCACCCTGGTTTGGACACTGCATAACCTGCACACTCTACACTGATCACCCTGGTTTGGACACTGCATAACCTGCACACTCTACACTGATCACCCTGGTTTGGACTTTGGACACTGCAAAACCTGCACACTCTACACTGATCACCCTGGTTTGGATACTGCATAACCTGCACACTCTACACTGATCACCCTGGTTTGGACACTGCATAACCTGCACACTCTACACTGATCACCCTGGTTTGGACACTGCATAACCTGCACACTCTACACTGATCACCCTGGTTTGGACACTGCATAACCTGCACACTCTACACTGATCACCCTGGTTTGGACACTGCATAACCTGCACACTCTACACTGATCACCCTGGTTTGGACACTGCATAACCTGCACACTCTACACTGATCACCCTGGTTTGAACACTGCAAAACTTTTCTCCTCAGCAGCAGCTACTTGCATTGGAAATTTCAGTTTCTGAGAACAATCTGAATGCACATCCCAAACACTGTCATTTTGCTTTTTATACACTTGATTACCCTGTATGAATTTGCTTCCTGCCAGTTTATTATTTACTACTGTTCATTTGACTTTTATTCCTCCAACACTATTTACCTACTCTTTTCCATTACTTCACCAATGTATTATACTGCCTAGTTGTCTGCCTCCCTTCTAAATACCTGCATCCTCTGCTGTTGCTTCCCTGCCCTCCTCCTATTTGCTTACTTGCCATCCTTTGCTCTTGCCATCCTACCTGCACCCTGAGTCAGCCACCATGCCTCCTCGCCCCTGCCCCATACCAACCATCTCCACCGGCTCACACCTTCCCCCATAGATCTAGCCCACCTCCCCTCACCTACAACCCAGCCAATCTCATCCACATATCCCCCGTCCCCTCCCTCCCATTCTCCTATGCCCTCTGGAATACCAGATCTGTCTGCAGTAAACTGGCCACTATCTACAACCTCTTTTATTTCCCACTCTCTAAATCTTCTCGCCATCACCGAAACATGGCTCTCCTCCTCTGCCACTGCTTCCCCTGATGCCCTCTCCTATGGGGGCCTCTCCTTTACCCACCCTGTTAGACCTGACAACTGCCAAGGAGGCGGAGTGGGCATCCTCCTATCCCCCAACTGCACATTTTGCATTATCCCACCTGAACCTTCCCTTTCTTTCTCCACCTTTTGAGGTCCACTCTGTCCATCTTCTACCCCATTCATTTCCATGTTGCAGTCATCTACCATCCCCAAGGCTCCCCCACCCAATACCGGGACAACTTTGCTGCCTGGCTTCCCCACTTCCTCTCTGCTGACTTCCCCTCAATAATCCTTGGTGATTTTAACATCCCTATTGACATTATGAATCCTGCATCCACCAATATTCTTGCTCTCTCCTCCTCTCTTGGTTATTTCTCAATGGACCTCCGCCGCTACCCACTGTCTCGGCCACTCCCTTGACCTCGTCTTCATCCATCTGTGTGCTCTCTCTGACTTCTCCAACTCTCACTTCCCCCTCTCTGACCACCATCTACTCTCCTTCACTCTCTCAACTCCTCCCCTCAACCAAAGCCACCATTACTAGGTGCAATCTTGAGACTCTTGACCCTGCTGTTCCGTCTTCCTCACTTGACACTCTCCTCTCTCCCCCATCAACCATGGCTTGCCCCAACCAGGTGGCCTCCTTTTACAACATCACCCTCACTTCTGCACTTGACTCCATTGCCCCTACCTCTTCTGTCCCGCTCTGTCAGTCCAAACCCCAACCTTGCCACTCCAAACTGACCCGGTTTCTCCAAAAATACTCATGCACTGCCGAGTGCTTCTGGAGAAAACCAACTTCCTTCACTTCAAGTTTGTCCTCTCTTCCTACAGCTCAGCCCTCTCCCTTGCCAAGCAATCCTTCTTCCAGTCGCTCATCTCCTCTCAGTCCTCCAATCTCTGTTGACACTTTGGTACTTTCAACACTCTCCTTCACCCCCCCTACCTCAACCCCTTCCATCCTCCCTCAATGCTTTTGACTTTTCCTCCTTCTTCTCTTCTAAAATTGAGGCAATCCATCACATTATATCCTCCAATCTCCATTCTGCAAACCCACCTCCCCACCATCCCATCTTGTCCTCTCCCCCCTCCACCTGCCCCCTTGACTCCCTCCCTTCTTGCCTTCTACGCTCCCTTTCCACCACAGCCTGCTCTCACCTTACTCACCTTATCTCTCTCCACTGGCATCTTTCCCTCATCATTCAAACATACTCTTGTCACACTGATTCTTAAAAAACCCAACCTCGACCCATCCTCCCCCATCAACTACCGCCCCATTTCTCTTCTCTCTTTTGCCTCCAAACTACTTGAGTGGCTTGTCTTCAGCCGCCTCACCAGCTATCTCTCTGTCAACTCCATCCTGGATCCTCTCCAATCTGGCTTTCACCCACATCACTCCACTGAAACTGCCCTGGCCAAAGTCACCAATGATCTGCTTGCAGCCAAATCCAGGGGCCACTTCTCTCTGCTTATCCTACTGGACCTCTCTGCAGCATTCAACACCATGGATCATCCTCTCCTCCTCCTTACCCTTCAGACCTTTGGCATCTCTAACATTGTCCACACCTGGTTCACCTCTTACATCACCAACCGCTCCATTTCTATTTCTGTGTCTGCCTCTGGCTACACCTCCCTCCATTTCATCCTTCCTGTTGGTGTCCCGCAGGGTTCTGTCCCGGGCCCCTTGCTCTTCTCCCTGTACACCTCTACACTAGGTGAGCTCATCAGCTCCTTTGGCCTCCAATACCACCTCTATGCCGATGACATGCAACTATACCTCTCCTCTCCTGAACTCTCCCCTTCTTTCCTCTCTCAGGTATCCAGCTGCTTCTCCACCATCTCTTCCTGGTTGTCAGAGTGCTTTCTGAAGCTTAACATGGACAAAACCAAACTCATAATTTTTCCCCCTAATAGAGTCTCCACTCGCTTTCACTGATGATAACACCATCATCTTCCCTGTCACCCAACTTCGCTGCTTGGGTGTCACCCTTGACTCCACCCTCTCCTTCACACCCCACATTCAGGGCCTCATTCAGAGGCGGTCGGAGGATGTAAGCGGTCGCTCAGAAACTGGGCGCCGCTTGCATCCTGACCGCCCGCCTCTGTTGCGGTCATTAGGCTGTGGGTTAACACCCACAGCTCTAACAACCGCTCCAGTGATGGACCATCGGGGCTTACGACAAGACCCTAGGGTAGGGTCTCCCTTGTCGTAAGCCCCGGAGAGCTTCTGGCTCTGTCTGAGCCGGAAGCTCTCCACTGACATCACTATTGATGTCAGTGGGGGCCTCCCCCAAATGGTAGGCGTTCCCATGGGAACGCCTCCATTTGGACTGCCACCCCCTGGGCCCGCCTTCCAAATGGGGCGAGCTGTCAATCAACATCGACAGCTTGCCCCCTTTGGATCGAGACCCGCTACGACCGGTGCTGTCAGTCATAGCGGGTCTCACGCATGCGCACGACGGCACCGGCGCCGTCGTGCGCATGCTCTGTGGGGGGCCATCGACCCGGTCTGAGCGCATCGGTGCTAACGACCGGGTCTGAATGACCCCCTCAATCTCTGGCTCAATCCTGTCAGTTCCAGCTACACAACATCGCTTGCATTAGGCCTTTCATCTCCCAGAATGCTACCAAACTGATTATTAATTTACTAATCATATCTCAGCTCGACTACAGCAACCTTCTCCTCACTGGTATCCCACGTTACCATCTTGCTCCCCTCAAATCTGTTCTCAATGATGCAACTAGACTTATCTCCCTCTCCCACCATTCCACTTCCGCTGCTCATCTCTGCCAAAACCTGCACTGGCTCCCATTCCCCTACAGAATCCTCTTCAAACTCCTCACCTGCAAGGCCCTTTCTAACTCCACAGCTCCCTACATCTCCAACCTTATCTCCTTACATACTCCCTTCCGCCCACTCCGGTCTGTCAATGACTGTTACCTCCCATCCACCCTGGTTACTTCATCTCATGCTCGTACCAAGATTTTGCCTGTGCAGCCTACCTTCACTGGAATGAGCTCCCTCGCTCGATCAGGCTGTCCCCGACCTTGCAGAGCTACAAACATGCACTGAAAACCCACCTGTTCATCAAAGCATACCCTTCCACCACTTAACCGTGTCACCAGGTCGCTCTCCCTCCTGCCTCAGCAATCTCTAACTTGCCTACTTCTTGCACTCAGGTCTCTTTCTACATACTCATGCCTCATGTCATCTGTCTGTTTCCCCCTCCCCTAGATTGTAAGCTCCTTGGAGCAGGGTCCTCCTCCCTACTGTCTCACAGCCCTTTTCTCAAGCACTTAAATGACAGCCTTCACATTCTCAGCTGTATTGTGTATGGAGAATGGTGTTGCTATTTGTAACTTGTGCTCAGTTTATATTTTGGTTACTGTATTGTAAAGTAAGTTTCTGTGCACCCTGTACTGTATGTACGGCACTGCAGAACACTTAAATAAAATGTAATAATAATAATAATAATAATATCATCAGCCCCCACCCTATAGCAGTGCCTGGCTGGTCTTCAGGGTCCCCGAGAGGGGACAGGGGGCAAAGTACCAGAGCCTGGACTTTACTGGGGCCTGAGCCTACCACAGAGGGGCACTTCCCAAATAATATGTGGAATCTGCCCATTGGCACCCAATTACCCATTTTATCAGCAACCAAACAGAGGACTAAGTAGAATCAACCACTGAAGACTATCTGCAGATTAAAAAAATTCAGAAATAAAACCTACCCACATTGTACAAAAAACAAACCCACTGTAGACCAACCTGAACTCTTCTGGATCAGTCACTTCCCCTAGCCCTCAGCCACGGCACTTAGAAGCCTCAGTAAGTTGTCTCACCAATCACTGCAGTGTGGCGACGTGATTTATGATGTCAAACTACCACATCACCGTTTAAAAGTTATAGCTCAGACTGCATCTGATCTGCCCAGAAGATGAGCCCAGAGCTGCCTGGGGGTATGCGGGCAGGTGGCGGCAGGCCACAATACTTGCCCACTGCACTGGGCAGTGAGCACCACCTGATTTTCGGGAGCCTCCAGGCCATTCCGGGAGGGTAGGCAAGAATGCATTAAGCAGACAACCAATATATAGACATGCATTTAAGTCGACATGATTAATATGTTGACCCATTTATACAGTGAACATTTATCATGTCAACGCCAAAATGTTGACATGTTTTTTTTTTATTTTAGCCTAAACCCTAACTCTAATCCTAACCAAAACATAACCCTAACCCCCAACCTAACACTAAACCGAACCATTAACCTATCCCTAATTGTATCCCTAATCCCCAACCCTAAACCGAACCCTAAAACTCAACCAAAAAAATAACAATATGTTGACATTCTGAACGTGTTGACATTTTATCCATGTCAACCTAAATGCATGTCTACATACTGATTGTTGACCTAATGACCATGTTGACGTACTTGCTGTTGAAAAGTCATAGAAACACAGAATTTGACGGAAGAACCACTTGGCCCATCTAGTCTGCCCTTTGCCAGGGGTTGCGTAGCTAGTGGTATAGTGGTAAGTTGACCAAATACCATCCGCAGAAACATAAATCACATGAATGGACAGATCTTGCAGCCTTCCACAAGAACAGCTACTGACTTACACTGTGAGTATTCAAAGCTTAATTCATACTATTTCCAGATTAGTGGGGTTTCTGTTTTTATTTTTTGCTTGTGGTTTAAGACAGAAGGCGGGATGCATGAAGAACACCACAAAGAACTGCTCTATTGACAAGAGCGGCCCTTTGCGATGGAGGGACTTCCGGGTCTATGACCCAAAAGCCCCTCTGGCATCCTTCTGCGCAGAAAGATGCATGCACCATGGGGGGGGTGATATCGGGGATCCGATTGGAACCCTCTCACAGCACTCTCCTGACAGAAGCCGATAGGCTCCCAGCTTCTGGTAATCTATAGGGCTTTAGGTTAATTTTAACCCCATGGTCAGTGATTATGTCATGTTTGATGACTGTGGTTTTCCCCGAGATGTCTGAAAACAAAACCATAATTCTTATAAGAAATTTAGCCTTCTGCTGTTGAACAGTTGGTAGGGTTTTAGCTATTGGTACTTTGGGAACCAAAGACCCTGGGTTTACTGGAGGGGCTGGGACGGCTGACATACAGTAGCTGCTCTGTCCTTCCAAGGTTTTATAAGATTTACATGGTAGATCTGTTCTGGCTTTCTTTTGCCAGGCTGGTAAACTTTATAAATAACCTTCCATCCCCCCACACTTTTTCTAGGATTTCAAAGGGTCCTTGGCATTTAGCCAAAAGTTTACTTTCTACTGTGTGAACCAAAACAAGCACTCTGGACTTCATTCACAGTCGGTCGAAGCGGCCGCACGGTCGTATGCAGACGATGTTCGCTAAACTGCACATGCGTACAGTTCGCAATGCGCGTGCGCAAACTAGCCGATATGATCAGAAATTTCTCTCTCCTTGAACACCGCCAGGTCGGTAGTTTGAGTGACAGATTGAAGCGTTTGTGGGTGGTAACATGGGAAGGTGCTTGAAAATGGGGGTGTGGAGATCCGAATGCAGGCCTGCCTCATTATGCGAAAAGCATTTTCTGGGAGTGCATAATTAGCAAAGTAGTGTCATAGCACACGTGACAGGGGAGGTTTTACACTGACATGATCGTAGAGCTTAAGAGAAGGTAAGGTCAAACTTTAGCTCTATGACCAGTTCCGATGGCTTTCGATGCTCGTGATTAATCCTTATGTAGCCGGAGATGACGTGCTATGCGTACGACATGTGGGTGTAATTTTAGCAATCCGACCGCATCCACCCCTTGATCGACCAGCTAACGTTCCGACCTTAGGGACGCAACATGCGTGTGCATCATTAGCATATCCGGCCCCTTTTTCTGTACGACCGTGCGGCCAATTCGACCGACTCTGAATGAGGTCCTCTGTCCCCAGGAGTAAAGACGCGTAACTGAGCATTGTGAATGTACACCCGCTGCTGTGCCTGTTGGGCCTGTTCCAAGTGCTCTCTCACTATTGGCACCACTGCAGCAATCCTTTCCTGCATTTGAGAAACATGCTCAATAACAGTTTTATACGCACTGGACTGCCCCTCCCATGTCTCTTTGGTAATGTCCAGTAATCCCCTTGGGTTTCTCCTGTACAACAAATCAAAAGGTGAAAACACTGTGGAGGATTGGGGAACCTCTCTTATGGCCAGCAATAAATAAGGTAATAAATAATCCCAATATCTTTCATCTTTATCCACCACTTTCCTTAGCATGTTTTTTTTTAAGTTTTGTTAAACCTCTCCACTAACCCATCGGTCTGGGGGTGATACACAGGAGGTTCTTAACTGAGTAATTTTAAACAGGTGGCATAACTCTCATGATTTTTTACATAAATGGGGTATCTTGGTCAGTCAGGATTTCCTTAGGTATTCCCAACCTGCTAAAGACATGGACTAATTCTCTAGCAATTGTGATTGTTGACATATTGCGCAATGGTATCGCTTCCGGTTATCTGGTAGCGTAATCCATTATCACCAAAATATATTAATGGCCCGAGCAGATTTCATTAGAGGTCCAACCAAATCCATAGCTATTCTTTCAAATGGAATGGTAATGGAGCAAGTGGACTTTTAAAATGTGGCCTTGGAGCATGATACAGACATTCTGGACATGATGCACAATATTCAGATACCTCTTTATGGACCCCAGGCCAGAAAAACCTCTAACATTTACTCAGTGGTTTTTTTTTTTTTACCCCTAGGTGACCTGCAGTTATGTGATCATGAGCCAAGTCTAACACTGTTCTTCTATAAGCCTTGGAAACTACCAATTGTTCCACAATATCTTCCCCTTTCTTAGTCACTTGATCCAAAAAATTGGATGTGGATTGAAAGATCTACAGTAAAAAAGGTAGACAATGTCTAGACAGACACCAAGAGAGGGATGTAATATAGATCGAGTCTGCCAGAGGTGCAGGATGCAGACTGATCTCAATAGTTTTTTAAAGTTGCAGTCATTTACAAGGCAAAGCCGAACTGGCTTTGACTTGTAAATGACTGCAACTTTAAAAAACGATCGAGAATAGTCTACAACCCACACCTCCAGCAGACTCGATCTCCATTACATCCCGCCCCAAATGTTAGACAGTAAATAGGTCGACAGGGACAAAAGATCGACACTAAATGTTGAGATGTAAGAAGGTCGACAGATACAAAGGGTCGACAGGGTCAAAGGGTCGACATGTAAAAGGTCAACACATGGTTTTCTTTGTTTTCTAACCCTAATATTTACCCTAACCCTCCCCTTGGTGCTTAACCCTAACCATCAGGGTAGGTGCCTGACCCTAACCATCCCTTCTAGTGCCTAACCCTCTGGTAAGTGGCTAACCCTAACCCTCCCTCCTGGTGCCTAACCTTAACTGTTGGGGTAAGTGCCTAAACCTAACTCTCCGGTAAATGCCTAACCCTAAAAAAGACAAAAAAATAATGAGCCAACCATTTTTGTGTTGACCATTTTAAGGTTGATATTTTGTCCCCATTGACCATTTGTCCCTGTCAACATATTTACTGTCTAACATCTGGTGTCTATCTACACATGGTCTACCTTTTTACTGTAGATCTTTAGACCGGATCTCCAAAAAATCTTGGTGTACTGCCATGTGAGGATATGATAACCGACTATCAGGGTCCATCAATCACAATTACATTCACCCTGGCTTTTACAAGAGTAGGGTCATTTAACTGCTCTATGGCAAAGATCTCTTTTCTGACTTCAAGATCAAGCAAATGATCAACTAGTTCAATAACATCTCCCATTTCAGTGGAAGGTGCATCATTCGGTGACCCACTACTGCTCTTAGAATTTTTGGTACTTCCTCATCTTTGCGGCCCCCTGCTGGAGTTGCTGGTTGCGCTACTTACGTATCTTCGCTAGTCAGTGAAGATACGTAAGTAGCATAAAAATCAGCCAGTGTCCAACGTCATTCCCTACCATCCAAGTGGGCAGGGAGGGGGAATATATCCTTGTGGTGAGCAAAGTGAGCCCGCAAGGGGTAGAATGGTATTTCCTCATGTTTACGCTACTTATGGATCTTCACTGACTAGTGAAGATACGTAAGTAGCATAACCAGCGCCTCCAGCAGGGGGCTGCCAAGATAAGGAAGTACCTAATTTTCTGGTTCTCCACTCATGCTACATAAAGGGAACATTTCAGACTCACAAGATATACCCACTGCTACTGTATCAGTAACCTTCTCAAGTGGGTTTGGGCTATTTAATTGGGTAACAAATTGGCTTTCCCACAACTTCCAGAATTGGGCAAAGTCTCTCCCCAATACTGCATCATACATCAAGCCATGCACCAAACCCAAGTCATAATACCTAGTATCCCCATGTTTGCAAGTCACACCAACAGTTCTCTCCTCATGATTTAAGGGGTTCACTAGTTCAGCTTTCATAAGTGTCTAACAAAGCCTCTACCCGATTGCCTTTTATAGTGACTATACACATTTGCTTATCTATCTCAGCCTGTCAATCAGCAGTACAGGCTGGCTGAGCAAAGAAAGACATAAGCAGTATCACATTGCATAGGTTCAGAGGTAAGTGAATAATTAGCAGCAATATGGCCCAAACCACCACATCGAAAACATTGTATCATATTGTTATCAAGTCTTTTATGGGGTAGGAACCTTCCTGGCCCTACTGGCCTAGTTACAGGTTCCAAACCCACTGTCTTAGGTTTTTTCCACTGCCCAGTATCCTTCTCCCCTGGAACAGTCTTACCAGTGATCATGGGAGATAATTGTTGCAGAATTGGGGCTCGGTGGGGCACACTCAACAGTTCCTCAGTCGCCAAATACCTCAAGTCCCTACTCTATTGCTCAGAATTATAACATGGACATAGCCATCACATTAGTGTTAAACTCAGGGTATGCTATCAAGGATAGCATACAATGAGTTTAACACTAATGTGATGGCTATGTCCATGTTATAATTCTGAGCAATAGAGTAGGGACTTGCAGTAAAGTGGGGTCCCGTGACGATGGGCTGCAAGCTTAAATGCATTGATCAATTCATGAACCAAAACCCCACTGTTTATTATGTTTATTATTATTATTATTATTATTATTATTATTATTATTATTATTATTATAATTATTATTAGTTATTATGGTGAGTGCAGAGCCCCTGTGATTCATATATATATATATATATATATATATATATATATATATTATATATCATTTAGCACTTTACCAGTGCATATATCACAATATATATATCACACCACTTTGTTTATGTTTACATTTTCGCGACTTGAGCACGGGTTAGGGATATATGGTGACTTGTATTTCCACTGATGGCCCTTCACTGAGTTATGATGTCACTCACAGTTGTTGCCAGTTAGCTGATCTCAGATCAGCCGGTACTTAAGCACTAAGGCGATGTGAGCTTGCACGTGTCTTTCTACCTTGTACGGCTTACACGGAGTCTGGTTCCAGCACTCCGATATACACTACATTAACCAGGTAAGCTGCTCCCTGCGGGTTGTGCACTCGTGCATTTGATTTTGACATTGTTTGCTCATTTTTTAGATTGCATTTTATAGCCACTGAACTTATTGCTGCTATCTAGGTGCAGGAATGCGTCTCACTCATTTACACATTTCCTGTATTCAACTTTATCACCCTAGTTTCCATTTAACACCAACATTAGCTAGTATGATAGGTTGCCTTTTATTGATTGTAGTCACTCCGCTTGTCAATACGAGCCCATATTTACTACATGGTATTTATGTATGGATTTTGTTTATATGTGTATATATGAATTTCATATGACACTGTAAATTAGCCTACATGGTGTTTATATATGATTTTGTTTATATGTTTATATATGGATTTCTTATGACATTGTAAATTAGCCTATATGTTATCTTCATTAATTGCAACCGCTCTGCCTGTAATTATTCACCTATGTTCACCTTTTGTAGTATATATGATGTCAATTTTACTGTTTTTCTTTGTGTTTTCTATGCATATGTTTTGCTTGACGTATTTTTTCTGTTTTCCTTGTCCCTTGTGTATAATTGTAGTGGAGCCTGTTAGACTTCGTCATGATATTGTTTTCATTTCATTTTCAGATGCTTTGTTTCATTTTTTAAGCATTAACATTGCTAATTACACCTGCCTTGAGACAGGTTCTCTAGTGGAACCGAAACATTGATGCTTAAAGTGGTGGATTACAAACGATGCCATACATGGCGAATTAATAATATGCTTTATTCTAAATAAATGTTGGTTGTTTAAACCTAATTGGTGAGTGCTTCTTTCCAAAAACTTTGGATACACCGATACTATATATATATATATATATATATATATATATATATGTACTGTATATATACTTTTATCATAAATATGCTCAGTTAATATAAACAGCAGCTGTGGTGTAATACGAAGTACACAATCATATCTATATAGTAGACTGATCCCAGTGATTATGTGATTGGTTACTATGGGTTACAGAACAAAAGCTATTTTCACTATACTGTGCTATTAAATGCAACACAGTTCTTAAACATAGTCAATTACCCAGTGCAGCCACTAGATGTCTCTCTTGTGCCTTAGAAAATCATTGCCATTGATTTTCTTTGCTGGTGCACAAGCACTGGAGACTGGGGAGAACCTGTATTCTGTCAGCTGCACCTTTACCATATAAATGTGCTATACAGGGGAATAACACAGCCTAGGCAGCATAAACCCGACGTCAATCTCCACTTTAACTCTGGAAACATGACTGTGATTTACAAAAATGCTACATAAGTAGCTGGCATTTAAATAATGTAATACATATAAGTAATCCTCCTGCACAGTTTACCATTTATAATGTGGCTTAAGGATCAAACAGATCTATTCTCAGATTTATTCTGTATATGTGACCATGCCGCTGTATGGAGAACACTGCAGCACTTGCTGAACTACAAATGCCAGCGTAATTAACTAGTAAAACAATTTCACCAATTGGATCCTGCAGCCGCTGAACTAGTTCCACAAAATCATAACGTTCCTTTCAACACATCCCCAACTATTAATGAAGAATCTGAACGTGGACTCAAACAAATGACACAATAGTGTAACCCAATAATAAAGATGGTGTGTTTGTCATAAACTATGTATTATTTCACCTACCGGAAAATGTGGTCTACGCAGATCTGTAGACACTAAGGCACATATAGGAGTGGATATTATCACATTCCACCGATGTTTTTCTCCTTTACTGTTCCACCCTTTCCTCCATCCAGTTTATATGTAAAACAAATTCAGAAAAGAGGGGGGTCCCATAGCATAATACTGCATTTATTAAAACATATCACATTTAATACAACACACAATGAATAATCCATAATACCGGGGGAAGATGGCCTCTCACCAAATGGTGTTGTCTACCCGATGAAATTAGTAGACAAATCAAGCAAAGTCAGGATAAGTATTCCAGGCGTCCCAGGTGCACTGGTAATGTATATGCACACTGGTATTAGGCACAATTCTAGGTAAGTCCTACAAGTTATATACTGTAGTGCAACTTTGGTTCATTTTTGGGGTGTAGGTCCCCCTGGATTGCTTTGGTTGATCTGTTTCAGGGCACTGCATTATAACACATTTTTCTTTTATAACACAGTTTAACCCTTCACTATGTGTTTATTATACATGTACTTCACTTTTTTATTTTCGTTCTTTATATGCAGCTGTGGCTGCTCCTAACTATCTCTTTACACTGCACTTTTCTTACTATGGCGGTGCCCTGGGGCGGCTTAGCTGGGCTAGTTTGGGGGTGTACTGCGCTCTGGATTTGAACCCTAGTATGTTAGTGACCTACCCGAAAGAGGTTACCTGGATTTGGTGGGTAGGCCCATAGCCTTGGCCATGATTATGCTAAAAACCTCTGTTGATTACAAAATGTTATTGCATTTATACATTATCAATAATTTGGAGTTGTGCACCTGAGATTTGTCTGTTTCTGTGCCTGCAATTAGTCTCATCAGGTAGCACCTCCCATTATATATATATATTTAGGGTGTGCAGTCCTGGAATCTTTCCCATATGTCCCAGGTGTACTTGTCCGTCCACTTGTGAGGTCCCTGTGATTCCCCAAACTAGTTTCACCAAAGTATCCAACGCGTTTCGATACTTGTAGGTCTGTATCTATGTCAAGGCATAAGTGAGAAACCTCCAAAGGCAAGTATTTATACCCACCTGACCTGTCACCAAAAATTACCTAATACCAGACATGGATCATCTAGCCACTAACGTTCCTATACATAAAACAATCTTACTCCAATCCACCGTCTGCCGTCCCACTATTTCTCCTGACCCAGCTTTCCCGCTCTGAGTTCTCTTCATTATATAGCTCTTGGAGGACTGAGATTTGACGCATCATAAGGACAATGAAGAATACTCAGAGCGGGAAAGCTGGATCAGGAGAAACAGCGGGACGGCATAAGGTGGATTGGACTAAGATTGTTTTAACATTAGTAGAACAAAGCATTTGTAATAATAATAATCAGATTATAACCATTTTAACCCGTTTGGGCACTTTGCAGTTTTGCGATCAGAGGCATTTCTATCCATGTGTTGGATAACTGTCTCTTTGCAGATTATTCCCCAAAAACCCCAGTATGCTAAGTATCCCCCAGATGTATTATACTATGGAGGGATATCAACAGATATCTCTGATTTCCAAGAGCAGCTGCAACCCCTAATGGTTTCTATGGGGGTTGCAAAATATTCCGGAGTTTGGCCCCACAGTTAATACCATCTGAAGATGGCGTTGTGCCGCTGTAGCCTATAGGCTTGGTGAGGGCTCCCCAGCAATGGCCGCTGCGTATGCGCAGGATCCTGATAGGGGAGTGATGACACCGAGCACATCGCTGGGATAAGCTACTCGGAGCCCCTGTCCCTTCATGTGCTGCTATTACATTTGGGCGGTATCCTATACTGCAGTGCGAATTTGGGCACTACTATCGCACCCAGATCGCATTGACTATGTGATTATTGATAAATGGGCCCATCATGGCTTCCTGGCCATCTCCATGGCGCTATGGCCAACCTGTCTCCAGGTGTACTGACACAGCCATTTCTATACGCCACGTGAGTGTGACACACAATGGAATGACCATGAAAACATGGTGGACAAGCATTAAACAAGTGTTTATACCACTGTCACCACCTGGTACAGGAAAAACTGATTATACCCATATGTTCCTTATTTTAAATGGCCGATCTGGCAATCTACGTACCTCAGACGTTACAGGGCATAGGTCCTCAGGCTTTAGCAGATAATAAAATTGTGTCACCCATATCAACCAACCAGAATCTGAATGTCATTTTCCAGAGCAGTACGGGAAATGAGAGCAAACAGCTGATTGGCTACGACGGGCAAACACGTTTTTATAAACCTGTTATATGATGAGTGCGAAAGAGTGAGCTTGCTGCATAAAAACTCATTCAATATTTAATGAACATGTAGATTCTTTTATCCTGGCTGATTTCCTGTCTGCTGTTTTAATAATTAGTTCCTTGTGATTTGCAGAACAGTTGGTGGGATTAGTCACAGGCAACGTTGCGTAATGTGCGGGGTCAGTGCGCTGCCACGATGCAGGCTGCAAGGCACAAATCCACTTGTAAGCTGAGAGGGATGTGCTGCAGACTCTCCTGTCTCGCAGGATTTTTGGGCACAGGCAGCATGGTGCCAGGGTGATGGTGGCTGCACGCCTTCCCAGCTAAACCACATTGTGATTCAAATTTGACTATTGGGTGGGTGGTGTCAAGTGGTCAGCGAGAGTGACATAGTTTCCCATCACATTTACAGAACTGAACTCTGGCTTCAGCAGCCTTTGGCCCTCTAGATGCTGTAGAACTACAAGTATCAGCATGTCCTGCCAGTCACAGGCAAGCCACAGGTCTCGTAGCTCTGCCACCTCATACAGTCTTCTGTGGACCTGGGGCCCGATTCAGACCCGCTCGCTAGATGTGTTCGCACGCACCCAGCATATGGAAAAATCAGACACACCCCCAGCAAGTCAGGCGATCGCACGGCAAGGCATTAGCACGCCCACTATGTCTTGGCATATCGCTTTGTGTATGCAGACACCCACCAGCCTGTCTTAAGATGCCCACTTGCAAACGTCATCTCCAGGAAGCGAATGCAACCATCGGTGCCATCGAGTACCATCGGATGCATAGGCAGCGCTTGAGGTTGACCATACCCTACCGCAAGCACTGCGAATCAGCCAAGTGACGTGTACTATGACGCTGCCTGTAAATTATGCACACCTCTGAAACGGCGTTAAGATGCTCAGGCACGCCAGCGTTCGCACCTCCACTCCCCCGCTTCTAGCGGCCTGCCCGTGTCACCACCCACAAACGGCTTCTCCTGTCACTCATTCTGCCGGGCTGTCTATGCGCGGCAAACGTGCGCTTCCCGATCGCTCGGACTAGTTCACACACACGCACTGAGGTGTGTACGCATGTGCGGAAGGAAAAAATCGGCTGCCAGCGTGCGAACGCTTCCTAGCGAGCGGGTTTTAAATCAGGCCCCTGGAACGATTACTGGTGCATGGTATATAACATCTGCACCCTCCTGATCTATGTAGAAGTATTATTACTGTTGTTATTATTGTTGTCCTTTATACAGCACTAACATATTACGCAGTGCTGTACAGAGATGATTACATGGCGGGTGATTTGCTTGTTTTCCATCCTAAGCTGTATAAGGCAGCTACAGATAGACCTGTTATTAGGTCCCCCTGGGGAGATGGGATGGTGCCTGGCTCATTCTGTCTTGTAGTGTGCACACTGGGTATTATATATATCAGCCACTGCAAAGTTAATAATTTTACCTGAGTAATTCTTCCATTCCTAGTTACCTGGGGGATTGTTAATAGCAGAACATCCCATTCAGACTCTTCTCTCCAGCTCAATCAAATCTTCAAGGCGCCAGTTGCCTGGTATTGATCAGTGGGTTACTGACAAGCTTTGCCACAAGGAAGCAGATTCATGTATTCAGCCAGGGTCAGCCTCCCAACTAATAGCCTCTGTGCATGGCTGTGAGATGAGATGGGGTCTCCGTGCCTCTCCCCCAATGTGTCTCATGTTAACCACCTGAGCACATGGATGTTATCCCTGCCCCCCCATCATACTGTAAGGTTACATGCAGACATTATATGTACTTTGTGCAGCCCCTGATTGGGCCCTAATGATGCTCTGCTGAGAGACCTGCACAGTGAGAGGGATATTAGATATCATCACTGCCCTCCTGTCTAATTGTCAGTACGTATTTGTATCTAGCCTTGGTATACATAATAGTCATACTCCCTATCCAAGTGTCTGCTTTCCATAATATGATCCGCGCGTGGCTCTGTCTCTCTCTGCTGACATGTACAGTGATTAACCCCTCCACTGCTGGGCCGCGCCAGGAGAGCAGCATCAGATCCCCTGGTGTATAAGAGAAGATACCATATAGAATATGCTAGATTATCACGTCTACCACCCAATATTTATTAATCTATAGATCTAATATTTGTCTATTGTATATCTATTTATCTGTCTGACTATCTATCTCATTATCTATCTATCTATCTATCTATCTATCTATCTATCTCATATCTGTCTATCTATCTATCTATCTATCTATCTATCTATCTATCTATCTATCTATCTATCTATCTATCATCTATCTTATATATATCTTTCTATCTATCTATCTTATATCTATTTATCTGTATATCTATTTATCTATCTCATATCTATCTATCTATCTATCTATCTATCTATCTTATATTTGTTTATCTATCTAATATAAATCTATCTATCTATCTATCTATCTATCTATCTATCTATCTAATATTTATACCAGTGGTTCCCAAACGGTGCAGTAGCACCCTGGGGTGCCTCGGGACTCTTGCAGGGGATCCTCAGCTTCGTGGTCCAGCACCAAATCAAATTATTTATTATCAATGTAATGTAAATATGTGGACAAACAGAAGTGCAAACCTGTCCCTCACCACATAACTGAACCTAAGGATGACAGATAAGCACAATTTACTTAAATTTACTACAACATTTTTTCCAAATTTCTCAATAACAAACTTTTGGCTTAGGGGGTGCCGTGAAAACAATGCTGATACTCTAGGGCGCCATGATTCAAAAAGTTTGGAGGCCGCTGATCTATACAATATATACTGTACAATATCTGTCTATTGATCTCACATTTATCTATTTATCTCATGCTATGTTTATTTATCTATTTATTTATCTATCTAATTATTTATCTTTTAGAGATGTGCGGGTCAGGTTTGTCAGAGAACCAACAACAATCAAATTTAGGGGTTCCGAGTCAAACTGAGTCCGAGTTTGTAATCACTTTGGGGTACTGAGTCCAACTGAGGGCCTGATTCAGACCCGGTCGCAAGGCTGCGTTTGCACGCAGCCGTCAGCAGCCAAAGTACGCAAATCCTGCGATCGCTAGCAAGACATTAGCAAACCCACTATGTTTTGCCATGCGATCGCGGTATGAAATTAGATGCCCACCAGCCTGACACAAGACGTCCACTTTCCATTAGTAACACACGTCATCTCCAGGAAGTGTATTAAACAATCGGTAACATCGGACCCATACGCAGCACTTGTGGCTGACACTACCCTACCGCAAGCCCTGCGTGTGCTGCTGTATGTAATTCAGCCATGTGACGTGTATGCTGACGATGCGTCTTAATTATGCATGCTCCTGAAATGGCGTTCCAATGCACAGACACCTCTGCGTTCGCACCACCACACCCTGTCACCACCCTCAAATGTCACGTCCTGTCATTCATCCTTGCGGAGCATCTGTGTACAGGGTGTGATCGCGTCCCGATAGCAGTGACTGGTTCATGCACGCGCACTGCATCTCCTATGCATGCGCAGATTGCAAACCTCGGCAGGCAATGTTCGAACGCAGCCTTGTGACCGGGTCTGATCAGGCCCAGAGTCCCGTTTCGGATCTTCCCACGGTTCAGAACTTTGATTTAAAAAACGAACTTGGGTTTTGGATTGCACGCTAACAGGTCACAATGATGTCATCTCATTTTAGCTGTTTTTTTCTATTTATTTTTAAATACACAACAAAAACTTTTGAAGGTGGTTTTGCAAAACCAAAACACAAAGGTGAATCTAGATCCAAAACCAAAACACGGGGGTTGGCGCACATCTATCTATCTATCTATCTATCTATCTATCTATCTATCTATCTATCATATCTCTCTCTCTCTATCTATCTCATATCTATCTCTCTATCTTCTATCTATCTATCTATCTATCTATCTGTCTGTCTGTCTATCTCATATCTATCTATCTATCTATCTATCTATCTATCTATCTATCTATCTATCTATCATCTCTCTCTCTCTCTATCTATCTCATATCTATCTCTCTATCTTCTATCTATCTATCTATCTATCTATCTATCTGTCTGTCTGTCTATCTCATATCTATCTATCATATCTCTCTCTCTATCTATCTCATATCTATCTCTCTATCTTCTATCTATCTCATATCTATCTATCTATCTATCTATCTATCTATCTATTCTATATCTATATATCTATCAATCTTATATCTATTTATCTATCTCATATCTATCTCATATCTATCTATCTATCTATCTATCTATCTATCTATCTATCATATCTCTCTCTGTCTCTCTCGCTCTATGCCTCTTTGCATTACTTATCACTGTGTATGTGTCTTGTGCCTTACATGATAATACCATCACATGCTGATGAGTGTAAGTGTTACACAAAGCTGTCATATTGGTGATTACTAGTTGTTATCTGCCCCAGTATAAAGGAGAGATTGTAGCTCTGCATTGGACTCCTGCTACCCCATCCTTCCCCTGCTTCCTCCTACCCCGTCCTTCCCCTGCTTCCTCCTACCCCATCCTTTCCCTGCTTCCTGCTACCCTGTCCTTCCCCTGCTTCCTGCTACCCCATCCTTCCCCTGCATCCTCCTACCCCATCCTTTCCCTGCTTCCTGCTACCCCGTCCTTCCCCTGCTTCCTGCTACCCCATCCTTCCCCTGCTTCCTCCTACCCCATCCTTCCCCTGCTTCCTCCTACCCCGTCCTTCCCCTGCTTCCTCCTACCCCATCCTTCCCCTGCTTCCTCCTACCCCATCCTTCCCCTGCTTCCTCCTACCCCGTCCTTCCCCTGCTTCCTGCTACCCCGTCCTTTCCCTGCTTCCTCCTACCCCGTCCTTCCCCTGCTTCCTGCTACTCCATCCTTCCTCTGCTTCCTGTTACCACGTCCTTCCTCTCCTTCCTCCTACCCCGTCCTTCCCCTGCTTCCTCCTACTCCGTCCTTCCCCTGCTTCCTCCTACTCCGTCCTTTCCCTGCTTCCTCCTACCCCGTCCTTCCCCTGCTTCCTGCTACCCCATCCTTCCCTTGCTTCCTGCTACCCCTGCCCTTCCCCTTCTTCCTGCTACCCCTGCCCTTCCCCTGCTTCCTGCTACCCCGTCCTTCCCCTGCTTCCTGCTACCCCATCATTCCCCTGCTTCCTGCTACCCCATCCTTCCCCTGCTTCTTCCTACCCCATCCTTCCCCTGCTTCCTCCTACCCCGTCCTTCCCCTGCTTCCTGCTACCCCGTCCTTCCCCAGCTTCCTGTTACCCCATCCTTCCCCTGCTTCCTGCTGCCCCATCCTTCCCCTGCTTCCTCCTACCCCATCCTTCCCCTGCTTACTGCTACCCCGTCCTTCCCCTGCTTACTGCTACCCCATCCTTCCCCTGCTTCCTCCTACCCCGTCCTTCCCCTGCTTCCTGCTACCCCATCCTTCCCCTGTTTCCTGCCAGTCCTGCCCTTCCCTTGTTTCTTACCACCCCTGCCCTTCCCCTGCTTCCTTCTACCACTGCCCTTTCCTTGCTTCCTGCCACCCCTGCTGTTCCCCTGCCTCCTGTGCTTCCCCAGCCTCCTGCCACCCCTGCTCTTCACCTGCCTCCTTCCCTTCCCGAGCCTCCTGCCACCCCTGCTCTTCCTCTGCCCCCTGCCTCCCCAGCCTCCTCTGCTCTTCCCCTGCCTCCTTCCCTTCCCCAGCCTCCTGCCACCCCTGCTCTTCCTCTGCCCCCTGCCACCCCTGCCTCGTGTCATTCCTGCCACCCCTGCTCTTCCTCTGCCCCCTGCCACCCCTGCCTCCTGTCACTCCTGCCCTTCCCCTGTCTGCTAACACTCCCTCCCCATTCCATGTAACATTGAATGAACATCTCACCATTACCCATTACACATTGATTTCCCATAATACTGATCCACCTTTAAATAATGTGACAAGATCTACTCTAATTTGGATATTTAAGCAGCTGTAGTCGATGCATCTGATTAAAAGCACATGAAATAAATCAAACCAACAATGGAACATTTATTTTTGGTTTATACATGGAAATCAGACTCTATGCATGTAAATAATGCCTATGTGTATGACATGTTAGTTCCATCCAAAGCTATTAATACAGTATGTGCACTTAGACGGATGAGTGGAATGTTATTACAGTGGTGGGTGAAGTAAAAATGCTCTTTTATTATTGGTTTAGAGATGTCAGCATAGGAAATGGGAGAGGGGAGGTTTAAGTGCTGATAGTTTCAGCGCCAGAGAGGGGTATGCTGTGCCGCAGTGCCCTCCAGTCTGAAAGGGGTTAATGCATGGTAATGGCAGTGTTTAATGAGCTGCTCAGTGCAGAGAGTTCCCAGGAATACAGAGTAACCGGAGATTCTCTCTGTGTAACATTACCCAGAACAGGTACAACCAGTATCCCAGCCACACATACAGTACACACATGCACCAGCTAGACTGGCTTTCTGCAATGATGGATAGCTGCATGAATCACAAATAAAGAGTTGTCTCACTCGCCTCTGACCTGCATTAACAGAGACAACACTCCTGTCATATCACCAGCTCCTGCAAGAACCCTGTGTCCCCTCACACTGGCTGAGAGATCTGGTGAGGGTGATGCAGTGATACACAGCAAAGGGAGATCTTTAGGCTGGAACCTTCCTTTTAATGGTTCAAGGACAACAGAACAACTGAGCATATGTATATATAATAAAGAACATTTCCATTCAAATAGCAGAATGAAGCACACACACACACACACCATACACACACACACACACACACACACACACGAGAAACATATGAATTAATGCAAGATAAGGTAGGACATAACGCACAGCTGCTCATTGCCGGAGCTGTGTCAGGTACCTGCAGCCAAGGTTGGTGATATGGATTGTCAGTGCTTGTGCCTAGGCAGAGTGCTGAAAGCCAGTCTCTGGCAGGGCTACAATGAGCACAGAGGTGGGGGTGGAGGGTAACATACAAAAAAAAATTGCAGCACAGTTGAGCAAGAGGCAGGGTAAAGGGGTCTCCATAAGGAGAGATCCAGGACTGAAGCAATGAAATGCAGATCACAATCCCCAGCACCAGCGGCAGCAGCACCACGGACAGCTCCTCCCTGCAGCTCCACTGCTGCTGACTGAGGAAGTTTTTCTCCCCTGTTCGAAATTTTGAAGCTCCCCCCAGCCCCATTCAGAGCACCCCACGCCCCCTCCTCCCCCCAGCACTTGGTGATAGGCTGCAGCCTGGAGTAACTGCTCTCACCTCCTCCCAGCCCTCTCTCTCTCTTTCTCCCTCTCTCTCTCTCTCTTTACAGACTGCACTGGCAGTAGTTAGCAGCGAGCTAGAGACTGCTAGGTGCAGACAGAACTACACCAGAGTCTCATCCACAGATCGCTGTGAACATCTGCAGCCAGATAACAGAACTCTCCCAGCCTGGAGGGGCGCAGGAAGAAGGATACTATTATTATTTATTACTCTCATAAGTGAAAACATTGCACTTGGATTTTTAAACTACTTCATTTCCATTTTCTGCACCGGTACATGAGACAAGGAAGGGGCTTCTCCTCTTCCATGGAATCAGAGGCTGCTGCTGGAGGTGTGAGCTCTATCTTGGACATTATTTGGTGGTGACTGAAAGTCTTCGTCTCTTTCCCTTTTCTGCATCCATAACGGATTGGTCAGCTGCTTGGCTCCTCTGCAAGGAAAAGGGTCTTTGCATCCCACCTGCTCCCTCAGCCCCTCTGTAACCATTCACACTTTCTGGAAATCGCATGCAAGGTGGGGAGACTTGGGATTTATTTTATTTTATTTACTTTTTTTCTCTCCTGGCAGAGACACAGTTGCAGATAAAAGCAGCCGTTGTGTTGGGCACTATGCATTGCATAAATGAATGAATGGCACAGAGACTGATACTTACATACTAATTATTCCAGCAAAGCTCCCCCCCCCCCCCTCCCCAGTCTGGATGGCTATGGATCAGGGGTTGATCATGGAGGACTGAGGCTTGCATCTACCTCTGATATGCTATCTGCGACCTCCACATCAATGCACCTCTTGGCTCATTGAAGAATAAAATGACTGCTAGCCATGAGGACGCGACTGAAGTGCCCATCCAGTGCGCGCTAATCCCGGCTCCTCTGTGAGACATTGTGCATGCAGAGCAGGTGGAAGGGTCCCCAGGCTGCTCTGGACACTACAAGGTACCTCCTTGCATTTGGCTTCAAACGGACTGAGGCTGCACGATACTGGGCAAGAACTAGCCAACTCCTGGAGGATCCTAGGGTGGCACCCTCATCCTTCCCAGCTGGCACAGTGAGTGTGGGTACTGTATGCTCTTTGGGGTCCCTGTCTGCCTTTGCTTGCCCCTTTTTTATTTTTCCTGCTGGGGATTAATCAGCTGCTGGTCTCACTCTCCAGTCAGCCGAGCGAGGAGCCAGCGATCATGTGGCTGAGGAAGGAGATGGATGTGTTGCACATTCTGCTCTTGCTAGCCGTGTCCTGGACACGAACCCGAGCCCTGATCAACTTGAAATACACGGTGGAGGAGGAGCAGAGAGCTGGGACTCAGATTGCCAACGTAGCTAAGGACGCTAAGGATGCTGGCTTCGTGCTGGACCCCAGGCAGCCTGTCTTCAGAGTGGTCTCCAACTCAGCCCCCCACCTGGTGGACATCAACGCATCGGGCTTGCTGGTGACCAAGCAGAAGATAGACAGGGACATGCTCTGCAGGCAGATGCCAAAATGTGTTATCTCTCTGGAGGTCATGTCCAACTCCATGGAGATCTGTGTCATCAAAATAGAGATTAAAGATCTCAATGATAACGCTCCCAGCTTCCCCACTGACCAAATTGACCTGGAAATCTCAGAGACAGCCAGCCCTGGCACTAGGATCCCCCTGGAGAGCGCCTATGATCCAGACTCTGGTAACTTTGGGGTCCAGTCCTATGAGATCACACCCAACGACCTCTTTGGTCTGGAAATAAAGACCAGAGGGGATGGGTCCCGGTTTGCTGAACTTGTGGTGGAGAAAAACCTGGACAGAGAGACCCAGTCTCATTACAATTACATCATTACAGCTCTGGATGGGGGGGACCCTTCCAATTTTGGCACTGTGGAACTGAACATCAAAGTCATAGATTCCAATGACAACAACCCGGTGTTTGAGGAGGCTGCCTACACCGTCAACGTCCCCGAGAATGCCCCTTTGAATGCCCTGGTCATTGATCTCAATGCCACAGATCCCGATGAAGGTACCAATGGGGAAATAGTATACTCCTTCAACAGCTATGTGTCTGACAAGACCAGGGAGCTCTTCAAGATAGACCCTAAAACTGGCGTCATCACCGTCAGTGGAGCCATAGACTATGAGGATGGGCATGTCTATGAAATCGATGTCCAAGCCAAGGATTTAGGACCCAACTCCATCCCTGCCCACTGCAAAGTAACTGTGAATGTTCTGGATGTCAATGACAATGTCCCTGTCATCAACTTGCTTTCAGTCAACAGTGAGGTGGTGGAAGTGAGTGAGAACGCTCCCCCTGGGTATGTAATAGCCCTGGTCAGGGTCTCAGACAGGGATTCAGGCATCAATGGAAGGGTCCAGTGCAAACTGTTGGGCAACGTGCCCTTTAGGCTGCAGGAATATGAAAGCTTCTCCACCATTCTGGTGGACGGCAGGTTAGACAGGGAGCAGAGAGACCAGTACAATTTGACCATCCAGGCCAAGGACGGTGGGAACCCTTCTCTTCAGTCCACCAAGTCGTTTACAGTGAGAATCACCGATGAGAACGACAACCACCCACACTTCTCCAAAACCTTCTACCAAGTCATTGTCTCTGAGAATAATACCCCTGGGGCTTACCTGCTCTCCGTGTCAGCCAGGGACCCAGATTTGGGATTAAATGGGAGTGTGTCCTACCAGCTGGTCCCATCCCAGGTGAGGGACATGCCAGTCTTCACCTATGTGTCCATCAACCCAACCACTGGAGATATCTATGCCCTCAGGTCATTCAATCACGAACAGACCAAGGCTTTTGAGTTTAAGATCTCAGCCAAGGATGGGGGTACCCCACCCCTCCAGAGCAATGTCACCGTCAGGGTGATTGTGGTAGATGTGAATGATAACACTCCAGTGATTACTGCTCCACCCCTGGTCAATGGCACCTCTGAGGTCTACATCCCCAGGAACGCAGGAGTAGGCTACCTAGTGACTGTGGTGAAGGCTGATGACTATGATGAGGGGGAGAATGGCAGGCTGTCCTATGAGGTGACAGAGGGGGACAGGGGCTTCTTTGAGATTGACCAAATCAATGGGGAAATTAGGACCACCAGGACATTTGGGGAAAACTCCAAGACCACCTATGAACTGATTGTAGCAGCACAGGACCATGGCAAGCCCTCTCTCTCTGCCTCAGCCTTGATTTTGATCTACCTGTCCCCAGCACTGGATGCCCAGGAGTCAGTAGGATCTGTTAATTTATCTCTGATTTTTATCATCGCCTTGGGATCTATTGCTGCCATTCTCTTCGTCACCATGATATTTGTGGCTGTGAAATGCAAAAGAGACAACAAGGAAATAAGGACCTACAACTGCAGGTAAGCAGCGAGGCTTAGCGCCTGTGTGAATACGTTTACTAGACATGAAGTCAGAATAAAATGTACACTGTACAGTATTTGCAGCCACAATGTGACAGTTGCAACCCTGGTGGATGGAAGCGCTGTCTGTTATGTATCCGTCTGTAGCTATGAGCTGCAACAAAATATCTCTGCACAGTTCTGTAATTGCCAGGGTGCCAGCAGAGCATGGAGCATCCTGTATTTCCTAATTGGCCTAAATAACCCGCTTTTACTGGTAGAGGGGCACTGAGATATATATAAAGAGACGTATTAAATCTAAGCCCCTAAATAGCTTTGTATCTGGGGTATATCATACCAATAATTTATGTCCAACTGCTGTCTTTCATGCAGGAAGTGCAATGGGGAATTATTAACATGGCTTTGTTTATTTATTTATTATTTTATTTATTTATTTATTTATATTTTATTTTATTTTTTTTGGGGGGGGGCTACTTCACCCTTATCCAATTCACAGAGCAAGTCAATTAATGAGGCAGAGCAGGCAGATGAACAGATACAGGGTGCGCTTCCCATTTTGCACCATTAGGTGGCACTGTGTGCATGGGTAAGGCGCATTTCTGCAGGAGCCTTGCAGGCTGTTCAGTGCATCACAGTGGGAATTTGAAAGAAAACAGGATTCAATGAAAACATGAATTTTACATTTCAATGCATGCCTTTGGAGGTGATCACATGCAGTCCAGCCCTTTCTCTTAGCAGTGTCCCACTTCCCACTATATGTGCGTGTATATATATATATATATATATATATATATATATATACACAGTATAAGTACTACAAAAAACAAAAACAAATTAAGGCTAGATAGGTTACAGATCCCCTTTTTATCAGCATATAAGGGAGCACATCTTTATGTCTCTCACAATTCACAAGTACAGTAGTCCTGGTGATGAGAACATTTTTTTTAAATAAATACCTGTTATTTGCAGCCTATTCTGTGTGTAGAGCTGCTGCCTTGTACAGGGAGTGCCTTGTGCATGGAGCTATCATACCAGTATTGTTTCCTCTACGCTATTGTCAGCTTAACAAAAAAGTTTGGTGGACAAATGCTAACTCTCCATGAATATCAATCAGGTGCCCTACAGGACAGCTGCAGTCTCTCATAAACTGTGTAATCTTGTTACTGGCAGGAGGGTTTGTGACTATTCTGGTATTCATCCATCACTGGGGCACTTCTTGGGGAAGGTAGGCAGAATGCCTGTCTTATGCCTGAGGAGTACAGTACAATATACTGTATAATATATATATATATATATATATATATGTATAAATATACTTAGTGTATGTATGAATATATGTATATATATATATATATATATATATATATATATATATATATATATATAAATCACAGGAATGGTGAGTGCCATGGATTTGTGCATTATATATATATATATATATATATATATATATGAATATATGATAGATAAATAGACATGTGAACAGGCATTTTGTGCACTACAAGTCTGAGCATGGCCACTGACGGCAGCTTACTAGTGTAGTGCATGCTGGACCTGCACTACTAATGATGGGCCACTGTACAAGCTATACATACATATATGTATCTGCTGACCTCTATAATGCATTAGGTGTACTTACAAAATATAGCCACAAGTGTATGTATAACTAAGCCCTGTGTAATAAATAAGGCTTATTGACCCCATTGCTCTGAATCCTTTAGACAACTGCTCAAGTGTAGCGTTACCTTTATGTATTGGGGGAAGTAACATCTTGCTTACCAAATGTTCAAAGATTGCTCAGAACATTTGAAAAACAAGAAGGGATTCTCCAAACTAGTGAGTGAATTGTCTCAGTGGTTGGCAGCTGACGCTATAGAGTAGGCACCTATGTAACAAGTCAGGGAGCGAAACGCATTTCACCCCACTGGTGCAAACATGTGACTCTGCCCAGCGGCACGCACAGCTCACAACGCCCAGCCTTGGTTGGGGTTCTGTCACCATTGCAGAGCAGGGATCTGTCAGCCCTGGAAGCCTCACAATGGAGAATTGCTCTGTTCTGCCTGAGTAATAACTGCATAGAGCTGGTACAGTATAGTCCATGCATAGATTACCTGCATTGGGGGCTCCATTCAGCCCTTCTGTGGTGAGGGGGGACAGCTCCAACTGCACACCCTAATTTTAAATATAGCAAGAGGTACTACCATGCTGAGACTTGTAGTTCAGGAAAAATAAAATGCAGGTGCATATTCTAAAATGTAAGTACACTGTCAGTAAATACAATTATGATAAACTACAATATAGAGTATAATTGAGGTGTTGTTTAAAAAAAAATATATATCTCAAAGCATCACCTGGGAGAGTCAGTAAAAACAATTCTAGAAGCCCCAATACCCCCACACTTGACTGGCGGGGGAGATTAAAATTCTTTCTGCAACCCCAGAAAAAAAAATCCTATCTATATTTTTATTTTATAGTTTAAAAGCTCAGCTGGTTTTTGTGCCCGCTGCGCCCAGCCCGGCTATTTAATTCTGTGGGTTTTTTTTATTATTTTTATTTCCGTCATGATGAAAATGTCATTGGGCCTGAAATATAAATCCATGTCATATTTTTTAGTTTTATGTGACATTTCCAATTGCAGATCACGGTCCCCATTTAATATGATCACTTAGGTCGGTTTTCTGATACCGCTTGCAGATGAAATGTCACTCCAGAATTAACCCTTTCGTTGCCTGTGGCGATAGAGCCGACTAGGAGGGAAGCTGGTGCCCCCATTGCAGACCTGCCAGTAGGGACTAGCTGAGTATTGCTGTGCGCTATATAAATCTGCCAGATACAGGTGCCTTTATAGTTATGTAAATGAGTAGAGCAATATTCCACTGTCAGTGTGAAAAAAAATACAGGTCAGTCAGACTGGACATCAGTACTGTACAAATGATCCTGCAAACACTGGCCTTTGGGGCAGGGAAATGGATGTAAGCTTGTGAGACAGTTATACTCCACTTATATAAAGATATTGCTACTACTTAATGCATTGTGGTATAAAGTGTTCATTTTCTTTCAGCAACAATGTCAGTAAATCTGCATAAAATTGTCAGCAATAAAATATTGGCATGGGTCAGGATTAAAGATCTGCTGGAAGACAGACATTTAATTCAAATACATTGTAACAAGAATATGACCATAACTATGAACATTAGATATATTGTGTTTATGAATGTTTATAAATACAGTCAGATTGTTATGTATCATAAAATAATGATATAATATAAATTGTAAAGATGAAATCAGCCAATAATAGGAGGGCGAACCACTGATATGCAACACACTGTACAACCGGGGAAGATGCACTGACCTCACAATGCTGTTAATTCAGAGATAAATGATACAATATGTGAATTTATTGCTGGGTAAAGGGACTCATAGGTTCCTTCTCTCTCTCTCTCTCTCTCTCTCTCTCTCTCTCTCTCTCTTCTCTCTCTTTCTCTCTCTCTCTCCCTCTTTCTCTCTCTCTATCTCACTCTCTTTCTCTCCCTCACACACACACACTAATGCGTTTTTTTTTTTCGCTTGTAACAACATTAATTTCATACTTAATTTTTTTTCTACGTGAAATAAATTTTCATCTGTAGTCATTGGAGGTTGTGTAGCTATCAGATAGCTCATCACGCATGAATGCATGAGAGAAAACAGCAGCCTTGGGTGAGATTTGGCTGTTCATAACCACTCATTTCAGATAGAGAATCCACCGCACAGAGCCCCATAAACCTCTGTAGTGTTTTCTCCAGGCGAGCACAGGTAGTCCTACACACTTCATTCAGTGCCACGCTCCAAACAGCCAACAGTTAGCCACACGCCACACTGCTGAGTGCCCTGGAAATAAAAGAGTTAAGTTACTTTGTCTTAAGGGGCGCACCAACCTGCAATGAGACTCTGCTGTTCAGTGCAAACCTGCAAAATCCAAGTTTGTTAACACTATTATTTCCTGAAGCCACACAGCAGAAAGATGACACACTGTGTGTATGGACCTAGGGCTGGTTATTGGTTGTGAACTTCAACCAAGGACAATAAAGATTTGGTGCGCCATCCTGGGAGTTGTAGTCCAGCAACAAGTGCGTTGTCCTTATAAATTCTGCAGCTGGCCATTTTAATATTCTGTAAGCCATAGTCACCCACTACTGTTGAGCTGGGAGTTCTCTTCATTAAAATTAGTCTTAAAATCTAAAGTATATTAAATACATGCTTAAACATATGCTCTAGAAATTCTTCTATGTGAAGATGAAAATACATAATAAATATTATATATATATCTATATATATATATATGTGTGTGTGTGTGTGTGTTTGTATGTGTGTTCATGTCACAACCGTTAACTGGAGAGGGTTCCATTTCAGAAAGAGTCAGATTACAGCCCCTCGAGATTCTATTTAATATGGCGAAAATAATGGGTACAAGATGCCTTACATAAGCATTATAGTAGTAGTAAAGATAAAGTTACTTTTAATTCTTGGATATATACATACATTTATATATATATATATATATATATATATATAGTGTTAGTTATTAGTTATAATCATGATTTAAGTTGCACAGAAAATCTATGCTAATACAGTATCCTAATCACCCCCTAATGAGATGGCTGTGTGCGGACATTTATTGTGGTTCCTGACATGCTATTAGTAGTGGATCTCCTTTTCTCTCTCTCTCTTTTTTGTTGTTGTTTGTTTATTTTGTATGTTTATTTTCATTCTTTTATTGGTGTCTATTTTTTCCTTCTGTTGCAGTCTTGTTTTTATACCCGGAGACGTTGTGTTTCCTCTTGCACTGGTGTTGGCTTGTAATAGTTGCTGTTTATTATGTGTGGAGCAGTTATAAAACGTGCATGCCTTTGCACCTTATTAATGTTGTCTTGCAGGATAGCTGAATACTCGTACGGACACCAAAAGAAATCCAACAAGAAGAAAAAAATCAGCAAGAACGACATCCGCCTGGTGCCCCGTGATGTGGAGGAGACGGATAAAATGAATGTGGTGAGCTGCTCCTCCCTTACTTCATCACTAAACTACTTTGACTACCACCAGCAGACCCTTCCGCTTGGGTGCAGGCGGTCAGACAGCACCTTCCTCAACGTGGACAACCAGAACACAAGGAACACAGGGTCCAACCATGTCTACCATCACACCTTCACCAACCAGAGTCCTCCACAGCCCGATCTCATCATCAACGGGATGCCTCTACCAGAGGTGAGTACCATGAACCGCCACGTTTTACTGTACCAGCCACATGCTGTTATGAACACCACGGGTGAAATGCATTGTGGGTCAGGCATGGTCTTTAAAAGCCAATGAAAGTTGACCCTCCAGATGACTAAAGTGAGATATCTCTGTCTACATCTTTTGTGCCTCCATAACCTTTGCCTAATAACTTGAGTTTTTCATGTCAGTCTCCCATGATGGTTTTGTTGATGTGGCACGGTAACTATGTGTGCAACCTAAAAAGGATTTCTCATATCACTTGCATTTATCAGTGTTACCATTATTACCGGTGAATGGTGGAAATGAAGAGTATATTAAAATCATATTATCTACTTGTTTTGTGAAGAATCCAAAAACTTTCCTCAATTGATTTTGAAAAGTTGGAGGTCTGCGATTTCACCCCCCACCACAACTTCTACTTCACCCCGTCCCCTCCCCAATCTGCTGGTGACAATAGGCCTGAGCAGGCTGCCAGCCAGCCAGCCAATAACCTTTGATATCGATTTGATACATTTTAGAAACAATGAACCCTTATTGTTACATTTGGATTCCTTGATAAGTTTAAATGCATTATTCCGCAATATGAACAGTGTTTCACAAATCATCTAATATGTATTTGGGGATAGCAATTTAAAAAAAAAAAGGCAATTATGGGGTTTCTAATAAAATTGTATCACAATCAAAAGTATGTTTGTTGTAACTGAATGCTTAATCATTTCCTGCCTGACACTCAAAGGCCACAAATAGCACAGTTTAAGTATATTCATTATATATGTCGACATTGACGTCATTTGGTTGTAGTCTTGTTACGTTGGTTAGGGTGTGCATGGGTGTAGGGTGTCATTTAGATTTGAACCAAAATAACGATTATAATTTAATGTTTATATTTTAACATATGTCATATACTTACTGAAGCGAAAGTATTATTCTACATAATGCAGCGATTTTATGGTATAATTAAAGGGTGTAGTTATTTCACGAGCTGTTATAATGAATGTTAGAGGACAGTGTTGTACTGAAAATCTGTATCCTAAAATACATTCTGATGTTTTGGATAGAGGGTTAATTTGTACTTATAGGAGGGAAGAGATGGCATTTGGGTCAGAGCTATAATGGTTTTAATGTTTTCCTTGTTCCATGGCTGGTGTGGTTATAGTATTAAAGATCACACTTCCAAAGCATGTCCCAATTACTTGGAGAGGCCAGGTAGCTAGTATGATGTGTGACTTTATCTTTTATCGGCACAGAGATCACTTTCACACACATAATATCACCAAAGAGCGTTCTTGTACAAAGGAAACTGACAGCAGCTTAGAGATTGCATTTACCACCCTACAAATGTGCTGCCATTCACCATACACTGACGCAGCAGCGGCACAGACAAATATTATCTACTGTTCTCTGATGTCTGTCTCCTGGGCCAGCCTGGCAGAAAAAAAAATGAGTGCAAGCCTGAGGCCGAGTGATAGAGCTTTACAAGCAACTTAATGAGCATTGGTGTGATAGAGGTGTTCACAGACAAAGCGATGGAGAGTTTTGCGAGCTAGACGTTGTTTTGTACACTTGAAATAATCAAATTCCGAGAAAAGTAACATTTCACATCCAGAAATTAGGAAAAGAGGCGTGGCATGATAGCAGTAAGGGCGTAGCTGAGTCACCATGGGGTGTAACCACACCTTGGGGGCGTGTTTAGCACCTGTGAAGCGCTAAATTGAGCCTTAGCCAAATACTGCACCGCTCTGAACACATTGCATTGACATGTGCGGCACCTATTCACCATGGCTCAGCTATGACTAGATGAGCCAAGTGGTTCTTATCTGCCATCAAATTCTATGTTTCTATTATGCACCCTGGGGGGCACAAGTGATGCCTCCTAGCTCTCGCACTGAGGAACAGAATTGTCTATGCATGCCATAGCCAATGTCCCACTGTACTGTAAGCAGACATTTTGAGAGTGGTTCCGATATTCATCCAATCAAAATTCATTAAGAACTAGTGACATCACTAAAGCATGATACACTTGGGGTGGTGGCGTATCAACCCTTCTAAAGAGGACAGGTGTAAATTTTGCCCATATCAACCAATCGGCTTCTAGCTATCATTTATCTAAGACAGTCTATAAAATAATAGTCAGAACCTGATTGGTTGGTTTGGGCAATACCACAACCTGTCCTCCCTTATGTGGTTTAAATGTTGCAGGTAGATCTAAACGGACGATGATAATATGCTATACTGAATGGGTTCTATTAATAATTGACAATTCACAACCAATGAGACCTGAGTGCGGCCGCACCGCGGAGCCAGACGAGCTGTCCGTGGCAGCCGGGCACTCCGGAGAGAGGGCCAGGAAAATTCTCTCCGCAATATAAAATTCCATCAGATACTATAGCTAGTAAAAGTAAACAAGTGAAAACGTTATTCCTCATTAACCAGCAAAATCATTAGGAGGTTCATTTTAAATTTTTCACATTTCTTCAGGTTATCACATTGGAGATGTTATGCTTCTGTATTACAGGATACTTTGCCTGTATTTTGTATTTTTTATTTTTATTTGGTTGGCTGTTTAAGATCATTTGGAGCAGTCCACCTTGATGCCTAGGTGTATTTACCCCGGACGCAACATAAGGGGCTTTTAACTGAATTTTTGGGTGCTAGGTTAACAGACCGGTCATTGCTGCTGACATCTATAAATAAATATGATAGAAAACGAAGATGCATTTGGAACTGTGTAACCTGTGGGGTTGTACGGGGGAACAGTGATGCCAACTTTAAGCCAGGAACTGTGGTTTGGGGATCATGAAGTCAGATGTTTTTGCAACGCTGAGATTGGGTCGCTGTGACATCCCTGGCCCCACCCTTCAGTAATACTCAACCAACCCGCAGTGTGCATTTCTCTAAAGCAAGTCTGCAAAACTGTCAGTCACTCTTTGTCTGATCTATTAGAGACCTTATTCCTAACATGGCAACCTACTGCAGAGGAGTGAATGAGACCGTGCTGGTCATATATAGTTAAGTATAAACACTGCAGTTACGCCTTGTACACTATTCAGCTCCATAGATACATTAATATCAAACACTGGCTTGATTCGCTCTTCGACATGACGTTACAGTGCAAGGATTTGTTTATTTTATTCTATAGTGTAATACTTGTTACGCAATCTATTTGAATATTGATACATTTGTATTTTAGACAACTTTGCATTTTTGCTGAATATTGTTTCTTTAATTGTTCAAATTGGCCACATAGGGACTCATTTTGAAGTTTAAATCTCATTATTGGCTTGTTACAAAATTAAAACAACAACAGCCAAACAGGCAGACGAGACGAGATAATCTGATGTGTATAAATAATTATCTGTGGGCTTAAATTTCAATCAAAGGTATTAGACAGAAATGTGAAGTTTTTCTCCGTGAGGCAAATTGTTTTACATTAAACAAAAACACTGCACAAAATATGTTTAATTCAGTATGAATTTTAATATGAGTTTAAACTATGTGTTTAGGAATTATTGTCTTCTGTTTACAAAGAGATAGCATGTAAAGATTACAACCAATCAGAGATAGTCTGTCATAAGCCTAACTTGTACTAAAATGATTATAGCTATATCTGATTGATTGATTGATTGATTGATTGATTGATTGATTGATTAGTTGTTGGTTGACTTGCCTTGGTTTGATTGCTAACTCAATAGCCAATCTTATAAAATTCTAATTTAGCACTGCTGCAAATTAGAGAGTCACCATCTTCCTAAGATTGCAGGTCCAGCAATGTATACTGTATAACTTCATTGTGCTAATTGTCTTTTGTAGTCAATACTGTGAATTTAGGGTTGTGTTCCTGTGTTTTGTTATAGGGGTGAGTTTGCTGTCTAATACCCCTTTTCCACTGACCTGAAAATCCCAGGTAATTGCACATGGACGCGCATCAACCTGGGATTTTGGTCAGTGGAAACGGCTCCACCCAGGTCCAGTCACCGGGGAGCCAACACTGCTAGGGAGCATGGTTTTTCTCGGGAAGGAGCGGGATAAGGCTCCGAACCAGGACCTGTTTACACCAAGGGGAGAGCCGCATTTCGGCGCAAGGAGGTGATGTCATCTCCAAGCGATGGCAATGCACCCGAGTGCAGTATGAACGGTGCCGATCCAGGTATAACCCACATTGGGGCCGCAGTGTAATACCCCTTTTCCACCAAAATTCCGGGTCTGACCCGGAGTTGGAACAAAGTTCCTATCCGGATCAGTCCCGGAATTTAGCCGGCGCCGACTTGATATATTCCCGAGTTGGCGCCGCTCACACCGGAGTCGGGTCTGCATAGACCCGGCTATTCCGGCGTGAAAGTAGACGCTTGGAGATGATGTCATCTTCAAGCGCTACTGAAGCCGGACCAATTGGCCGGCTTGCAGTGCACTCCAGGTCATCGTGACCCGGAGTGCGCTGTTCTCACAGCAGGGTTTCATGGGCTTTTGCACCAGGGAGCTGCCCGGCTTAACCCTGCCATAACCCAGGTTTTAGCTCCGGTGTAAAGTGGTATGTCCCAGGTCTGACCTGGGTCAAACCTGGGACCTTAGTGTAAAAGGAGTATAAGTAAGCTTATATTAATTACTAGTCCAAAGTATAGACATTGGATTCTCTGGTAAAAAAATAAATAAAAAAGGATCCAGATGAGGAAGTTAAAAATAAATAAAGTCTAAAAAGCAATAACCAAAGCCCCCTATGCATCTAGATGGGAGGTGTACTGCATTCCCGCTGTTGGAAGCCACCTTGTCATTATGTAATGCTTTGATTATTATTATCACCGTTTGTCATTGATATGGTGCCACAAAGTGTCTGCAGGGCCGCACCAGGGGCTAAACATAAAAACATTGCCAAACAGCAGAGCGTTGGTACAGTATAGCCGTGCTAATCCACGTATGCAATCTTATACACAGACGTCAGGGTGCAAAAATAGGCACTTCATTCAGAGACCAGAAACTAACGCCTATTGTCCGGCGTTCTCCATGTCCATCTATGGATTTTACTGTTCACTAGCCGAGGATTTCAGTAGCCTGTGCAATTAGTGGCGTAGACCAACTAGCAATAAATTAAATGCTAAACGATTACTCATTAGCACTGTCTGTAAGCCACAAATCTGGCAAAGACTGACCAGAGCTGCAATTCGGCCAGATGATGCCTATAGGCTGCCTTACGGCTTATAAGCTTGAAGCAGCCATCACCAGTCTTACAGAGGTAATAAAAGTTATCACATCCAACATATTACAGTCTGGTTTCAGCAAGGAAGTTCCCTATTCATCCACAGCAATGGGTCATTTTATTTCTAATTTAGCGTTTCGATGCCCAGGCACAAATCTACTGCTTCCGGCTTTAATGCTTCATTCTGTAAGGACCGGAATTGGTTCACGCAATTGGAAGGGTACACACTATACAGATATATCTGCTGATGATGGTCGTTCATACACACTCAATGACCGTTATCTGCTTCTGGCCGCTGGTCCCGCTGGCCAGGGGGGCGTTTCCCGCCCCCCTCCACGCGGCCTGTGATGCATGTGTACGGGCGGTTGTCAGACCACCCGGAAGACTAGGCAAGTCTCCCGGAACCGGCCGTCGCCGGCCCGCACCCCCCGTTTACGCCCACACTCCCCCCATAAAGGCCCACTTACTGTGCAAAGTGGGCAGTCCGAGGGGGGGGGGAATGATACGTTTTGCGCTGAATCACATCATCGTAGCCCCGCTCCCCACTTTACAGTGCCTGTGTTATCTGCTCTATCCAGCGAGGAGCGGGGCCATTGTGTCATTGTAGCCCAACTCCCTGCTTTACAGCGCCTGTATCATCGGCTCTGTACAGCTGGGGGGCGGGGCCGCAATGACGCGATTGTGCCACCATGCTCCCCCGCACCGCCCACCGTCTGTGAGTAGAGAGTCGACCTGGCAGCCTAAAAGTCGGTAAGTATGGGTATAGTGCGAGTATTTAGAAGTGGAGATGTTGCCCATAGCAACCAATCAGATTCTAGCTATTATCTTCTAGACGGTGCTAGATTAATGTTAAGTAAATATACCCCTAAAGCTGGGTACACACTGACAGATATATGAGCCATCGTCCAGTGTGTACCAGTTCATAGACATATCACATTGGCTGTGCTGCACAGCCGATGGACAGATATATCTACAGACCACCTGTACACACACAGCGGCAGCCGTGAGGAGGGGGACGGGACCTGCCCCCGCCCGCCAGCCGCCGGGACTCGCGGCCAGACACAGATGATGGCCGTCCAGTGTGTATGAATGACCATCATCTGCAAATATATCACTCGATCTGCAGATATATCTGTATAGTGTGTACCCCCCATTAGAGCATACAAGCCAGCATGCAGTGGTAGTGCTCTGGCTAAATTCCTTGTGCTGCAGTTTCCAGCTCATTATTTTTAGTTACAGGAGAAATCAGAGCAGGCTGCACATAATGTAATCGCATATGCTTATCGCTGGCGTGTGCTGAGCCTGTTTTCATGTATTATGCTGTAAGGGAACTCTCTAAAATGACCACCTGTCTATCAAGAAGCGCCAGGCTTGTTTTGATATGTAGCTGGTCTTTAATGAGAGAAGCTTTTAGTTTAACAGTTGTGAATCTTGAAAAATTGCTCCCCGGGGAGCTGCGTTCTCCTGAAGAGACCTGCTACAGGAGACAGAGCTCTTCTTTTTTTAACTCTCTTATTTACAAAGCGGATTCTTTTTACTAAAAGGAAAAGTGACAGCGATACAGTCTGGGATAGAAGTTTTTTTGGGGGGGGGGTTTGTTTCATTTTGTTTTGTTTTTTTCTTTCTTTAAAGTGCTGTGTAGTAAACAAACATTAATATTTTATAAGTTCCCAAAATATTTAATTGCATGCAGAGCTAAAAAGAAATTGTGTATCAAACACAGTGGACATTAGTTTAAATGGGGATATGTATCAATACAGTATGGGCCATGTTCAATATGGGAGCGAAAAGTCCGTGCTGGACTTTTCGCTCCACATCGGAGGTTAGAGTGGGGATAAAGTATCGGGCGCGTGCCCGCTTAACCCCGTATTCAATTTAAAAGGAGCGAAAACGGGACCCAGCAAAATTAGAACTACGTAAAAAAAAGGGAATTTTCGGAAATGTGCCTGGGACCCCCTTAAAGATGTCCAGACATGGGGGATCACTATGGGTACCCCCATTTTTGCCTGCTGAAGGAAGTCAGGGTTTGTAATAGCCGCGGCAGGTGCGTATTTGCGGCTATGAAGAAGTGGTGAAGAATAGCACTTAGGAATAGTTTTTTTTTTTAATATCTATCAAATTTGGGGTACAGGAAAATGGGGGTAAGCATATTTTTAAGTCCCCAAAGTGCATTTTAAAAATTCTTCAAAAATGCACCTGCCGCTGCCACCCGCTTTCTTTTAAACACCTGCCGCATACTTGGGAAACCCCTGAATTAATTTCACTATTTAAAAATGTGTTCCCCATTTTTTTTTTTTTCACCCCAAAATTAAATTTTTTTTTGGGTTGTCGCTATTTTTTTTTAAACTTTTTTTGACACAGTTCATATTTAGGGGGTATTCCCATGGGTGCAGGCTATTTTTTTTAAATCCTGCACCCCTAAACCCCAATTCTGCATTTTTTTCGCCATGTAACACATGGTGAAAACTTATCCCCGTTTTTTTTCAAAGACTTTTCGCCGATGCTTTGAAATTGAATACGGGGATAATGAAAATAGGCAAAAATGACGTAATCGGCGATAAATTATCGCCAATAATGGCCTTTTCGCTTTAAATTGAATATGGCCCTATGTATCTATATAAGGAAAGAAAGAGGATGTTTCATGAGGCGGGATGTACTATGCATCGCATTTTGCAACCAATACATCCCGCCACTTATCGGGTTCACAATGGCGTTAATAATGCCGATATGACTTAGAATTGCAAACAAAAACATAAAGCACAGCTCTTCTGAAAGTGTCCCTTGCGATGATAGGACTTCCAGGTTTATAACCCAATAGTCCCTCCCAGGGTCTCCCGCACTGCATGTATAGAAGGCATTACCTAATGAGTCCAAGCTCCAGAAGGTAACGCATTTCCGAGCTTGGTACATATGGGGAATGCGACCAAAACTCAGAAAACTGCAGCTTTCAGAATTTTGTCCATATTTTGCTTGTAGTACATCCCACCCATAGTGACAATACTTTTATTAAAAAACAACCTCTTATAATAGAAATGGTGCACACAAGGTCAGTGGTGCATGAACTGCTTTACAGTGCATGCCTGATGCAAAGTCCAATGAAACGCGTCGGGTAAGTGGCTTGGCATACACATTAAGATCAGGAGAAGAGCAGATTTGGACTCCTGTTTTCGGCACTTCACCGGAAGCAACAATTGGACTGTTTAGAGGCAGTATACTATGTTAAGTAGTTCTTACACCACTGATCGGGTATGCATTGTTTTCCGCTATAATAGACAGATTTTAATGAAGGTATTTTTACAATGAAGCATCTATTTCATTTCCCTATATGGATTTACTAGTCTAAATAAGAATTCATAAAAAAAAAGTGAACGTTTTCGGAGTTTGGCTGCGGGAACCAACGCCATCTTCGATATGGAGTCGATTCCCGTAGCCCCGCCCCTTCCCGATGGTCTGGGGTTGTGAAGAGGGGTATGAGCGGACCTCTGACTACTCAGCAGCTTTGCACATGCGGGAACTCAGTTGGCGCGGAAGCACAGTGGTAAGTAACCCTGCTACTTCTGTATAAGTGTTAGTGATCACGTGGATAGCTTTTCGGAGCAGCTGTTCCCGCACCAGAGCAATACTGAATAGCCTTGGTAGTTAAGTATTCACTGCCGCAACTCGTCCCAGGTGATGAATAGGCCCCTATGTCTGTGATTGCCCAACCTCGTTTTTATTACTGTTTTTTCCAAAAATGATAAAGTGCCACAGAATTTGCTGGAGCTGTACAAGTAACAACTAATACATATAAATAATAAATTAATAACATCTACACTTATTTACCATTCAATGTTTATTATATATATTGCTTCCTGGTTATGCAGCAATTTACAGAGAATTTTTAGGACGTCACATCAGTCCCTGCCCCAGTGGATCTTGCAAACTATGGGCCTGATTCAGACCCACTCGCAAGCGGCTGTCCGCTCGCAAGTGGGTCGATGGTGTGCACTGCGCATGCGCACGACGGAGGGAGCTCCGTCGTGCGCATGCGCAAGACGTGACGAGCGAAGGACTTTCCTTCACTCGTAGTGTCTGATCAAAGGGGGCGTGCTGTTGATGTTGATTAACAGCACGCCCCCTTTGGTGGGCGTGCCGGGGGCGTGCCTGCCAGACGGAGGCGTTCCCATGGGAACGCCTACCGTCAGAAGCCGGCCCCACTGACATCACTAGTGATGTCAGTGGGAGTGATTTTGGCTCTGATAGAGCCAAAATCACTCCTGGCCTTGTGGTTGAGAAACTCAACCGCAGGCTTCTGGTCGCACTGGCGATGGCCGCGATGGTCAAAACCATCGCGACCATCATCCTGCACGCTCGTATAGGCTGTGGGTGGTGACCCACAGCTATACGAGCGTCCAGGAGGACGCTCCATTTTAATGGAGGTGGGCCCTGATTCAGAGGGAGCGCTCTGGTCAGAGCGTCCGACTCTGAGTCAGGGCCTATATTCCCTGCAACACAGACATTCACATACTAGGGGTAATTTTGTCAGAAGTCAGTTAACCTAACAGTATGTCTGTGGAATGTGGGAGGAAACCGTAGCACCTGGAGGAAACACAAACAGTGAGAGAACATACAAACTCCACACCAATATGATTCTTGAGAGGTTTGAATCATACCCATGAGAGGCATGAATGTTAACCATTGTACCACATGCTGCTCTCTCTCTCTACAAACACACGCATGCACGCACACACACACACACACAAATACACACACACATATATATTCCTGGATTTGAACCTATTCTTACCCGTGTACATACTTAATGGATATATCCTAGGCGATGATACACTCGAGTAAGCAATTCACAGCATGCCCTGATAGCCAAAGCAACTCCAGACTAATGAGTAGACTGCGCATCCATACATTATATTATGCTCACTAATCTATCCATTAGAGATGGACATCGACCTGCTTCACAATGCTGGTAATTGTGGCAATGTCTATCAGAGGGCAAGACCACGATGGCGCATTTACTTCACCATGCCCCCAGCACAGCCTACTTCTGGTGCAGTACCAACCGGCCAGCATAAAGGTCGGCACAGTACGGTTTGTCAAAAATGCCAAGTTGAAAGTGGAAAGTTCCTCTTAAGGGTATAGTTACTAATGTGTGGGTTTTTAGAAGTGAAGATGTTGCCCATAACAGCCAATCAGATTCTAGCTATTATTTTATAGAAGGTGCACTACTAGATAAATGATAAGTAGAATCTGATTAGTTGCTATGGGCAACAACTCCTCTCCTAAAACCTGCACTTTATTAAATATACCCCTTAGGGCCATATTCAATATGGGGCGAAAAGTCCATTACCAGCGATAATTTATTGCCGATGACGTCATTTTCGCTAGTTTCAATTATCCCCATATTCAATTTCAAAGATTTTCGCAGGTGCGAAAAGTCTTTTGTAAAAAAACGGGGATAAGTTTTATCCACTGCAGAGGTGGCGAAAAAAAGTGCAGAATTGGGGTGTAGGGGTGCAGCATAAAAAAAAAAAAAATAGCCTGCAGCCTTCGGAATGTCCCCTTAATGTAACATTTTAAAATAAAGATTCCTTAGGACACCCCAAAATAGGTACTTTCATTTTGGGGGTGAAAAAAAAATGTTGGGGAACAAACTTAAAAACTAGCGAATTAGCCTCAGGGGGGGGTTCCCCATGTTTGCAGCAGGTGTTTTCTAGAACACGGGTGGTAGCAGCAGGTGGATATTTGAAGAATTACAAAAAAAACACTTTAAGAACTTAAAAATTTGCTTGCACCCATTTTCATGTACCCCAAATTTGACGGGACTAGTTATTTCCCCCCAAAAAAAGAAGATAAATGCTATTCTTCACCACTTCTTCACAGCCACATTTATGCACCTACCTCGGCTATTTAAAAACCCTGATTACCTTCAGCAGGCCAAATCGGGGGTACCCATAGTGATCTCCCATGTCAGACCATCTTTTGGGGGGTGACAGGCTGATTTCCCCTAAAGTGACAGGACTTTAGGATACTTACCTTTCCGCCATGTCCCGTTTTCGCCGGATCCTAATTGAATACGGGAATAAGCGGGCATGCTCCGGCTACGTTATCCCTGCAAACAACGGCGATGATGGCGAAACGTCTGACCTCGGACTTTTCGTGTCAAATTGAATATGGCCTTTAGCCCCGTATTCAATTTGGAGCGAAAATCCAGATGACGTCATTTCGCCAGGCGGAAAAGTGTCGCCGTATTTAATTTGAAAGACTTTCCGTCTAGGAAAAGGTGCAGAATTGGGGTTTTGGGGTGCAACGTTGCGGGAACCCCCGTGCAGCCTTCAGACAGTCCCCCAAAGGGAAACTATAAAAAAAAAACACTTGAGAACAACCCAGTGAAAAAAAAAAAACCATCGGGGACAAAGTTAAAAACTAGCGAACTAGACTCCAGGGGGGTCCCCAAGTTTGCCCCAGGTGTTTTTTTCATTGCAGATGCTTGTGGCAGGTGGATTTTTCACGATTTTTTAAACTTAACTTTAACAACCTTAAAATATGCTGACCCCCATTTTCAAGTACCCCAAATTTGCTGGGATAAGTTATTTTCTGCAAAAAAACCTCCTGAATACTATTCTGCACCACGTATAGAAAAATGCTATTTAGCAGCTATTGAGCCCGTTTAAAAACACCAAATACCTTCAGCAAGCCAAATCGGTGGTAATCATAGCTAACCCCCATGTCAGAGCATCTTTTGGGGGGTGATTTGCCCAAATCTGACAGGACTCTCCGCTTGTTTCAGTTTTGCCGGGTCCCGTTTTCGCCTACTTTCAAACTGAATACGGGTATACGCGGGGACGAGAGCTATACTTTTCCGCCTGCAAAATAGGCGAAGTAGGCAAAATGTCTGGGAGGTGGAAAAGTATCGCAGGTCCGGCTCAAATTGAATGCGGCTCTTAGTGTCTAAGCATTCCCCTAGTAACACTGACACTTTACTGGAACTAAAAAGGTGGAACGTGTATAAATCATGGCCATTTGGAGCTAGGAAAGTTCCATTTATACATTTACATAATTCTTTACCATCCAATACAACCTTATTGGTCAGCTTTCAGGCATAGCACAGCCAGCAAATTATATAATACTAGAATTAAAGTAAATGATAGTAGAGATGATTTTATGGTCCTTGTCCTATATGGGAAATCTCAGTCCTACACGTTAAAATTAAAACGGCTGACTATGCCGCCTACAGTATTCACCACACATTTTTGTTTCATAATTATGTGGAAACTGCAGTTATGGCCACGTTAGATTACAATATCTTCGGATGGTGTAAACCGCTTTAAGCCTATGGAGGCTTTACTCAAAGGAGAGAGATATTCCAATCCCTCTCCTGCAGCCTCCGGCCGGTTACAGGGTGTCACAACTGGGCGGGCATTTTACATGTGCCCGTCCATATCAGCTGCCAATCAGTGGCGGCCTCTGTGGAAAGTGTACTGGCAGCCGACTGAGCGCAAATACACCCAGCACGATTCGCCACTATATCTGCAGATATATCGGCCATCGGATGTGCTGCAGAGACGATGCGATATGCCTGTGAGCAACGTCGTTCACATACATACAGTATCGCTGGTATTATATACACCTGCTGACAAGCCTGCGATATACCGGGCAGTGTGTACCCAGCATAACACTGCACATATGCGCAGTGTCAGATTCCCCCGCAGGAGTCAATTACATATGGTTTAGGGGTCTATGGACCTCATTCAGAGTCGGTCGTAAGCGGCCGCTCGGTCGTACGCATCCATAGTTTCCAAACCACGCATGCGTGCGGTTAGTTGTGGAGACCTTGCGATCCAAAATGCTGTCGATCGTACGGCTTACGAGCAGGAAGTGGCTTCCGAGTGTTGATTGACATGAAAGCCCGTTTGTGGGTGGTGACGGGGGTGGTGGTCTAAACACGCAGGCGTTCCTCACCGTTTTCAGGGCGTTTCAGGGGCGTGCATAAATTTCCTGCTACGACCGACATAGAAGGCCGGAAGTAGTAAAAAGTCACTCTGCGAGCAGGTTAGAGGCCTGGCTGATCGTACAGCTTGAGATTGGGTACGTGCTCTCTCAAGCCCCAGAGTACAATTGATACTATCGAATGTGACTGATGTTATGTCTGATGTTTCTATTTTGTGCACACAATGCAAACAGGTAATAATCGATTGTTGTTGCTAATAACACTGCTAATGGGCTTGTAATTGATTCAGTTGCGTTTGCATTAGCGAATAATAAGAATAAATAAATTTCAGGGGGATGGCTTATTCTATGCGTTTTTTGGTAATTTTTGGTGTAATTTGCACACAACACAAGCGGCCGCAACCAGCAGAAGAAAATTAACATACAGCGACTGACAACAACTGACTCAATCGCTAGCTGGAGGAGGTGCTTTGTTCATGTATGGGCGTCACTTTGGTTGCGATCGCCCGGCCGTGCGATTGTTTTTTTTTTCTGATTCTCGATCGTTAGGCGTACGACCGAGCGGCCGCTTACTACTGACTCTGAATGAGGTCCTATATTCTAAGCAGTGATAAGAGACAGAGTGAAAAGTGATAAGAAAGTGATAAGGTACCAGCCAATCAGCTCCCAACTGCCATCTCACAGGCTGTGTTTGAAAAATGACAGTTGGGAGCTGATTGGCTGGCACCTCATCACTTCCTTATCACTTTTCACTCTGTCTCCTAACACTGCTTAGTACATAGACCCCATAGGGGCCCATTTATCAAAGTGCATTTGAGGTAAATTCCCCGAAAACACCTGTTTTCGGGGGTTTACCTCAAATACTTAGTATCCCCCGAATGTATGAAGGAGGGACCGCAGCAGTTATCTCCGATATCTGCTGCGATCCCTCTATTGCCGCCGGCAGCCGCCTCCCCCGTAGGTTTCTATGGGGGATTCGATGCTGCCAATGTATCAATATCAGGAATGCGAAGCATTCCTGATATTGGCCCCAGCAGCTAACGCTATCTAAAGATAGCGTTAGCCGCTGTTTCCTATGGGCACTTACCGCATATCAGCCGGCGGAGGGATCTGCCAGATCCCTCCGCCGGCAATGGGCGCCGCTCATGTGCAGTCCGCGGGACTGTGCATGCGCAGAAGCCCCGACTGCCCTCCAGAGACATCGCAGGGACGGGCTCTTTTCGGAGCCCGTCTCCCTGCATGTCCCGGATAATACATCCGGCAGATAGGATCGCATTTTGCAATGCGATCAGGGGCGATACTGCATGCCCTGATCGCATTGCAAAATACGATCATTAATAAATGGGCCCCTTAGACTACTCCGATATATGCCGGGAAAGTAACTCACAGAAACAGCAGTTATCGCTACCACTTTCCCTGCAGATTCAGTTTAGTACATAGTGGGGATATTTTAAATCTAAATGATTGTTACTAATAGCATCAGTGCCGCGATTATTAATACATACCTAGGCATTAAGCTTGTAGATGAGGTTAAAAGTAAAATGGCGGCTGATGTAATGATAGCGATTGTTGTCATTCCGATGAATTTTACTACCGTTCGGAAATGTTTTATTTGGACATGTTTTCTCTCATTTAGTTTTGCTTCTAATCAGTTCCAAGCTTCCCGCTGTATATCTTTGTCTTTCCTTCCTCTTCCCCTGTGTGAGGCGCGTTTAGAAGCTCGTATTGAGCACGCAGAGAATTTGCAAGAGAATCTGGTTGTTGACATCACAGGGTACCTCATCCTTTGCGGAAAACCTTATTGCTTGAAATTGATTTTGTCTTCCGGGGCTGTGTGATTTACTTATAGTAGATAATGCTACGCATTTAGATACATCCTATTTCCAATGTTTATCTGTCTCCCCCTAACAAGTGGCTGCTTATCCTACCCACATTCTCACTAGATTGAGGAAGATCTGAGGGAAACAAAAGCCACTGAGAATCTGTTAGGGATTTTTTTTGACATGCTCGGAGTAGTTTCACTTAGTGTGAAGTCTTCATATTGCATCAGTGGAAAAAGTCATTATAGGAGGACGTTGCTGAGCAACACTGTAGAATTACTGTATCAAGGAGATAAATAGCACATTTTAAATACTGGTTTTCATTTTAATTAAACAAAACGTGCACCTATTTTTATTATTAGAGAAAGATGTCTGTGGCGATTAGGATGATTTTCTATCGGCGCTCATCTTAGCTGTAGACAATAACTTAACACTGCAATTTATTAAGAACACATTGCATGGGCGGCTCACCGGTGATAATGGCTGCTAGCACCGATGATACCGGACTGTCTGTGATTGCATATGTGTATACGTTAACCAGATTTTTGCAGTGTACTGGAAGTCTGGATTTGGGCCTTCAGTCCATTGTTGTTTAAAAAGAAAGTTAATTTAAAAAAAGGGCTTTTTTGTAAATTTTTGTTTTTTAAGTGAAAAAATCTGATCTGTATGTAATTAAAATTTTTTTTAAAATGCTTTGTTTAAATAATGAAAGCCTATTTTTGGCAGTCTGGTCTTGCTGTCACGGTGATAGGATTGCAGCAGTACACGTATAGGCGGGATCCTTCCCCGTCAGGAAGCTCTCGCTTTCGGAGAAGTCCAGAATAACATCTCTGTCGTGTTCTGCTGCCTGCGATAGCCGTCAGGAAAACCTTTAATTGGCAGAGGGGTCCATTTATCAATACTTATCTGCGGCTGAATCCAGGAAAACACCAGTTTTGGGGGGGGTAACTGCAAATATTTCATAGGGACCCCTCCATTCCAGCCGGCGGCCGCAACCCCCATGGGTTTCTATGGGGGATGCGATGTTGACATATTTACCAACTTCGGGAATACGATGCAGTTTGGAGAATGGCCCCCTGAAGATGGCGGGTGCCCACTGTAACCTATGGGCTACACAAGGCAAAAACTACCGGGAGCGGGTTCCATAAGACCCTCCCCCAGCAATGGCTGTGGTCAGTAGACTGCACATGCAATGCAGTCCCGGAACAGGAGTGAAGAGACTGCTGGTGCGGTCACTTTACTCTCTGCACATCGCAGGAACGAGCTCCTTTGGGGGGTGGCAGTTTTGAAGCTGGCAAGTGTCTAATGACAGGCGTTAAAATCCAGACGCCTGTCATTAGACATATGCCAGGAGCCCGACGCCCAGCATCCCGATTGAAGGGATGCTGGGCGCCGAGAGCAGATAGCCGCTTTTTAGGTTAAGGGCTCCTGGGGGGGGACTTAGGGTTAGGCTACCCCTAAGGGAGGGTTAGGGGGTAGAATAGGTTAGCAAATACTTACCTTAGGACAAATGGGATTTTCACTGCTGCCGGGATGCTGTGTCGGGATTCGAACCGCCGGCCATGCGTCCCGTGGTTAATCATACCGATTCCTTTTTTTCTGACCCTGCATTTGCTTTTTGTTACATCCGGGCGATATGATCGCATCCTGCAATGCGATCATGGGAGCTAATTTCACGCCCAGATCGCCTTGCAAAGGCGATCATTAATAAATGGGCCAAAAGAGCTGTCCTAGATGTGGCGAAAACAACTGTGTCCGTCAGAAAAGGGCTTATCTCCAGTATACAAGACCCATTAAGATCCTAGAGCGCACGGTGCGGATTGAATGTGTCACCTGATTTGAAGACCGCGGCTCCTGTCCAGTAAGGACCCCCCGTTAACTACTTTAGAATTCAGCCCAGGTAATCAGAATCTGCCGTGGGGCACTTTGTGCCTCATGCCTCAGTGATCTCACTAGTTATTTATTGAATGAATAGACAACAGGTAACATTTAATGGTTGACGTGAGTTATAATGTAATGCCCGGGGACTGTTCTAGCGTACTGTACATGGTTTACACAGTAGCCTGAAAGTGTCAAGGAAACAATCATCCCACACACCCCTGGGTGAAGCTGTGAATCTCATTTATCAACAAGTGATATTCTTGTTATCACTTGTTACTAGTCTTAAATGATGCTCCAACCAATCAGCTACTAACTGTCATGTATTTGAAAAATGACAGGAGCTGATTGGCTGGAGCACCATTCAAGATTAGTTGTGTATAGTCTGCAAAACAGCACGAAAGACCTAAAGGTAAGGTGGCAATGTCATGGATTTAGATTTTAACTCTAGGGACCTGTTGAAATACCCAACATCACTGACTGGCACACCAGCATATATTATGAATTGTTTACAAGTCAAATGTGGACTTTATGCAAATTACAGGCTACCAGTCTGGCTCTGCATTACGGCTCTTTTGCATGTGCGATCACATAGACAATCCTAGCCGGTGATTTCTTACCTCAGCCGCATCTGTAGCACAAAGTTCTTTCCATACTGCGAGGGCTCTTTGCATAGAGACTATAGCTGGAGCTGCCAATTTATCTTCTGCATTGTAGTAAAAAAAAAAAAAACAACAACAATAAATTAAATAATCAGTCTCAGCTCACAGCATTAATCCTTAGCATAAAGGTGGCAAAAGGAAACCAGTCCGGGCGTTTACGTGCCCTTTTCTCTCTTCCAAATCTACCATCAGAGACTGTGGTGATGGTATGTACTAATAAATGCTGTGCTCTATTAGAGTTGGTGTCCCAATGTCTGACCTAGGGCTGTTTGATGTGTGATCCTCCCACTGCTGTGTCCTTTCCATAAATAGTCCCAGACATTAAAGAAAAGTCACTATGCTGTATAAAAATGGTGAGATATCACTAATAATGAGTAAATGCATGGGAATACAAACTAGGAAGATTTAATGAAAAACAGAACGATCACTCATTCCGTCCTTCATTTATATGCACTGCACGCGATATCGTGTGATTGGCCGTGCAGTACAGCCAATCACACAACGTCGCTGACGACACGTGGGAGTGTGCAGTAGTGCGTACACACTAGATCATGTCATTTGTCATTGCAATTCTTCGAAAATCATCAAACCCAGCTTAAGGTCAACCTGTGGCCCTGTGGTTATTTAGCTTTTCTGGTACCACAATTCTCAGGCAGAATATAGTCCATATTTTGGATCAGATGTAGGCTACAAGTGGCTCACCAGCTTTGTGGAACTTCAGCTTCAATGACTGGTCAACCAGAGCCAAAATCCTGCAAGGCATGCTGGGAACTGACGTGCCGCAGTGGCCGGAGTTCCACATGTTGCGTATATCTGATCTAAAATAAGTTTTTTACACTATACCAGCCTGTAATAACAACAAAGACAACTAACAGACGAGTACTCTCTATATTTAAACCAAAGCTCTTATTGATATGCAGTTTCAAAAAATCTTGAAGTCAACATATAGGGGTATTCAATATGGGAGCGAAAACATCGTTTTTGCGTTAATATCGGAGGTTTTACTTTTACACCGTATTCAATTTCAAAGACTTTTCGCAGTTTTGAAAAGTCTTTGATAAAAAACGGGGATAACTTTTCACCATTGAATAGGTGTCGAAAAAAAGTGCAGAATTGGGGTTTAGGGGTGCAGGCTTAAAAAAAATAGCCTGCACCCCTGGGAATGACATTTAAAAAAGAACTGTGTCGAAAAAAATTTTTTTTTTAAAATAGGGACACCCCAAAAAATTAATTTAAAAATTGGGGTGAAAAAAAAAAAATGGGGAAAAATTGATTAACAATAGGTAAATAGGTTCAGGGCTATTCTGCAAGTATGCGGCAGGTGTATTCTAGAATAGATTATTAGCGGCAGGTGTATTCTAGAATAGATTATTAGCGGCAGGTGTATTCTAGAATAGATTTATAGCGGCAGGTGTATTCTAGAATAGATTTATAGCGGCAGGTGCACAAATGCAGAATTTTTAAAAACTTACTTTAGGGACTTAAAAATATGCTAGTACCCATTTTCAAGTACCCCAAATTTGATGGGACCACTTAAAAAAACGAAAAAAATAACCTAAGTGCTCTTCTGCATCACTTCTTCAATGTCGGGAAAAAAACACCTGCCGCAGCTATTTAAATCCCCGACTTTCATTTAAAGGCTAAAACGGGGGTACCCATAGTGTTCCCCCATGTTTTTACAACTTTAGGGGGGTCTTACAATTATTTTAAGGAAAAATTCGTAACTTTACGCAAATCCAACTTCGGAGTTTCCCGTTTTCGTTAATTTTATATTGAATACGGGGATAAGCGGGCGCGCGCACGATACTTTAACGCAGGTAAAAACTCCGATATGAAACGTTAACTTCGACAGTGAAGTTAACGTTTCATATTGAATACCCCTCATAGAGTTGAAGCTTAGAACCATGTAAAGTTCTACCCACTTGCTCTCCTCTTCCTTGGCGGCTCGCCATTGAGTTCTGCACCTGCCCATATAACAATTAGAGTGAGAATGGCCCATCGTGCAGCAATTGTAGGGCACGTGGATTCAGCTGAGTACATAATCCAGGCCGCGATTCAAAAGGCTGACACCAAAGGGCTATTGACATGGAAATTAAAAGCATTAGAGGTCGGCACTTGTTCATTTTATCACCAGTTACCGGCCACCTTGCCAGATTCCAGTCACCAAACAGCAGATACAATTGTGAGGATGCTAACCTCCCATGAAACCATCAACTTCTTTTAATGGGGCTCTGCTGTTTAAACACAGGGAAAAGATATTACTTTTTAGAATAAAAAAGAATTCCGGTTGCCTGGAGGTCATCGGCAGACTGTGTTCCCATCGGAGTTTTCCCATCTGCGGTTCTCAGGATGTTAATAGATAAGAAATAATGGGACAAAAAAAAGCCGAATTGCCCCAACCAACTTCTCCTGCACAAACTTAGACTGCAGATTACTAAAAGCGAAGACCTAACAGGGCTGGCTGGCTACTGGGCGCACAAGATGACTTGTGAGAAGTTATATTTATTAAAAATCCAATATATTATGCTGTGATTCTCACACGGGACTAGGTTTGTTTATCGCAATCATTTGTGATTTTTTTTTTTTTACTTGTTTTTTCCGTTACGGGTGCAACTTTTTTTATTGCTTGTTTACAGCAATGATTGGCTAATTCAGTGACGGAGATTGGGACAATTCAGGAGCAGCAGCCGGATGTTTTTTAAACTGCGCCTCCAATTTATTAAGAAAACATGTGTGTGGGGGGCCATTTGGGTGAGTTGTTGCCTCCATTTTGTGACTTCATCTTCCTATGCAGATTTGCATGGCTTCGACAGTGGAGATGTGGCGGCCATTTTGAGTAACCTCAGGTTACTCAGGTGGCCGATGCCTGCCTGATGGTCGCTATGGTGATCCAGTGCTTCGTATTCAGGCGCAGAAGGGGATCACAGAAGCCGCCGGTGGGTGATTTTATTTTTTTTTCTACACAAGACGCCTCCTGCGGCTTTTGTGTATTTTCGCACAGCTGCTGCATACAAAAACGCATCTGCGGCGCCAATAGGGTCCATCGCTGAATCACGACCTGAGTTCTTGCTGGGGGTGGGATGAAAAAATGCGTCCAAAGCTCCAAAAGCTGATGTTTTTGGAGTTTTCAATGTATTCCCAATATGTACAAAGCTTGTACCCGGTAGGCAATGCCATCTGTAGAAACCTATAGGCTCCTATTCGCATTGTGCCTTAGAGAGATCCAATAGGATTTCTTCCAGGGTCCCCTGCAGCTTGTGCGCCAGCGTGTGCATGTTAGAGTCAGGGACGTATCTGTAATGGGTGCAGGGTGTGCGGGGAAAACGGGCCCCGCACCGCACACCCTGCACCCATAGAATTACTTACCTCTCCGAAGTCCCACGTCGACGCAGGGGTCTGGCGCTGTAAAAACAGCTGGAAAATGGCCGCCGCGGCCATTTTCCTGTCGTTTGCACATGCGCAGTACAGGGAAAATGGCCGCCGCGGCCATTTTCCCGGTGACCAGCGCATCCTCTATAGACTCTGGGCGCACTCTAGTGTCCAGAGTCTATAACTCCAGCGCTGGCCACGCACAGCTCAGCGCGCTGCCGGCTGCCGGACAGAGAGGAGGGGGACCGTGTCGGAGACTGCACACGGGCCCCCTTACTCTCTAGAAACGCCCCTGGTCAGAGGGACACCCGGGTCATAAACCCAGAAGTCTCTTCTTTGGGAAAGAACCACTCTTGTCAGAAGAGATGTCCTTTGCAACTTTAATCACATTTGTAAGTGCAAACTGGCGGTAGGTGACGGAATGTATCGTATTATGGCTGTGATACATCCCGCCACCTGTCGCATGCGTACTGTACAATATTAAGAAAGCAAAACTTTGTAGAAATGAAAAGCTCGGAAAATTCAAAGACGTTAGGTAGAAAATTAGACATGAAGATAAAATTATTTAGGGGTCTATTTACTAAGCAGTGTTCGGAGACAGAGTGAAGAGTGATAAGAAAGTGATAAGGTGCCAGCCAATCAGCTCCCAACTGTCATCTCACAGGCTGTGTTTGAAAAATGACAGTTGGGAGCTGATTGGCTGGCACCTTATCACTTTCTTATCACTTTTCACTCTGTCTTCTAACACTGCTTAGTAAATAGACCCCTTAATATGTTGCGGGATTAAAGTGCTATCACAATAAGACCTACGTCTGTGCTGCATGTACAATAAATGCATTTTATTTTATATGCAATTTTGAGTCCATTTTTCTTTAAAGCGTTTTTGATTTTTTTTTTCTTCTAGAAATAATTAAACATATGAAACACGTGAACTACTTACTCCAGGTCGTTTTCCTAATTTTACCTTGTTTTACTGTCTGATGTGATTACTGAATGTATTCCTTCCCCCTCCCCTACCTCTCTTCGCCTTCTCAGTTGTGACAGAATAAATTAATGATCCATTGAATTTAGTCCATCTCTCGCTGTTGCCTATTTGTGAGTACTGTACTTGGTGATTCATGGTCTCATTTGTTTTGCAGAGAAAGCCTTTGATGAATTGATTAGTCTTCCAAATGGACAGTTTGATAATGTGTTATATCAGTACGTATTAAACAGCGTTTTTAATACACTCAAATCCCTAATGAACATATTCTAAAATTACTTCACTACATCAAGATTCATCAAGTGACCTTTTGGTATGTTTAAGGACAACATTATGATAATAAGTAGTCCTCGAGAATGGTTATTCTATTTGAAGGTCAACATATTGTAATTATAAACCTTTCCGATGCCATCGCTCTAAGCAACGTGCTTAATACTTTATATGTTCCTCCTCTTTGAATAGAAACGTAGATTTTGCCTGCTACCAAATATAAACTCGTACTCAAGCTATCCTATAGCATCCTCCGAACACGTGATGGAACCAAATCAGATTACCGTGACTTACTGACTGGCACGTATGGAATAAATATTTTAGAAATGGTCCTAAATATGTCACTTTTCCACAGCTCTCAGAAGTGGAATATTAATGTATTTTTTGTTTTGTGCTGTAATTGAGCAGAAGTTCTCTAATCAGGATAGAAATATCTCACTTATGCAGATGTTGAGTATTGAGATTGTGGCCAATCAAAGATATTATACTTGCTACAACCTTGAAACCAAAAAGTGCTTTACTGCTTGTTAAAGAACTGACATGACTTTCTGACTTTTTGAGCAGTAAATAGTATAAAAGTATAAAAGTCCATTTACGTTTTTTAAAAGCCTGAAGAAATGCCTCTTTGCACTGAGGATCATCTGGCTGTCGGGGGAAGAACTTACGTTGAGTTTGTTGAGGTCCTTAAAGGAAAAAAACTTCCAGCAGGTATAAAAGTTAGAGGAAGGTTTGGAATTGGTCATGTTGCATAGTTCTGCTATTGGTATGAGCTGGAAGGTCACCTGTATAATAGGATGCCTTGTTGGTTTATAGCTTGGCTAGGCTCTGCACTCCTATAGGCCAGTACACAGTACCATATCTAGGGCTATAGGTGCCCCTGGCAAAGTGACTAACTGAAATATTTAAAAGCAAGGGCTGTGGTAATTTGCAGAGACTCAGCCCGGCGGGCCCCTAGGGGTTACAATATTGAATGGCTCAGACAGGCTGCTGACCACCCACGACCGGCACCCACGGCAAGTTCCATCCTAGCCAACTGGCAGTTACAACCCAGTTACCGCCTTGCAGCTCCTCTGCTCTAGCCCTATAGTGTAGTTTGCCATTGTGTAGCCAAGTAGAGATATTTCACGAGCATTCTCCTGGGCACATGGGGCCGTGGTGGAAAACCATGGCCAGAACCTGATAAAAGGGTTTCTTTAATACTTTTCAATGGGCAACCCCATTACTATTGTCCTCCTCTTCCAAAATTAGTATTATTGGTCATCCGCCTTCTGCTGTCACAACCAAATATAGGGGACAACGAGCAAGAACACTATGCACAATGAATGTATATAGTGTGTATGTGTATTTGGGCACTATGATATGGCACAGTCATACAGAGGTATACACCCCTACAGAGGAGGCCTGTGGTCCAGCTTGAGGCGCTGATGTGATCATTGCGTCTTGGAAGGACAATTCAAAAGCACGCGCCTTCCAATGGTGCATAACATGGGGCTTACCCCCTCCATTCATTTCAATGTTCCATATTGATCAAATCTATGTTTCGCATGACTCTTAAAAAGAGAATATGGGGGAATAATTTATTTTACGAGACCATTCAGTCCTTCTTTACCATCCCTCTGTCCATCCAGGCTGCCTCCCCTGGGTATGATGTACGGCTCTACCTGGGCGACATTCTCCTCTTTCCCCAAAGTGCCTGTTTGGTTCCTTAGTCTATACCAGCCCCCCCCCCCCCTGCATCTGATTATGTACAGCCGTTCTTTGCAGTCTTTGTAGCTTATTCTGCAGTTCGTAATGTCAAGGGGAAGTTCGGCGGTTTTCTGTACGTTGTACCTGATTCAGTGTTGGTCGCTAATGTAAACACATTTAAGAATTTTGCCGCTTAGACATTGCTAAAATATGCTAATGCATCAGCCGGCGAAATTTATATTGAGACGCCCACCGGAGCCTTCACAGCTGCCCGCAATTGCGTACACGAACGCAGCATCGGACGCAGATCCTGAAAATATCGACTCCTCGAGTGAGTCTATTGTCACTCAGAATGGGCGAGGTGTTATACGGCAGACTGATATGGCGGTGTTATACGGCGGACTGATATAGCGGTGTTATACGGCAGACTGATATGGCAGTGTTATACGGCGGACTGATATGGCGGTGTTATACGGCAGACTGATATGGCGGCGTTATACGGCAGACTGATATAGCGGTGTTATACGGCAGACTGATATAGCGGTGTTATACGGCAGACTGATAAGGCGGTGTAATACGGCAGGCTGATATGGCGGTGTAATACGGCAGGCTGATATGGCGGTGTTATATGGCAGACTGATATGGTGGTGTAATACGGCAGGCTGATATAGCGGCATTATATGGCAGGCTGATATAGCGGCGTTATACGGCAGGCTGATATAGTGGCGTTATACGGCAGACTGATATAGCGGTGTTATACGGCAGACTGGTATAGCGGTGTACTACGGCAGGCTGATATAGCGGTTTTATATGGCAGACTAATATAGCGGCATTATACGGCAGACTGATATAGCGGTGTTATATGGCAGACTGATATAGCAGCGTTATACGGCAGACTGGTATAGCGGTGTTATACGGCAGGCTGATATAGCGGCATTATACGGCAGACTGATACAGCGGCGTTATACGGCAGACTGATACAGCGGCGTTATACGGCAGGCTGATATAGTGGCGTTATACGGTAGACTGATATAGGGGCGTTATACGGCAGGCTGACATAGCGGTGTTATACGGCAGACTGATATAGCGGCGTTATACGGCAGGCTGACATAGCGGCGTTATACGGCAGGCTGATATAGCGGCATTATACGGCAGGCTGATATAGCGGCGTTATACGGCAGGCTGATATAGCGGCGTTGTACGGCAGACAGACATAGCGGCGTTATACGGCAGGCTGACATAGCGGTGTTATACGGCAGGCTGATATGGCGGTGTAATACGGCAGGCTGATATAGCGGCGTTATACGGCAGGCTGATATAGCGGCGTTATACGGCAGACAGACATAGCGGCGTTATACGGCAGGCTGACATAGCGGTGTTATACGGCAGGCTGATATAGCGGCGTTATACGGCAGGCTGATATAGCGGCATTATACGGCAGGCTGACATAGCGGCGTTATACGGCAGGCTGATATAGCGGCGTTATACGGCAGGCTGATATAGCGGCGTTATACGGCAGGCTGATATAGCGGCGTTATACGGCAGACTGACATAGCGGTGTTATACGGCAGACTGGTATAGCGGTGTAATACGGCAGGCTGATATAGCGGTTTTATACGGCAGACTAATATAGCGGCGTTATACGGCAGACTGATATAGCGGTGTTATATGGCAGACTGATATAGCGGCGTTATACGGCAGACTGGTATAGCGGTGTTATACGGCAGGCTGATATAGCGGCGTTATACGGCAGACTGATATAGCGGCGTTATACGGCAGACTGATATAGCGGCGTTATACGGCAGGCTGATATAGCGGAGTTATACGGCAGGCTGATATAGCGGCGTTATACGGCAGGCTGATATAGCGGCGTTATACGGCAGGCTGATATAGCGGTGTTATACGGCAGGCTGATATAGCGGTGTTATACGGCAGGCTGATATAGCGGTGTTATACGGCAGGCTGATATAGCGGTGTTCTACGGCAGGCTGATATAGCGGTGTTATACGGCAGGCTGATATAGCGGTGTTATACGGCAGGCTGATATAGCGGTGTTATACGGCAGGCTGATATAGCGGTGTTCTACGGCAGGCTGATATAGCGGTGTTATACGGCAGGCTGATATAGCGGTGTTATACGGCAGGCTGATATAGCGGTGTTATACGGCAGGCTGATATAGCGGTGTTATACGGCAGGCTGATATAGCGGTGTTATACGGCAGGCTGATATAGCGGTGTTATACGGCAGGCTGATATAGCGGCGTTATACGGCAGGCTGATATAGCGGTGTTATTAGGGACAGTTTGTCACCGTTACAGTCACTTCCCTATATCTAGCCGAGCTCACTGTTTGTGCCACACATCTATTACCCTTCTGCCTTCTCACAGGCTGAGTAATACTTTATACTACTATAACTTTGTAGGTCCGGCGGGGGGGAGATAACCCATCAGGACCACTAAAATGTAACCACCAGCGTATTATATCGATTGATAAAGCTGATAACTTGTTCTTGTGCCAGTTTTTATTAGTTTTGTAGCCCGGAGGCCATAATAAAGACCCCCCTGAGGCGGATGTATGTCGTAGATCTCTAGAAGTCGCTGAATGGAGATATTTTCTGATAATAATAATAAAAAAAATAGCATCTCGTAAAAGAAAAAAAAACAGGACAAAACACAAGATTACATATATATATATATATTGTACTGAAAGCTAGTCCTCAAATTTAATAATATTAGATTTATGGTAGGTGGGCTTCTAATGAGCAAACCTAGGTTTTTGGCTAACCTACTGTATGTGCCATAAATGTATATATTTTTCTACAATATATACAATATTTGTTAAGTACATTTTGTTATGCTACAGTATGTACAGAAGAAATAACCCGTGTATCATGCTAAGCAGCATTGAGAGCGATGTACAGTATTAGCACGCTGCGAGTTATGGCTGATGTTCGCATTCATGGGGCCAATGCGGCTGCGTCCTCCGTTCTCAGGGATAACTTTTCATACTTTTTCTATTTTTCTACAATTACAGCAATGTGTCTCTATCCAGCAGGCCTCCGTGATCCACTGCAGATGATTTGAATCTATTGAAATATCTACCTAAACAAACGTCCGTGGTGATGTTTGTGCTATTGCTGACATCACAGAAAGAGAATACATTTTAAATATAGTCAAATAATAATTCACATTTAATCCTCTTTGACTATGATGCAAATCGTCAACAAGCAAATAATCATGACCCAGGAAACAATAGAGGAAATGTGCACTGCAGTGTCCAAGGATTTATTAAGGGTGCCGGGGTATAGCAGATGCAGGATAAGATATGAAAAACAACACCCCAACTTGTAAATCAGACACCAAAGCATTTATTTACAGCATTAAAAATATATACAGCGACATTTAGAGAAAGGGCACTTGGCTGGCCGTGACGTCGCTGAAACGCTGAGACATTGGTGTCTTCGGGTTGGGTTCTGGAAGTACTATATCCCTAACCCTCCCCTCCCACAGCCTTACCCCTTACCCTAGGCCTGATACTTACCATCGGGATTCCGACTAACGGGATTCCGGAGATGGTATTCTGATGACCGTCGAGCAGGGGCGTATTTATAATGGGTGCAAGGTCTGCGGTGCAGACGGATCCCTCTCACAACACTCTGCGGATAGAAACCCATACACTTCTACAGGGTAACGTCCACCACAACCAAGCCTCGGAGTGCATCACATACCGGGGCTTGGTGCGTATGAGAAATGCGGTCAATCCCGCATTTTCGGAGTTTGACCGCATTTTTCTACCTTTCATGCATCCCGCCCAGTACGTGTTATCTCTGCAGTATAATGTCTCAGTGACGATAGTCTGAGCCCCGTTGGATGCTAAGTCTGTGTGACAGTCACCTCAGTATAAGCTCTGGATAAGACGGGTCCTGGAGAAATATTAACAACAAAAGATGTCTATTTTCTAAACAGCATGTGACACCTCTAATACTTCCGGGATATTTAGAACTCAATGTAGGGAACTTTGATCTTTTCAAAGAATCCAGTTTATTTCTGCTTCCTCTGCTGGATCTTTGTACCTGAAAATTGTCCTTTTATTTCTATGGCGATAATACGGAGATGGGTACTAGATGCCCAGACGCAGATTTTATCACTTCGAGGCCTTTGCAGTTTCAGTTTTATTTAATGCAAGCAAAGTTGTTATTTCACATTCCTATATGTAATACAAGCTATATATAACTGAGCTAGATAATAGATATGCAATAACTGGAGGTTTTATACTTGCAGTCAGTAAGTATTTTCGTCATGCTAGTTTCACTTTTTTGCAGCAAGTTATCATGTGAGGAAGGAGGTGTATTTGTAACAGAAAAGACACAGAGGGTCTGGTCCTGACAGTGGGCCTGATTCTGACCTGCTCGCGAGCACTGTGCGCTCGCAAGCGGGTCGATGGTGCCTAAGTGCGCATGCGCACGACGGAGGGAGCACCGTCGTGCACATGCGCGAGACCCGGCGAGCGACGGGGAATCCGTTGCTCGGGGTCTCGCACCAAAGGGGGCGTGCTGTCGATGGTGAGTGACAGTACACCCACCAAAGGGGGTGTGGCTGCCAGACGGAGCGCCTACCGTCTGGGTCCGGCCCCACTGACATCACTAGTGATGTCAGTGGGAGTGATTTTGGCTCTGATAGAGCCAAAAACACTCCAGGGCTTGCGGCAGCGAGACCCTACCGCAGGGTCTCGTCGCAAGCCCGATGGTCGCGATGGTCTTGACCATCGCGACCATCATCATGGACGCTCGCTATAGCTGTGGGTGGTAACCCACAGCTATGCGAGCATCCATGAGGCCGCTCCAATGTTAGGTAGGAGGGCCCTGATTCAGAGCGAGCGCTCTGGTCAGAGCGTCCGGCTCTGAATCAGGCCCTCAGAACGAGCGCTCTGGTCAGAGCGTTCGGCTCTGAATCAGGCCCTCTGTCTCTATGCTGATTGCGTTTGCCTTATAGAGGCGCAGATTCTCCTTCTGAACCCATCTGTGACAGTGAAACGGCATCTTTAGACGCAGTCGCTAACCGCGGCATTCCATGTCTGGCTAGCCACCCCCATGTTACCATCCAGTAACACCCACCAAAACTGCGTGCAATTTCAATCTGCGTCTTAGGGTGGTATTCAATTAGGCGCAAAAAGCCCCATACTTTTCGCATGTTCGACTTTTCGCCGACATCGCTGGTTTGCCATGTGAAAAAGTATCGTGCTCGTCCCCGTATTCAATTAGAAATCAGCAAAAATGGGTCACGGCGAAACTCTAATATGCGAAAAGTGCTGTCAGATTTGGGGAAATCAGCCTGACACCCCCCAAAAAGATGCACTGACATTGGGGATCACTATAGATACCCCCGAATAGCCCTGCTGAAGGTATTTGGGGTACTTAAATGATCTCAAAAGCTGCTATTTATCGAGTTTGCATAAGTGGTCAAGAATAGGGTTTAGCAGTACTTTTTGCAGAAAATAAGTAGTCCCAGTCAATTTGGGGTACATGAAAATGGGGGTCAGCATATTTTAAAGTTGCTAAAGTGAAGTTTTCAAAAACTTTAAAAATCCACCTGCCACAAGCACCTGCAGACTTAAAAACACCAGGGGCATACTTGCCCCCCCCCCCCCCGGAGTCTATTTCGCTAGTTTTTCAGTTTGTCGCCCAACTTTGTTTTTCGCCCCCAAATTTAAAGTGCTTTTTTGGGGTGTCCTTAAGGTTTTTGACACAGTTTACCTTTGGTGGGCTGTCCCAAGGGTGCAGGGTGGTTCCCGCAAGTTTGCACCCCAAAACCCCAATTCTGCACTTTTTTACGACACCTACTCATAGGCAAAACTTTTTCGCCGGGTCCATTGCAATGACTTTCCGCACCGGTGAAAAGTTTCCGTCATTGAATACAGGGAAAAGTTTTCGCATGGCGAAATGACATCACCGGCGATACTTTTCCGTAGAAACTGACTTTTTGCCCCTAATTGAATATGGCCCTTAGAGTAGTAAAACCATCGGGAAAAATGCGCAGTGAGACCCGGACGCCTTCACAGTACTTCCAACATCGGCCAGTTGCGTGAATAGCATTGTGTGCAGTTAATGTGCACCTGTAAATCAGGCCTAGAGTGACTGACAGCTTTGCAGCCTTGCTTTGCTGATCCTGTACCCACTGTGCAGATTGGTGAAACCACTCCTTGGTATGAGGCCGGTGACATCACAGCAGCTTATATGACAGTAGCTGTTTGACTTGCACCAGATCCCATTAGAAATTCCTAAAGATGTGGTAGGAGCTTTTGTCAACACATGGGGAAGAGAGCTTAGCACCGCCCCCTGGTGTGCCATAAGTCCCACTCCACCCCATGATTGGCTTGCTGCCTGCTATGTAGGACAAGCAGAGATGTCCATCGATTGGGTGAAACCCTAAGCACCCGATGGCACCATCACTGGAGATCAGCAATGGTTAATCCTCCGATGGGTGTCCCTACTTTAGGCAAATAAAAATAAGGTGATCACAGAGGGCAATAGCTCAGATGTATAGCAAATCGAATCACTTTATCAAACATCATATGTCAAGGTATGGAAACTTTTACATATATCTCCGTGAATGTTACTTATCATAGCAGTCTCAGTAGTATATATATTTTATAAGGCAAGTTGTATTTTAGGTGGTCATTTCATTGGCTCTACTTCTCCACAGCAGTTTAATATTACTTGTTCTGGATCTTCTTACTCATTGAAACCCTCACAGTTTATGCACAGTATTAAATTGATTTCCCGGAGAGACTGTGGAGGGTTAGAAGAAAAAGGGAATAACTGAACCCGTAGTCTAACTAGTGGTGTGGGGAGTTTTATTTTAGCATTTTACTTGCTAATATATTATCTGTTAATGCATGTCATGTCTCTAAATTGAGAATATATGAAAAGGAAACATTGATTTCCTGTGCACTGAACATTACACTTCCTTACCGCTTCTGCAGAGTCAGTACTGGGTCCTTAAAGAAAAAAAAAAAACCATTACAGCATATTGAGCTTGCTGGATTATACCATCTTTTGTAGCGGCAGGTGTATGCCGGAGGGCAGGTTTAGAAATCCTAGTGTTATAGGATTGCAGTAACCCAGCCCTAAATCAGGTATGTACAATACTATTAAGTTCTAGCCCCCTGGCGTTTGCTCGTGCAGTCATACATCTGCGGGCTGTGTGGATAACACTCGCTGTCCCGTGAGTTAGGGGCACGAAGATTTTAGCCAAACAATATGAACATTCATGTATTTATGTGTTTTCATTTTGCTGTTGACCTGTAATGGAACGCGGCACGTAACTGCCTCAGAAATGGTTTTAGGGATTAAACTGGGTCAAACAAGACTGATTTAAAATAAATACATTCAAAGGAGAGAATTCATTCTCCTCTTCTCCTTGCTATATTTACCACAGCGCACAATGGTGTCTTGTTCGCTGGAATTCATTCCATTTGGAAATGTTGGTGGTTACATTGCTGATTATGTTGCAGTAAGGGAGGATAATTTCCCAGTTACACTTTAAATTGTACAATACCGGCCATTGTCGCGCAGTGCAGGCGGCCATTTTGTTGGTTGGACCAGCGTTTGTGAGAGCACATCAATCAGCTTATTTTGTACAAAACTATTTCAAAACATACTTCCCGTCTGTACTGGAATGTCCTCCTACTTAGCTATCTTCTGAAGTGGGTCATGCTGCGATAATGAAATTCTATGTTAATTGCGTCCTAATGGCCACACCCCCTGCTGCAAGAGGTCGATGATTGTGGGCAACAGAAATGTCACTATCTTCAATACAACTGTATCGCGAAGATCTTCTTTTTCTGTATTAGATTAAATTATTTTCATCTAATCTTGTTCTCTAGGCCAATGTTTCCCATTCTCGGTCCCTCAGGCACACTGACTGACAGGCCAGGTTTTCGGATATCCATGCTTGAACACAGTTGGTTAAATCAAAATAACTAAGGTCCTAATTCGGAGCCTGATCAGAGATGGTCGCAAATGGCGTCTCCGCAGTGATACCATACGCAGAAGATGTGTGAAAATTTCACAGCTGTCGGGACTTGTAGTAAGACGCCCACCTGCGGCATCTCAGATCCGCCACTTGCATACAAAGACACAATCGTCGGTCGCACATCGGTCGCTCATCGAACCCTATTGTTACTGAGAATGACCGTCGGAACGGAGACGTCTATGTCTTTGCAACTGCGTACGGGATTGCGGACACAGGCTGATACGTGGCCTGAAAACAGTTTTAGCCCCTCTTTTGCTACCTAAAAATAGTCTCTGCCTGTCAATCACTCTGCAAACAAATCCTCACTGCGACCGGCGTCATCCTGAGACGTGCGCTGTAGGAAAAAAAGCCCATTTCGGAAAAAGAATATTTGGAACAGAGACGGAATTAGTGAGCTTTTTGCCAAGGGACTAGCAAGTGGTGCCCCCAGTCACCACCCCCATACCCACCCTCTTTTAGGCAACAAGACTTACCTTAGGTTCTGACCTGCAGCTACAGAGCAGGCCTAACCAGTTTCATGATGTCATCATCTCGTGAGACCTGTATCTCCGCGGCATTAGCTGCACAGGGACAGTAATGGCAACATGATGGAACAGGGCAGGAATCCTGAAGTCGCTGGCATGTTCCGGTCAGTGCTGCGGTAATGGGCCCCTGCGTCCTCATGGGCCCCGCATGGCGCACCTGCAGCACAGCCAGTAGTTCCCGGAAACTGATTAAAAATCCCAAAATCGCATTTAGTACACATTGTAGATGATCTGATGATACTGTATGACAGTTTCCGCTGACAGTATCGCCCATACTGTACATGGATAAAGCTGACTTACAAATATTCCGATGTCTGCAAATTATATTTACAAGATGTCCACGGACGTTACTTGGCAGGAGATGGATACAGAAGGAGAACACATTTCCCTATAAACCTCTGCACACCAGGACGTTTTATTTTAAGTCTTCTGAAGAGCCCAGCAGGTGGTCAGGCAGCTCTGATCACTGTAATAGTACAAAGGATATTTCCACGCAGTTAACTAACAGCAACACCTGCAACCTGATATCTGCGAAACTTTCATGTTGGGAACTTTTTACATGCAGAAGTCAGAATTGCTAAGCTCTTAAAAACATTAAAATGAGCTATAAAATGCGTCTCTTTCTGCTTGTTTGAATTTATATGGCTACAATTATATGGTATTTTTAACTTTTTTTTTTTAAACCTTAGCTTCTAAGGACAGCTCAAAGCTGCGCTCGGCGAGTTCCACCTGGCCTGCCGTTAAGGGTTAAAAAAAAACAAATACAGTAGTCAACCTATGCTACAGGGGTACCGTTCTAATTGGTGATCTGCAGATACAATATTTACTTTTCTTTTTTCACTATTACGCCATTTCCTAGTTATAAATAATGAGAGCAATAATAATGTTTATTTATGTAGCACTTTTCCCCAAATGGAATCTTAAAGGCCAAAGAAAGATTTGTGATATGTTGGAGCATAACAACAGCTACAGGTTAACTATTGCTTGAGAAGTTATACTGGAGGGCCAGTAGGTGGTGCTGTCTCCTAGGTGTCACTGTGTAGTCTCACTATGCTGTGTTAGAGGGAATCGGTGTTTAATGCCGGTGCTGAATAGCCGCCAGATCAAATACTGCCAGCAGAACCCCGACAGACCTAATTCCCGAATGCGGCTGGTAAATAACCTTATCCCCTCTCGCCCCCTAACCCTCCCTTATTGTTGCCTAACCCTAACCTCACCCCCCTAGTGCCTACCCCTAACCTCCCCTCCATTAGTGGCTAAACCTAACCCCCCCCTACCTGTACCCTAGACCTAACCCTCCTGGAGGGATGCCTAACCCTAACCCCCCCCTTGTGGTGTCTAACCCTAACCCCCTCTTTCCCTGCCCTAACCCTCCCGGGGAGTTCCTAACCCTGTCCCCCCGGGAGTCCCTAAACCTAAGCTGCGGCCAGACTCTAAGGCACACGGCTTACCTTTGTTCGGTATGCCGGGTGTCTGTACTTTGTAGTGGGGCTAATGATAGGCATTGGGATTTCGGTGCCTATCTTTAGTCCCCTGTCGAGCTGTCAGAGTCAGGATATTGGTCGGGCGGGATAGCGCCCGCCGGTATCCTGACTGCATCCCGTGTTGGAGTACTCTCTTCTATAGTGTTCTTGTTACTCCTCCATACTGCAAAGTTTACATCTGCTAGCTGCTAGCCATTTAGGCTCAGATAGGGTCAAATCATCTCATTTGCTTGAATTTAGTTGAAACATTTCAGTCTATGTAAACTTTGTGTATTTGAACTTCAACAATGACGTAAGAACTTGAAACACATCTGAGCATTTATACTTAGCATAGAGTCACTGACTTAATGCGGGGAGGGGGGGGATTTTTGCTCCTTTTTTCTACCCAGTTAAATCCAAGAGATTGAACCATTTTAGAACCTACTTTACTAGATGTCATTGTTCTGGAGTTAAAGGGACATTGTGCGTCTGCAAAGAGAAAATCCAACTTTCATCCTCAGAACTCCCACGAGAAATTATCCTGACAGCTTTGGTGGATAAAGAGTCTCTTATTAATGAATCGTGTGATGTAGGGATGTTTGTTGTGTGAAAGACATCAGTGGTGTTTCTCATGGGGTCTGTGATCCTTGCTTAGGTCTTTTAATTATTAATATTATCTGGTGAATAATACTGAGTTTTTTTACGACCAATTTTGCAATTTCGTAAAGCCTGGTGCAAGTTACAAAGCTCCCACATCCCAGATTCTGTGAGCGCCATGATGTCACCCGATGGTTTTGCCTCCTATCAGGGGGCAGGGAGTTATGACATATTATATACTGCATGCGAGGCTCACTAAATGCCAGTTTATTTTCATCCGCTTAATTCTTCTCCTACAACGTGACTGTGTGCAAATTGCACCCACTCCGCAGATCCATATAACAAGGCAGGTCGCAGCTTGTCAGAGTGCTGTTTTCACACCGTTTAATGATCTTTTCAGACATTTAGAGATAATTTATAATTTACGGGATCAAGTTTTTCATAAATGTGCAGTTTGTGGGTTTTAATTATTTGTTTATGATTATTCGTGATGATGATTATTGGTTTTTATAAACTGCCTCCATGGTCAACACTGCACAGCAACATAATGGATTGAGTGGTATGTGTTCCCCATGCCGACATTGAAAGTGTCGACACGAGAATGTCGATACGGTCCAGATGTTGACATGGTCTGAATGTCCACATTCACAGTGTCTGCACTGACAGAATGACGACATTGTCAGAATGGTGACAGCTGATGTTAAAGTTAGGCTGCGGTTAGGGTTAGGCTGCGATTCAAGTTAGGGTTGGGCTGCGATTAGAGTTACGCTTCGGTTAGGGTTAGGCTGCGAATTGGGGTAGGGTTAGACTGCTATTAGGGTTAGGCTGTGATTAGGGTTATAGTTAGGCTTTGGGTAGGGTTAGGTGTAGTTGCCAACTGTATGGAAAAACGCATTGTTAAAATACCAACTGTCGACATTACTTTAGTGTCGACCGTATGAATGTTGACTATTTGTACCACACCTGATTGAGCATACAGTACCTTGATATACATAACTTTACAGAAAAGGTGAGAGGTTCCTGTTCGCGAAGCTTGCAATCTAAAAGACAAGGGAAGTGAACCAAATGACACAAGCTTTATATAGTCAGTGATAGGCCAGCCACGTACAAAGAGGTGTCAAGGGCCCAAAAATATTGACGCAAATGGGGCATGTTGACATTTAATTGTGAATCAGAGCCTGGTTGTCTTTAGCTACAGATGCAATTGGAGAACTTTAGAAAATAAAAGTTTTTCAAAACCAGGGGCGCTGCATTGAGAATGAGGCCCACTGCGTTTTGCAAAACGGGGGGCCCGATAGTCAGGTCCTTTTAAATGTTAGAGCATTTATGCACTCTGGATAAATTATCCGGGTCTGAAATAGGATTTAACGCTGCGTTGAAGAGACTGGCACACAGTGTAAGATGCCATATTGACCAGTTTATGCTCAGTGTACAGCACTGGCATAGAGAGAGGCAGATGGACCTTTTGCTGAAAGGGACATATGAAAGGCCGGGCGGATGGTAGGTGGGTTCTGAATTCTTTCTGCTAGGCTGGGAAATACCTCATGTTGAAAAGGGAGGGATGAGCTGCAATTAGTTACACAATCTGCTGTGGTGAGGATGAATAAAAACCTGGACTGGACCATTTATTTCCCTAATAAGGGCTGCGAGACGCTTACAGCTGTGCCGGACAAAGGTGCTTGTTAGACCAGCCTAATTCAAATTCTTCCCCCGTCCGACCCTGTTTTGTTTCTGCAATTGCATCCACAACGGTTACATGAGCGGATTTGTGGATAAGTACACTGCGGATTATTTACTGACATGGTTAGGTGGATAAACCTGCTGTAGTTAAACATCTCCTTTCGTCTTCTAAAAAGGGCACTAGAAAAAAAAATTTTATAATGTGACTGTGATTCAAAACGCAATGCACCATTTCATTCAAGAAGCCTAACGGAGGGTTAATTGCAAAGGTGCAAATCTACACGAAAGCCTAGCGTAACCAATCAGACGTTAGCTTTTACCTGTGCAGTGCAAGCGGTTTTGAAAACACATGTCTGATTGATTGTTAATAAATAATCCACAGTGACTGTAGAGTCTTCATGATGTCATTAATTCCATTACCGATGTCGCCTGCAGTGAGAATTTTTTTGCAAAGTGTTTGACAGGCAAGGACCATATGTGAGTTACTTAAAAGTCCGATTATCGACTGTTCTGCGATTGATGCTGCGTCTTTGTATGCAGTCGTTTGGATTTGCAAAGCCGCCTCTGGATGTCTCAATACAAATCCAGGCGCTTGCGACATTTGCATACTTTCGCATACCCGCTGCGTAGAAATTCACAGCTGCGGCGGAATTAGCGCCATCTCGGAATCAGGACTCCATGCACCTTTTGTTGTCCAACTCCATATCTTCATTTTGAGAAACTGCGCACGTTGAGGCGAGTCTCCTCTCCCATCCACCAGGAGGAAATGTTGCTAAATGTCAGGTTTATATTACATATGTTTAAACAGATAAGATTTGCTTCTTCTTTTTTCTATTTTGAGCCAGGAAATGTGACTCGGCGCCCGGCACCGCCCTAATCTCAGCACCGAACTCAGGATATTTCATGAAAAATCTCACCTAGGAATTATATTTAGCATATGCTACGGATGCATATGAATCATGTAATATAAAGTGACACATTGCTACAGTCACCTGTAACATTTGTTTCCTGCAAACACGTCTCTGCTAATTGTTCACTCTTTGGGAAGCCAGACCCTGCAGCAGAGATTTACGGCGCCAAGGAATGGGCGAAACACAGGGTATGCGCACTTCCTGACTGTCTGCCATTGGAGAGGTAGAATTTCATAGTCTGTACCCATGAGGGGTGTTATTATGGCGAGCAGTGGCTTGGGAAAGCTACCACAGTAGCGTATTACAGTCTGAGACATCCAGGGTTTCCTGCAGCCCGTTTCCAAACACAAGAATATAAGTAAACAGTAATAACATCCAGACGAGGATAACAGTTGCGTTCACTTGCTGTCGGTGTATACATGGTAATGAGGCCCTGTTTATGTGCCATAGGGGCGTCAGGTGTACTTCCAATATGCTGGAAAAGCTCCATTACCAGAGGCCGGCTTAAGTGCCATGGGCCTGGGGCTGAAAATATACAGGTCTATATTGAAAAAGGGAGGAGCTATGACCGGTGCTGTGAGGGTGTGGCCAGTTCCATGTGGGTGTGACCAGTGCCTTGTGGGTGTGTACATCCCTCTACACTATCAGCCCCAATGTCTCCCTAAATACATAAAAATACAAAAATTGCACCATTTTGGGAGAACACTAGAAAAACAATTTTAATATCTATGATTTATGGCTGACCGTATGGCCAATAAGCAGTTGGTCATCACCATACTGCCTTGGTGATGGGCCTATTTTTATGTGGAGGCATGGAGCTGTAGCTATATCCACATTGTTAATCTGGCCCTGCCCGTAACATTAGGGCAGGGCCCTGCCACGCTCATTAGGGTAGGTGTGAATGGGATTCACCTCTCCAGTTACCCGGCTGGTCGGGATAGTGCAGTCCCAAATGGAAAGGTGCGACAGAGCCCTCAAATCGGAACTGTCCCACCAAAACTGGGACAGCGGGTATGTATGTTAACAAAATAATAATAATAATAATAATAATAATAATAATAATAATAATAATAATAATAATTATTATTATTGTTATTGTTATTATTACTATTATTATTATTATTATTATTATTATTATTATTACAATAATGATAATCGTAATAATAAAATTATTATTATTATTATTATTACAATAATGATAATCGTAATAATACAATTATTATTATTATTATTATTATTTTTATTATTAATAAAATAATACTAATACTAAAAATAAATAATAATAATAATAATAATAATAGTAATGCTGCAACCCCTTTTGTGTTTACCTAAGAGTTTATTAATTATTTGATTTCCCCCTATCATCCTACCCCTGCCCTTTCTTTTAAATTAATATTCATTGCAAAAGCTGGAAACTGTAATTGGAGACAACCACAAATTCATTGTATTTCATTCTTACCTTGTAGCTAAACCTATTATATTACCAGGTAGAGAGAATGTGCTCACAGCCCATTCAGAGGATCATTATTCTGCTGCCACTTCAGCCCCCTCCATCTCCCTGGTCAGCACAGCAGAATATCAGCCAGCTGTAGGGTGTTCAGTTCGCCCTTTATACAGTACCTGCCCGACAACCAGTTTCCTTTCACAGAGAAATCTAATAGTCATGTAATCACTAACAATGTATCAGGTTACTTGTTACATTTGTTCTGCAAGAACTTGTATTTTCATTTACATTCAGAACTGGGTGAATGAATGGGGCTTTGTGTCATCTTAAATTACATACTTTTGTTCAGATATTTAATGCATTTATGTATATTATTAACGCCACTATTTAATTAAAAGGAGACAATGTGATCATTAATGAATTAACTCAAATTGTAGGAGAGTTAAATGTAATTGAATTTTTTCTCATTATTATAGTGCCATAACTTTTCATCTATTTTTCTAAAACTCATATATTATTAATTTATCAACACTTATTTACAGTCTATGGGGCACCCATATTCCAGAGCTCTGTAATATATGAAAACATATGTATCTTTTAGGGCCATTTATTATAGACTGTCCACTTTGTGTTTGTTATTCTGGGCAATATGAGCCAAGCAATTCTGGTACCCATCTGAATTTGGTCATATTTTACATGAATTGCTATATTTTGTTATTTTTTTTGGATGGGGGAGATTTGTGCATTTAGGCTATTTTTTTCTTTGATTTGGGTATAAAATCCGGGGGGTTGTTTCTGCTGTAATACATAGGATTTAGCAGTTTTATTAATGGCTAATTTTGAAATAATTTGTTGCACATAAAATAAATTGTTTACAACTTCGGGGTAAGCAGGATGTATGTTTTTGCCATTTTCAGGCACGGGGGTCGATGTATTAATCCTTGGAGAGTGATAACGTGGAGAGAGATACAGTACCAACCAATCAGCTCCTAACAGTCATTTTTCAAACACAGCCTGTTAAGTGGTAGTTAAGCTGGGTACACACTACGCCGACTCCCGCCGACCTATTTAATGATTTGTAAGTGCAAACACACTTACCAATCCTTCGGGCGATGTGTCTGAGCTATCAGTGTTGACATCACAACTAGGCGGGCATTTGAATTTGCCCGCCCAGTTGAAATGTCAATCACCCTCGGGTCCACCACCGGGTCCCCATATATCTGCAGATATATTGGGCATCGGCTGTGCTGCAGGGGCGATCCGATATGTCTGTGAATGATGTCGTTCACAGACATATTTTGGGGGTACACACCTGCTTTTACGCTTGTGATGTGAACGGCCAAAATATCGCCCAGTGTGTACCCAGCTTTAGTAGCTGATTGGTTGGTACTTTATCTCTCTCCACGTTATCTCTCGCCAAGTCTTAGTACATCTCCCCCTAAGCCTATTGTGGTAAGAAAAAAAATTACTCTGAAAATGTTTTTGATTGAAGTTTTGCAACTTTTTTGTATTTTTATTCATCTGAAGTCATATTTAACACATATCAAAGCTTTATTCCCCCCCCCCTCTTTCTTATTTCTTTACCTCAACTCGATTTTCTTCCTTTAGTTGGAGCCATTAAATAAATACTTGACAGGGTCTCTCTTTCCAAGGGGGTCCCTCCCCCAACCCTCACCCTGGTTCTTTGAAATTTCCACAGCGCTTGTCACGCTTCTTGGTTTTAATTGGACCATTGTGAAACTCATTTCATGGGAATCATCTCTCTCCCGTCCCTCTTCCACTGGGCTCAGATTCACGGATCACAGAGGAGTCTTCACAAATCTTCCATCGCTTCTTCCCCCAGCAGATACAAAGTCTGTCATTGGTCAGTCTGCATTAATCATCACTGGGGGTGTAGGGAAAACAAATTGTCAAAGTGCTTATTGTGACCTCTTGAATAGTGCCACTAATTATTATCACGCAAGTCGGGAATGCTGCGGCGTTAATTAACAAGGATTTATCTGTATGGACAGTTAAAGGAATATTTTAGCAAGTTAGTCATCCATGTTGTCATGACGGCATCACAAATCCGTTTGATCCAGCGGGTTAATTAGGATAATTAAGAGCTGCTGTCATTTTCTTTTCTTTTTAAAGTTATAGTTAAGCCTTTTTCCCTGTTGCTATTTCAGATTAAGGATCACTTGTGAAAATGATCTATCTATCTATCTATCTATCTATCTGTCTATCTCATATGTATCTATCTATCTATCTATCTATCTATCTATCTATCTATCCATCTATCTATTGATCTATCTCATAACTATCTATATCTATCTATCTATCTATCTGTCTATCTCATATGTATCTATCTATCTATCTATCTATCTATCTATCTATCTATCTATCTGTCTATCTCATATGTATCTATCTATCTATCTATCTATCTATCTATCTATCTATTGATCTATCTCATAACTATCTATATCTATCTATCTATCTACATATTTATCTATCTATATATCTATCTATCTCATATCTATCTATCTATCTATCTATCTATCTCATATCTATCTATCTATCTAAATATCTATCTATCTATCTCATATCTATCTATCTACCTACCTATCTATCTATCTCATATCTATCTATTCTATCTATCTATCTCATATCTATCTATCTATTGATCTATCTCATATCTATCTATATCTATCTCATATCTATCTATCTATCTCATATCTATCTATCTCATATCCATCTATTGATCTATCTCATATCTATCTATATCTAACTCATATATATATCTATCTATTTATCTATCTCATATCTATCTATCTATCTATCTATCTATCTATCTATCTATCTATCTATCTATCTATCTATCTATCTATCTATCTCTCTATCTCATATCTATCTATCTATCTAATATCTATCTATCTCATATCTTTCTATCTATCTATCTATCTATCTATCTATCTGTCTGTCTGTCTATCTGTCTATCTATCTACTGTATCTATCTCATATCTATCTATCTATCTATCTATCTATCTATCTATCTATCTATCTATCCATCTATCTATTGCTCTATCTCATAACTATCTATATCTATCTATCTATCTATCTACCTATTTATCTATCTATCTCATATCTATCTATCTATCTATCTATCTCATATCTACCTATCTATATATCTATCTCATATCTATCTATCTATCTACCTATCTATCTATCTCATATCTATCTATCTACCTACCTACCTATCTACCTACCTATCTATCTACCTATCTATCTATCTATCTCATATCTATCTATTCTATCTATCTATCCCATATCTATCTGTCTATTGATCTATCTCATATCTATCTATATCTATCTCATATCTATCTATCTCATATCTATCTATCTATCTCATATCTATCTATTGATCTATCTCATATCTATCTATATCTAACTCATATATATCTATCTATTTATCTATCTATCTCATATCTATCTATCTCATATCTATCTATCTATCTATCTATCTATCTCATATCTATCTCATATCTTTCTATCTATCTCTCTATCTATCTATCTATCTATCTATCTCCTATCTATCTCATATCTATTTATCTATCTCATATCTATCTATCTATCTATCTATCTATCTATCTATCTATCTATCTATCTATCTATCTATCTATCTATCAATCTATTTATCTCCTATCTATCTCCTATCTATCTATCTATCTATCTCATATCTATCTATCTATCTATCTCATATCTATCTATCTAGGTGCAGATCAAGAGAGGGGGGCCGTGCACATACACGATCTCTGGGAATATGGTGTGGGTGCCATTTTTGTAGTGATGTCTATAGTATACATGGGCAGATCTCTGGAAACATGAAGACGTAAGTTATTATTACAATAGAGAAGGTCACTATAGGAAATATAGCCAACTTGTGACTTGGACGCCCTGGTGACATGGCAGCCATTTTACTACAAGTCCCAGCATACATTAGCAGTTGCAGAACATCTAGGTACAAGAGCCACAAATGAGATTTATAGGTGCCCTTTCTGAAAATGTGAAATGAGTCACAAGAGGTCTCATTTTCTAATATAACTCTGTTTCCTCCAGTACCTGTATTAGGGATTGGCCAATTTCTATGCACAATCTTGAGGCTGTTTTGTATTCCTCTGTAAGGTGTAATGTAGACCTTATATAATGCGATGGTGCTATGAGGGGTAACAAGTGTGAACACGGCAGTAATCTTGTATCCACATTGTATTGTGGTCTACGGAACATGGGACAAGATATAAAAGTAGAGTAAAACCACAGCAGTAGCACATAGACATGACATCATAAGAATGACCCGGACCCTCTGTGCCATCTGATTGCCACATCTAAGAATCATGGAAAACTCAGGGGATTCTCCTGGTTGTTATTGGTCGGGAGGAGGCCACAGTTCTCCTGCTGAAGCTCTGAAGTTAGAATAAATGATCAATTCAGTTCTAAATTTGCACCCAGTCCCAATGGCTCCCAAGTCAGCTTCCTCTTCTGCCTACTATGTGGCCCAGTCCTGATTCCTGGTGACCCTTTGTGCTGGCCAAGGTCCCATTCCCAATGGATGTGATGTAGTTGGGTTTTGTCTTTGCTGTAGATATCCTTAGAGTGAAACAATAAAGCCACACTGACCACTTCTTCCTTGGGGGGGGGGGTGTTTGGAGGACGAGTCCAGAGATCGTGTTGTTTTCTAATGAACTATTGCAGTAAATCGGTAACATGAGATATAAAGGCCACACAATTAGCCAGTGATATTTACAAGTCTGTAAAATAAGGTTTCCAGTAAAAAGCTGTGTTTTGACACTTAAGATTATATAGTTGCTGTATTGCACTTCTCTAGCATTCTATTTTTATTAGGAAAGAGCACAGTGCCAACATACATGTCATACCAGCATTATATATAATGACGATATAATAATTATTTTCACCCTTCCTTACTCATTAATTATTATTGTGTTATGTAAATACAGTAAGATAATATTTCTACGCATTAAGCATCGCCAGTAAAAGGAGTTTGTTTGACTGTTCCAAAGGATTTTAACAAAATTGTGTAATAATTCTGGCTTCTAGAGCTACAGTCAACACTCCTCTACCCAATGTGTTAGGGGGAATCGGTATGAAATACCGCCGGTTCGATTCCCGGCAGCGCCTGGCCGACAACAGCAGAGTTCCTGGCAGCGGAAGCCCAACAGCGCTGGAAATCCCGATCGTGGATAGGTAAGCACTATCTAACCTAACCCCCTAACCCTCCTAAGGGGTGCCTAACCCTAACCTCCCCCCCAAGTGCCTTACCCTAATACTCCTCTAAGTGCCTAACACTAACCCCCTTCCCCGCTGCCTAAAGCTAAGTCCCCCGGGGGGGTGCCTAACCCTAAGTCCCTCCCGGGGGTGCCTAACCTTAACCCTCCCTCCCCCTAGCCTAACCCTAACCCTCCCGGGGGGGTGCCTAACCCTAAGTCCCCCCAGGGTGCCCTAAACCTAACCCTCCCCCCCCCAAGGCTGTCCACTCTCGGCGCCTGGCATCCCTTCGATCAGGATGCCGGGCGCCTGTCTCTCGGCATCGGGGAAATGTCAGGCATCTACATCTAGACGCCCGGCATTTCATCCCTCGCCGGGAAATGACAGTCGGGAAGCCGGCTGCCAGTATTAAGGCAGCCGGCTTCCCGATTGTATACCTGTTAGGGAACTAATTTCTTCCTGATTTTGCTTACAAGCAGTTGCAAAATCATGATCTACTTGCGGTCGACCCTTCACAACAGTCCAACCAGTATTGTAACCTTGCATCAGCACTGTTAAGTTGTTAAGTAAATCCACACTGCCCCATGTGTGTGTCTTTTTTTACCCTTCCCTAGGTAGGTTGGCTTCCTATGATCAGTCTCTTAGACCACAACCTCACTTGCGATTGAAATTCTTTCACCAGAGACTGGCAATGGACCTTCCCCAGTCCCTAGCTTACTTGCAGAAAACCTATAGTTTGTGGCACCAGCATGTCTGCAAAAGCAGGTGAAACTCTCTGGCAGAGCCGTAACTAGACTTTTTGGTGCCCTGTGCCAGAGAGAGCATTGGTGCCCCCCCATTTTTTAAATAGGGTCACAAGATAGTGCACCTGAAAAAGGGCCATGGCCTCATGGGGAAGGGCCAGGGAAGAGATAGGGGAGGCCACGAGATGCTGGGGATAAATAGGGACATAATATAGTGCACCTGAGAGATGGCCATGGCCTCATGGGGAAGGGCCAGGGAAGAGATAGGGGAGGCCAGGAGATGCTGGGGATAAATAGGGACATAATATAGTGCACCTGAGAGAGGGCCATGGCCTCATGGGGAAGGGCCAGGGAAGAGATAGGGGAGGCCAGGAGATGCTGGTGATAAATAGGGACATAATATAGTGCACCTGAGAGAGGGCCATGGCCTCATGGGGAAGGGCCAGGGAAGAGACAGGGGAGGCCAGGAGATGCTGGGGATAAATAGGGACATAATATAGTGCACCTAAGAGAGGGCCATGGCCTCATGGGGAAGGGCCAGGGAAGAGATAGGGGAGGCCAGGAGATGCTGGGGATAAATAGGGACATAATATAGTGCACCTGAGAGAGGGCCATTGCCTCATGGGGAAGGGCCAGGGAAGAGATAGGGGAGGCCAGGAGATGCTGGGGATAAATAGGGACATAATATAGTGCACCTGAGAGAGAGCCATGGCCTCATGGGGAAGGTCCAGGGAAGAGATAGGGGAGGCCAGGAGATGCTGGGGATAAAAGAAGAGGAAGCTGCAAGTGAGAATGATAATAAACAGGAAAATTGACAGGCCCAAACAGCGCCCCCTGCCCTGCACTGCCCTGTGCTACGGCACTGGTCGCACTACCCTAGTTACAGCCCTGCTCTCTGGGGTGGGTGGAGAGATTTACTTTACAGTAAGGGTGACAGACTCATGGAATTGTTTCCACATAGTTACAGTGTTAAGTTTCAGATGGAAACTATATAAGGAAAAAAAGCCACAAAGGAATTAAACATCCAACATATATCAATAATAATAAAAAATAGAGGTAGATTATTTCCGCACACCAAATTCTATATATTTCTCTCTATGAATCCTATTTTTCAGTATCCCCTTCTGTTGAATTAAGTACAATTTGGCTTAAATATTACATGAGCAGCTGGCTTGGTATCCCCGGCAACGCAAACAACATATTCGTGAACTTAAGATTGACTAGATAAGATTAGGATTCACATGAGCTGCAGGGAGGAAAAATAAAAACCAGGAATGTGGCTGGGAAATGGAACGAAGGCGCTAGGTGACAGCGAGCGGCAGCAGCCAGTAATGGGCTGAGATTGTGTTCATACGAATGATTGCAACCAAGTCACTAGGATGGTATACAATCACTGATGCATTTCATAGGGATGAGGATATTAGACAAAGAGAGAGGTTGCCCAAAATGAGATACCTCCTTTATAATGGGTATAGCTTAGTCACCTAGAAAAAAACTGAGATATGTATTATTTCAATGTGACATCAGGGAGATGAGCAATAAAGGAAAAGCCAGACGCTTGACACTCAGCGCGTGCAATGTGCAGGCTCCTGAAGCCAATAATTACTATATGAATATAATTATATACAGTATATACAATGTATACATATATTACATACCCCGAACACAAACATGTTATATATGTATGAATATAAAAAAGCATAGATTTATATATCTTAAGATCTATTGCGCAGGAAATCCAACTATATATTAAGCACTAATCGGGCAGCTTCTTTTGACTATTGAAGTTGCAGTATACATGTCAGTCCAGTAGATGGCACACCAAGGCAGAAGCTACATATCATAGAGTCATAGAGATATAAATAAGTATTTATAACATACATTTATTCAATGTTACTTCTATTTCGTTGTATCCATAATAACCGATAACAGCAATGCCTAAATTTACCTTCTCTCCCTAGCAACCACTGAGAACTGTGTTTACATTTTACTATACTGCAAGTGTGAATGGGATTGGTTGCCTGATTTTGTTTCATTATTGGTCCATATTACCTTCAAAACAAGTTAAAGCTTTAAGCTCTCAGCCCTAAATTGCACTTACTGTCTACGAAGTGGAAGCAGCCATTTTATGATCTTCATCAATAGCCATAATAATTATTTATCCTACCAACCCACCAGCATGCAGTACCTCACAAACATTGGTTATAGAGTGCCTCATTTCCTAGGCCTCCTCATGCTTACTGAAATTAAAAATCACCTCCCTCTCTTCACAGTATAATGTTTTAAACCTAATGGTTACATTTTATTCATAACTGCCTCCATTGCTGTGTTGTATATTGGTAATCATCAGTAATTAGCACAAAACAGCTTTGATGTACATGTTCAGATTATTTGCGTTCCACAGAATCACAACACGGTAATTTTCAGGGATTGTTTGCCTCAGGATAGACAGGCAATCCGCTCCTGGCAAGGGACTGAAAGCAGTCTCAGTGACAGCCAGACGAAGTTGCCTTATGAATTGACTTGTTTAGGGTAATTAGCAATTGTTTCTGCTACTTTTGTCAAATGGGCCTACTTAGGCATGTTTGGGCAGAGCTTCAAAAAGACAATCGGTATAAAAACGCTCTGCCAGCCAGGGACACAATAGCTGCTGCCAAGAACTCTCCCTCTTCCGTCAAATAATTTATCTGTCCTGTGAATCCAGCTATTTTGCTAATGTAATTATAAAATTACCGTCTTACTAGTTGCTCTGTACCGCTGCCTCAAGAGATTTATGCTCGGTGGCAAGTACCTTGCTCCGGTTGCTGCAGTTTAGTATCAGGAATCTGCTGGTTGATTCGGAGGTTGGGTTAGACTGTTGCCTCACGTATTCCTACAGAATACGCCGGGGTGAATACAATGTGGGAATTGCCTCTGTTGTAGGTTTGTGGCAGACTATAATGTAACAACGTACATTGATATGTGGCAGAATAATAGCAAAATGTAGATGAAATTGAATTGTTTTGCAAATAAATGTATTACAGACAGTCAGTTTTCATGCCTTTGGGGTCTATTCAGTATTAGTGCCGATGTTGCCCCGAATATTTTAAAAAAAATAATTTTTAGATTATAATTTTTTTCCCTGCTACTCTGCAATAAACTTCGCAGGGACAGCGGTTGCTTTAACACACTGTCCCTGCGAAGTTCCCGAAGGCAGGGGCGTATTTATAATGGGTGCAGGGTGTGCGGGGAACACGGGCCCCTGGGTCCAGGGGGGCCCCGCACCGCACACCCTGCACCAATAATATTACTTACCTCTCCGGAGTCCCACGTCAGCGCGGGGGTCCGGCTCTGTAAAATGACTGGATAATGGGCGCTGCGGCCATTTTCCCGTTGTTTGCACATGCGCAGTACAGGGAAAATGGCCGCCCCTGCCCGAAGGCATTGTTTTTAGGAAGTCAGAAAACAAACCTTCCTTTTCCTGTGCTCAGTCATACTTGACTCTGCGAATAGTCTCCTTCTCTGCAGTGTGGTCAGCGGCAAGTGTAAGTCCAGCTCCAGCCTCCCAAACGTGTCTCAACTGATTAAAATGTGTACATAGGCTTTAAATTAGTCTGTATACATTATATATATAAAAGCACATAAATATAAAGGCATACAGACAAATATAGAGCCTGTATACACATTTAATCAATTTAGACACATTTTTGCAGGGTGTAGCTGAACATACACTCGCCGGTCGCTACACCGCTGAGGCGGAGTTTCAGGATTCTGCAGGGACTGATGGGAAAATTTCCCTCTGTCCCTGCAGTTTTTCGGGATAATTAAGGATTTCCTTCATATAACTCCAGATGGGTATTAACAGAAAAGATAAGAATAATCTCCGTTAACCCTTTGGCAAATAGTAAAAAATACTTAAAATATGTGGAAACACTTGTTTTCGCATTATTTAAGTAAATATATAATTGCTGAATAGAGCCCTTTGTGATATGCGAAATGTGTTTATTTGTTGTTTATTTATGGTTAAATTGCATGAGCTACAGTACTTGTACAGAGAGTCTTTACAGTAATTCATTTTATAGCATTAGTAATATGTACTGTACGCATTTTTTTACTTTTAAGCAGGGGCGTGATTAGGTATTTAAAGGCGCCATAGCAAAAGTTTGTAAGGGCCCCTATGTACCACTCAATTGTGAAAAATGTATATAACACATGTAGCTGTGACAACCCCCACAGTTCTGTGCCCCATAGCAGCTACACCCCTTGCCCCTATGGTAGTTACGCCCATGCTTTTAAGCTTTTTTTAGTCAACATCCATATTTGACATTGTTGTCTTGCTTATGTGTTAAACTTTTCCCAGGAGCAATACAGACTTTCATAAAATGCTGTAACTCCCAGCTGTCCTAAAATGACAGGTTTTGAAGATAGGGGGCATACTAACCTTGCTTAGTACATCCTGCCAGTCACCACATCTCTACTGATTGCATATGTACTAACATATGCGATCAGTACCGCAAAGGACAGCTCTTCGGATAATGAGCTGTCCTTTGCGATCAGCGATGCTCCTTGGACTTCTGGGTTTATTAAGCGGGAGTCCATAGGCTTCTATAGGTTAATACCAGCAAAAGCTGGCGTTACCCTCCGTTTTGGAGCCCCGGCGGCCACCCAATGGTACATATGGAAAATGCTGTAAAACCCTGAAAACTGTGTTTTTATCGCATTTTCCATTTAGTACATCCCGGCCTTGGACATTTGCACCGCTGAAAATGTCACTATTTTCCATATATATATATTTACTATTTTTCTGCCGGTAAGATGCAAGTCTTGCGGTTTTATAAGTATTTAAAACACAAAAAAAAAGGATGATATAATTAAATTCAGTGACAATGACATGAAGGGGCTGTAGTGGCCCAAGCAGCGAGTAGACGGGAGCTTATACGAGATTTTTATCGCCATATTTCAGAGTACGAAGCGCTTATTTATCTTTTGTGGGTTTCCCCTACCCCCGCTTTTTTTCCTGTTTCATCTCAGTCTGTCCTGAAGCGAATATTGTGTATTTGCTGTTGGATTCTCAGTTCCACCTCACAGATGAGTTGTGGGTATCTCTCTTTTTATGTGTGACGCAGGCAGTGGAAGCTGCGATACAACCATCAGACGACTTGTTTTTAGATTCCCGAATGACTCAGACGCAGATGTCTTTTGAATGCAAAGCACTCAGTGACTTTATAGGGATTTACAATAGGTTAAAAAAAAAGTTGCATTATTTACTAACCCAGAGAATTCACTAATCTCATCTATATCGATATGCGCGCTTGCATACCTTTATGCCAGGGGTCAGGGAACTTTTTTACCTTTTACCCCAAAATATATTTAGATACGCTGATGTTACCCTCTTGATTTGAAAGGAAGGAAATCATGTAGTAGTGCCCCCGTATAATGCCCCTGTAGTAGTGCCCCCATATAATGCTCCTGTAGTAGTGCCCCTGTAGTAGTGCCCCCATATAATGCCCCTGAAGTAGTGCCCCCATAGTTATGTCCCTGTAGTAGTGCCCCCATAGTAGGGGTGAGCGGGTTCGGATTTCTGAAATCCGAACCCCCCCGAGCCCCCCCGATCCGAGTCCGATCCGAGTCAGGCTCGACTTTTCCCGCCTGACTCGGATCTGAAATCGAGGCAAAACGTCATCATCCCGCCTTCCGAGTCTCGCGGGTTTTGGATCCTATATAAGGTACCCGCGTCGGCGCCATTTTCTCACTCGGCTGTGGACAGTGAAGAGGGAGGGTGGGAGTTAGGGCTGTGTAGTGTAGTGTAGTGTAGTGCTGCTGTTGTCCACTACTTCAAAGTCCATAGGGGCTGGCTGTGTTGTGCTGTGCTGCTGTTGTTAATAGGGGCTGTGTCCACTACTTCAAAGTCCATAGGGGCTGGCTGGACTGTGTTGTGCAGTCAGTTCTCCATAGGGGCTGTGTCCACTCCAAAGTCCTGTGCAGTGTCCCAGTCCTAAAGGGGTGCTGTAGTGTTGTCCAGGGGGTGCTCTGTCCATCAGGGGTGCTCCCCCCAAGTGCTAAAAAAATAATATATTTTCTGTGATTGTGAATTGTGTGCGCAGTAGCCGCACGTGCATCAACAAAGTAGTGCCAAGCGTGCGCCTGTGTCATAAGTAAAGGGCCGGCTGGCTTGACCGTTAAAGGGTGCTGTAACCCCAAAGTACACTCCAGTCCAAACCAAAAAAAAAATTATTTTCTGTGTTTGTGAATTGTGTGCGCAGTAGCCGCACGTGCATCAACAAAGTAGTGCCAAGCGTGCGCCTGTGTCATAAGTAAAGGGCCGGCTGGCTTGACCGTCAAGGGTGCTGTAACCCCCGAAAGTACACTCCAGTCCAAACCAAAAAAAAAATTATTTTCTGTGTTTGTGAATTGTGTGCGCAGTAGCCGCACGTGCATCAACAAAGTAGTGCCAAGCGTGCGCCTGTGTCATAAGTAAAGGGCCGGCTGGCTTGACCGCTAAGGGTGCTGTAACCCCCGAAAGTACACTCCAGTCCAAACCAAAAAAAAAATTATTTTCTGTGTTTGTGAATTGTGTGCGCAGTAGCCGCACGTGCATCAACAAAGTAGTGCCAAGCGTGCGCCTGTGTCATAAGTAAAGGGCCGGCTGGCTTGACCGTTAAAGGGTGCTGTATCCCCCAAAGTACACTCCAGTCCAAACCAAAAAAAAAATTATTTTCTGTGTTTAGCCGCACGTATATATCAAATCGATATAACATAAATGGAGGACCAAACTTTCTCCGATAAAAATAAAATAGAGAAAGATCAAGAACCACTTCCTCCTAGTGCTGAAGCTGCTGCCACTAGTCATGACATAGACGATAACATGCCATCAACGTCGTCTGCCAAGGCCGATGCCTAATGTCATAGTAGAGGGCACATACAATCCCAAATGGCAAAGTTCAGGAAAATGACCTTGAAAAAGATATTAAAATCAGCTGAAGAGAAACGTAAACTTGCCAATATGCCATTTACGACACGGAGTGGCAAGGAACGGCTAAGGTCGATCCCTAGTATGTTCATGACTAGTGGTTCAGCTTCACATGACGATGGAAGCCCTCCTCCCACTAAAAAAATCAAAAGAGTTAAGCTGGCAAAAGCACAGCGAAGAACTGTGCTTTCTAAGAAGATATCACAAATCCCCAAGGAGAGTCCAAGTGTGGTGGTGGTTGCGATGCATGACCTTCCCAGCACTGGATGGGAAGAGGTGGCTCTTTCCACCATTTGCACGCCCCCTGCAAGTGCTGAAAGGAGCACCCACAGTCCACTTGCTGATATGCAAATTGAAGATGTCACTGTTGAAGTACAACAGGATGAGGATACTGGTGTAGCTGGCGCTGAGGAGGAAGTTGGCGAGGAGGATTCTGATGGTGATGTGGTTTGTTTAAATCAGGCTCCGGGGGAGACAGTTGTTGTCCGTGGGATGAAAAAGCCCATCACGGTCATGCCTGGGCAGAAGACCAAACATTCCACCTCTTTGGTCTGGCAATATTTCTATCCAAATCCGGACAACAACTGTCTTGCCATATGTACCATATGTAAAGGTGAAATAAGTAGGGGTAGGGACGTCAACCACCTAGGAACATCCTCCCTTATACGGCACCTGCAGCGCGTTCATAAAAAGTTACTGTCAAGTTCACAAACTTTGGCTAAGACTGTAAGCAGTCCAGGGACACCTAAATCCCGTTGTCCTGTTGTATCCAAGCGCCTGCAAACCACACCGTCAACTCCCTCCTCGTCAATTTCCTCCTTAGTCAGGATCGGAAGTAGTCCTGCAGGCCATGTCACTGGCATGACTGACTCTCCAATCCGGGATTCCTCCGGAGGATCCTGCATTGCTACGCCTACTGCTGCCGCTGCTGCTGTTGCTGCTGCTGGGAGTCGTTCATCATCCCAGAGAGGAAGTAGGAACACCACTACTTTTACTAAACAATTGACCCTCCAACAGTCCTTAGCGAGGAGGATGAAGTACGACAGCAGTCATCCTGAAGCAAAACGTATAACTGAGGCCTTGACTGCTATGTTGGTGTTAGACGTGCGTCCGGTATCCGCCATTAGTGCAGTGGGATTTAGACAATTGATGGAGGTAGTGTGTCCCCGGTTCCAAATCCCGTCTAGATTCCACTTCACTAGGCAGGCGATACCGAGACTGTACAGAAACGTCAGAAAAGTGTCCTCAGTGTCCTGAAAAATGCCGTTGTACACAATGTCCACTTAACCACGGACATGTGGACAAGTGGAACAGGGCAGACTAAGGACTATATGACTGTGACAGCCCACTAGGTAGATGTATCACCTTACGCAGCAACAGCAGCAGCGTCACCAGTAGCAGCATCTCAGAAACGCCAGCTCGTTACAAGGCAGGCTACGCTGTGTATCACCGGTTTCAGTAAGAGGCACACCGCCGACAACCTCTTAGAGAAACTGAGGGAAATCATCGCCCAGTGGCTTACCCCACTTAGACTCTCCTGGGGATTTGTGATATCTTACAACGCCACCAATATTGTGCGGGCATTACATCTGGGCAAATTCCAGCACGTCCCATGTTTTGCTCACACAATAAACTTGGTGGTGCAGAATTTTCTGAAAAGCGACAGGGGCGTGCAGGAGACGCTTTGGGTGGCCCGAAAAATTTCTGGCCACTTTCGCCATTCAGCGACTGCTTGCCGAAGACTGGAGCGCCAGCAAACACTCTTGAACCTGCCCCTCCATCACCTGAAGCAAGAGGTTGTGACGCGGTGGAACTCAACCCTCTATATGCTTCAGAGGATGGAGGAGCAGCAAAAGGCCATACAAGCCTATACATCCACCTATGACATAGGCAAAGGAGGGGGTATGCACCTGACTCAAGCGCAGTGGAGAATGATTTCCGTGTTGTGCAAGGTTCTCCAGCCCTTCGAACTTGCCACACGTGAAGTCAGTTCAGACACTGCCAGCTTGAGTCAGGTCATTCCCCTCATCAGGCTTTTGCAGAAGCAGCTGGAGAAAGTGAAGGAGGAGCTAAGACGGAGCGATTCCGCTCGGCATGTGGGACTTGTGGATGAAGCCCTTCATTCGCTTTGCCAGGATTCCAGGGTGGTCAATATGTTGAAATCAGACCCCTACATTTTGGCCACCGTGCTTGATCCTAGGTTTAAAGCCTATGTGGTGTCTCTCTTTCCGGCCGACACAAGCCTGCAGAGGTGCAAAGACCTGCTGGTGAACACACTGTCAGCTGAAGCGGAACGTGACACGTCAACGGCTCCTTCTTCATTTTCTCCCGCAACTGGGGCTGCCAGGAAAAAACTTAGGTATCCTAAGTAACCCGCTGGCGGTGATGCAGGGCAGGCAGGACCAAGTTTGGACATCTGGTCCGGACTGAAGGACCTGGCAACAATTTCTGACATGTCTACTGTCACTGCATATGATACTGTCACCATTGACAGAATGGTGGAGGATTACATCGGTGACAGCATCCAAGTTGACATGTCAGACAGTCCATACCTGTACTGGTAGGAAAAAGAGGCAATTTGGAGGCCCCTGTACAAACTGGCTCTATTTTACCTGAGTTGCCCCCCCTACAGTGTGTACTCCGAAAGAGTGTTTAGTGCAGCCGGGAACCTTGTCAGCGAAAGGCGTAGGAGGTTGCTTCCACAGAATGTGGAGAAGATGATGTTCATCAAAATGAATTATCAGCTCTTCCAGGGAGACCAGCCTCCAGAAGGTACAGAGGGACCTGTGGTGGTGGATTCAAATGGGGACGAGTTAATACTATGTGAGGATGAGGATGTACACACTGAAGAGGGTGAGGAATCGGTGGATGAGGAGGATGAGGACAACATCTTGCCTCCGTAGAGCCAGTTTGTGCAGGGACACATTAATTGCCAGCTTGTTTTGTGGGGGCCCAAACGAACCAATCATTTCAGCCACAGTTGTGTGGCAGACCCTGGCGCTGAAATGATTGATTTGTTAAAGTGTGCATGTCCTGTTTATACAACATAAGGGTGGGTGGGAGGGCCCAAGGACAATTCCATCTTGCACTTCTTTTTTTTCTTTGCATTATGTACAGTTTGGGGCCTAGTTTTTCTAACTGCCATCCTGTCTGCCACTGCAGTGTCACTCCTAGATGGGTCACGTGTTTGTGCCGCCCACTCGTGTCGCTTAGCATAGTCATCCAGCTACCTCGGTGCAACCTTTTGGACATAAAAACACTATTGTGAGGTGTGAGGTGTTCAGAATAGACTGGAAATTAGTGGAAATTAAGGTTATTGATGTTAATAATAGCATAGGAGCAGAAAAACCTACAAATTCTGTGATTTTAGCTGTTTTTATGCTTTTTAAAAAAAAAATACAGATCCAAAACACAAAACCCAGAACCCAAAACACGGAAGGGTGGTTTTGGCAAAACCAATCCAGATCCAAAACACGAAGAAAGATCCAGATCCAAAACCAAAACACGAAAAGTGGCCGGTGCACACCCCTACCCCATAGTTATGTCCCTGTAGTAGTGCCCCCATAGTTATGCCCCTGTAGTAGTGCCCCCATATTTATGCCCCTGTAGTAGTGCCCCCATATAATGCCCCTGTAGTAGTGCCCCAATATAGTGCCCCCATAAATTGCCCCTTTAGTAGTGCCCCCATATAATGCCCCTGTAGTAGTGCCCCCATATAATGCCCCTGTAGTGTCGCTTGTACAAAAAACAACAAAACAAACCCACTTACCTTAATCCCCGCTCCTGCATCCGCCGCCGTCCTGTCCGCCCGGCTGCTCCTCGGCACTATGGGAGAGACGTCATGACATCTCTCCCATAGTGCGCATGGAGAGAGGCGGAAGCTGGAGTTCAGAAGAGAACTCCACCCTCCGGCTAACGCAGCGCTGCAGGGAAGGAGCCGGGCGCCCACTGGTAATAACATCTCAGTGGGCGTCCAGCTTAGGGCCTCCCTGCGGCACAGCCGGGCATGAATATATGAATCATTCTATATTATAGAATGATTTATATGTATACCTGGCTGTCCGTCCATTACCCCCAGGAATTTAATTTTAACCCCATGTGGGGTAATTTACCCCTGTTCCCCGACCACTGTATTATACAAAGCATAGGAAAACTAGTATAATCATAAATTGCATTGACAAACTGTGGTGCTGTGTACTGTAATATAAGTATCTTATTTTATTCTAAATCCCTTAAGACATCCAGTGACAAAGTTATAGTCTGTCGGTGAAAGTCAGGACTCTCAAAACCCCCAGAGAATAAGTACCACAGGGGCACATATAAAAGTCTCTCATCTGCCCCCCTCCCCCGTATCACCTGCTTTATTGCTTCCAGATTATTACATTGTGTGTAGTGCGGATTATTGAATTGCTTGGCTGTATATCAGGTTTTCCAGATGAACGACTAATCCTTTCACAGTGTGTTCAATTAGTCAATTAATGTGGTTGTCAGCGTCTCTCAGTTCCAACCAAAAAAAAACATAGTAAATTATAATAATACCTGTTGTCCTTGTATTGTGAATCTATTAAAACCAGCTCTACATCAGCGTTCATGTAGGTTACGGTATTAAATCTCTGACCTCAAACAAACTGCAGCCATGGTCGTCCATTATACCCGCCTTGGCGGAGGGCAGCGGCAGCTGTCGGCACTGCAGGGTGCGTGCAGGGAGTTTTCATGGTTCCAAAAGCTATAGGGGAACTCTTTCAGAAGGTAAATGACATATATATGTTGCATGGATAGTTTGATGATCTGGGATTTAAAAAGCAGGTTTGGCCCTGTTCCTGTTATTGACTATTAGCCAGAGAAGTAAATTCGGATATTGTCTTTATAGCACAAAGTTCTGGCATTTCTGTTCTCCAATTTAATTTTTCTTTTTTTCTACGGGCTGAAACCACACGCCGGCGGCAGCAACAGCAGCAGCTAGGACGCAGGAAGTTATCTGTAAAGGGTAAGGGCAGCGTTCCTCGGCTGAGCAGAGTGATTAGTTATGGAGAGCTTGCAGGCAGGAATTGCACCTGGGACATCCGTCAACGCAGGCTGGCTGGAGAGGAACTCTACTGGGAGGAAGAAGTCTCAAGATAGTTGAGCGGAACAGCACCGTATTGTGCAACTAATACTCAGAAAAGAGGGATGGGGGGGTGGGAGCTTTAAAAATAATAAATTCTCTATTAAAAAAAGTTATTTTTATCTCCATATGAGGTACAGCCTTCATGGCAGCCTACCTGATGCTGAGGACCAGAGACAGGCTGTAGCATCACAGTGTTCTAGGGGCGTCACAGTGTTCTAGGGTATCACCTGCGGTCATACAAGCGATCGATCTGAAAGTCAAAAGAAAAAACAGTTGTCACAATGCAGAAACCAGGCAGCAGACTGGTTTTTAAAGGCCAGCTTGATATTTTCAGTGCCTCAGTGTTTTTGTTCCTGTCGCTGTTTTATTATTAACACCGTTGTCTCACTCTTGAAAATCTTTACAGATTTATAATTTTTTTTAATCATCTATCTACAATTTGAGCTCTTCTTCAATGACGTTGTTGATTGCTTCGCGGCTTCTGCAGAAATTGGCTGTGAATGGGTATCGAGCTAAAGACTAGTCTGCCGAAGGTTGGGTGGGCGTGCTGGCACTTGTAGCAACACAACAATTCGAATTGAGGGGGGGTCACTGGTTCTCTGAGTGCCCGAGTGCAGTATTTGTTACATTGTGAGAGATATACGTAAAGAATGATGATGAACCTCTGATATATGATCATAACATGAGAGAAAGTCAATTTCATAAGTTATATTCATTTAATTTTTCTATTAAAAATTTTATTATAGGGAGATGGTTATCCTATGCATTCTGTTACATAGGATACAAATTTTCTTGTTGGGAAATTGGGACATGTGTGTGGGTCACATGCCACAGGGGGCGTGGTCATGTTTTATGGGTGCGTAGCAACATGTCACAGCGGTATGACCAGTGTTTAGCTTGTGTTGACTCCCCCCCACCCCCCCATCCCATACCCTTCGTCTATAACAGGGATGGGGAACCTCAGCCCCGGAGGCCGTATAAGGCCCCTGGAGTCATTTGGTCTGGCCCTCTGAGCTTTTGTCTGCTAGCCCCATCTGGCTAGCAGGGAGCCTAGAATGGCCCCCTGCAGGCAGAATCTATGCAGCAGTGCCACCTGGAGAGTCCCGAGGACGCTTCAGATGGACACACGGCTGCCCTTACAGCTCACCAGAGCGTCCTCAGGATGCCCCGGGCATTACTGTAATCACCGGCGATTGTGGCCCCGCCCTATGTGACATCACATGGATGGGGTGTGGCCTGCATCAGTCCCGCAAATAATGTTATATTTATCAAAATGGCCCATCGGCAGAAAAAAGGTTCCCCACCTCTGGTCTATAAGGTCTCTTTGGATGCCATACACAGGTTGAGATAGAAGGCATGAGGCAACATGGAGGGCACATGACCCTTATAGTCAATGACAGTTTCTATGATACACATAATTACTGTAACTGTTGTTAATTAATTAGGAGCAAAAAAGAACCGCAGATGTCTTTGATGACAGAACTAGAAAGAAACAGGTTGTTATGTGGCCTGAATACTTCCACGTTACTCTTCCCTAGAGCTTAAATGAAACCAGCAGCAGAACTGTACGTATCCCCATCTAGCTGACTAACTACAACTTCTGTAATCCTTACCCCCAGCTCATTTTGTAGCTTCCCCAAATATTATTTTTTTTAATACTTTGTAAGTTTTTAATACGATTTGGATTTTGGTTGGCATTTGTCCAAATCCATTGCTAAAGGGTAGGATAGGATGAATCTTAAAATAATACATTATAATGTACCCATGCAGGGGCTGATGCAGTAAATACTACGCCGGCTTGCATCCAGTTTTTCTGACCTAAACGTTCCTGCACATGCCCAGAAAAGTGCGCGCACACTTACGCGGTCATTCAGCCATGTGTGACTCTCTCACTTAATGCCCGCTTGTGTCTGGAGAAAGCGGGATGGGGGGTATAGTAGAGTCGTGTACGCACAATTGTAAACAGATGCATTACCAGAACACATATGCATATACTGCTGGCAAATCTATGTTATTTCCGTGTGCTAAGAGGCGTGTGCAAAGTCTGGATGATGATTAAGGTGATTGCCTAGTGAACAGCGTGTGATTGGCTGATTGAGAGCAAACAGATGATGCCGATAGGTGCTTTTTACATTTGCTTGTGCCAATTTTATGTTTTTGTGTCCTTTTTTATTTTATTTTTTATACGCGAAATGGAGATTTGTTGCTGATAAGAGGTTTCATTCTAATTCTATTAAGGTTGTATAATTAATTTGTATTTTTCAAGCAAAATAAATGGTTAATCCAGCCTTGTAAGTGTAGGTGACATATGCCCGGTGCAACCCCCGCGCATTTGTTCCTGCGGCCAAGCCTCACACCTCTTACTTTGCATATGCCGGTAGTTGCGGATTTTTTAGTAAATGCATTTTGCGCCTTCGATTTGAGGCGCCCCCATTCTGCACCACTCCCACAATGTCTCCATCAGCCTGTTTTCCTTTGTAAAGTGAAAAAGAAAAAGTTTGCAATTAGATTCTACATGTTTTTCACAGTTGTGGGCAATTGAGATGAGGATTTTGTGCAACAAATCTGTACAAGCTCCTAGCATCTCGTGTTATTAGTCAAGGTCAGGATAAAGTTTAATCTCGTTCTTGCTCCACCGTTCTAAATACCCCATTTGTCAACCACAACTACCGGCTTTCCAGAAGGAAACCAGACTGGGCTTATTTTAATTCAGCTTGGCAGCCCCTCGATCAACGCGAAAGCCACAATCTTTTGTTTTGTTTTTTTCTCTGCACCTCTAATCTCTCCCTGTAAGAGAAATAAATACATTATATGTGTCACCTTTGCCAATATTGATCTTGGCGCTGTGATAAGTCATTGGCCGACCTATAATTCAGCAGCACGAATGCAATTCTCATTACATCTGCAGGTTGGCTTCAATAGAAACACAATGGAATCTCCAACATACACACCGCTGCCCTCGGAAGCTTTTATAGCCAATTCAGCAAGAAAATCAATGGCGGTTGTGTATAACACTTTCTGTTAAATAACTTTGGAGAAATGGTTCCCATGGAGTTATGGCTTCCCCGGGTTTGTATATGTCTTGGCCCAACCTTATGTCTTTCTTTATGTGGAATCAGGAACTTAGAGGTCATCTCTTGATCAAGTCTTCTCACCGTGTGGAAATGCTGACTAAATGTTAGAAACATATTTCAGCCATTTAGTTCAACCATGAGGGTAAAGCTGGGTACACACTAAATGATGTGTGTACCCAGCGATCCAACGGGCAACCCTCCCACCGACAGGCTGATATATACTGGGCGGACGCTACACATTAGACCATCCGGTACCTGACTGCCCGATACGTCGGTCCCTGCTCCATACCACTGCATGGGGTCGTCAGCCGCATTGTCAGATTGAGCTGCTTGTAGGGCCGACCCGACGATGCTTATATTCAGATATACTTCTGACGACCCCAAGGTAGTGCACGACGGCCGACATAGTGGGCACACACTGCACGATTTCAACGATTTGGCGTTCCGATCCATCGGAAATTGTCAAATCATCCAAAATATCGTCTAGTGTGTGCCCAGCTTAAGATACCTCAGACAGGTGATATTCAGCCATAAATTTCTTGATGTTTCAGGCATAATGGCCAGAAAAACATTGCCTGTTCATGGTAGGGCTTACGGGGCATGTCCATTGAGCTGCATCCACAAACATTCAACAATGTTTGTGTGCTGTCGGACATATCCCAGTTGTCATGCTGAGAGAGGCTTTCAGAAATCAGTGGGGCAGATTCCATTAGCCGTAGGACTTACTGCGCGGTTGCAGCTCCCAGGTTCAACACCCGGAGCTATTCAATTGTTTGGCAATTTCCACATGCCTTAAGCCCACATCTAATACACATTAATTCATAGCTCCTGGGTTTAGTGCCCAGAGTTATGGAATTACCCCACGTGGTATGCCCCAGAGGGTGCACTTAATGCAGATTTTTCCTTGCTGTCCCCTGCATTAATTCTCATATTTTACCACCTGGGGTAACGGGCAGTAATTGAATAGCTCTGGGCAGAGCTTCAGCTGCGCGATAAGTCTCGCAACTTCGAAGCCTATGGGGTCTATTTACTAAGCAGTGTTAGGAGACAGAGTGAAAAGTGATAAGGTGCCAGCCAATCAGCTCCCAACTGTCATCTCACAGGCTGTGTTTGAAAAATGACAGTTGGGAGCTGATTGGCTGGCACCTTATCACTTTTCACTCTGTCTCCTAACACTGCTTAGTAAATAGACCCCTTTATATTAAAACTCTAATGGGCATATGTATCAAAGCTTGATGTGAGATAAAATTGTGAAATATATATCACCAACCAATCAGCTCCAAACTATCATTTCTTAAACACAGCCTGCAAAATGTAAGTTAGAAGCTGATTGGTTGGTGATATATATATCACAATTTTATCTCACATCAAGCTTTGATACATATGGCCCTAAGGGGTCTAGTTACTAAGCAGTGTTAGGAGACAGAGTGAAAATTGATAAGAAAGTGATAAGGTACCAGCCAATCAGCTCCCAACTGTCATCTCACAGGCTGTGTTTGAAAAATGACAGTTAGGAGCTGATTGGCTGGCACCTTATCACTTTTCACTCTGTCTCCTAACACTGCTTAGTAAATAGACCCCTAAGTGTCCATCTATGTAATTTAATTTTAAAATGGTGCATGTCCTAATCAGCATTACCTATAATTGATAATCTATCTTGTAAATAACCGATCTAAGCACATTCTTGATTGATTAATATGGTTGATAGCTCACTTACATTTTTGGAATCATTTTTATTCAGTAAGCCTCATGGCTTGTAAAGAGCAGCTACAGAAGCAGAATTGGCTGCCTATGACTGAAGCAGCTATTCAGTTAATCTGCAGAGCATGTATGCACGCAACAATTATGTAAATCATTTCTCTGTTCAAACAGCATTTAACAAGGGGTCATAGGTTGAAGATCAATCAAATACAAAGCTGTAAATTGCAGAGTAAACTACATACATTGTATATGCATTTATTTTTCTCATGAAAGTTTTATGTAATGTCATTCTTAAAAATTAAAATAGACAAGGGGTAATTTATTTTTATTTTCTGTGTGCAGGGAACAAGCACAATTGGATGTGAATGATATAATATTGTCCTTTATGTTTGAAAAATATATATAAAAAGCTGCTCTCTAGTCCCCTACAGTGACCCAATCTACTTCCACACATAATAAATCATTAAACCATCCTTGTCAACTCTCAAGCATTGGTGGGTAGGCCACCCATCATAAGGACGCGAATATGCCCATTATTATACAATGTCCTGTCACACACTTAAGAACATACTGTGTGTGATATATACACAGTATATAGATAGATGGATGGATGGATAGATAGATAGATAGATAGATAGATAGATAGATAGATAGATAGATAAATATTAAGTGTAAGAAGTGTGTTATGTTGATTACACAAAGATACAGAGCAAAACAGCAAATTGCTTTCTCAGATAATTTGTTTTTCATTTCAGAAACTGTGAACAAAAGTCAACAAATCCTGTTTGTTACTTTTTTTTATATACATACATTTGTGACTTCCTCTTTTAAACATAGACCAGCGATGACAATATAAAAATAGTACCAGCGGCTTCTTAACTAGACAATCTGTCGCTTCTACTTTTCTCACTGTCAAGAACGCGGACACTTCTTTGCATAAAGAAACTCTGTATTCAACAGCTGTGCTGGGAGCTGGAGGTTTGTACTATAACTGTGGAGCTGTGATGTTCCAACAAACTTCCCAGGAGATAACAGCAGAATCCTATAGAGTGTAAGCCTGCGAGCAGGGCCCTCCCACCTCTCTGTCTGTCTGGTATATTACCCAGTCTTGTTTAATGACTGTTTTGTTCCCAATTGTAAAGCACAATGGAATTTACTGAAGCTATATAAGTAAAGCTGCATACACACACAATTTTGTTACCAACGATTGTATGAACAATTTTATGAACAATTATCTGTCAGATTATCTGTCAGATTTTTTAAAGTGTAATGAACGATTTTTTTGAACTACAAACGATTTTTGCATATTAACTTAATGAAAATCGTTGAGTTGACAAGTCTGACTGAACTACAAACTACAAACTACAAACGTGAATGCGCATGAACGATAATCGTTCATCGTTTGACTCAGAAAGTGAAAGATTTTTTCAAACGATTATCGTTAAACGATATCATTTAACGATAATCATTCAAAAAATCTTTGTGTGTGTGTATGCAGCTTTAGTAATAATAATCCTCCCTTCACCAACTAACTGTTGTACAGATACCTTCAGCAGCATCAGCAACCCACCCTCTTCTGGCTGGTTGTCTTCCCAAAGGAAGCCAATACATATAAACCCACCGACCCATTGCCATGTTTACGGGTGGATTACAAGGAAACTCCCCCCACACACACATTCCACTTATTACCAGCATATGAGGATGTAGACCCCGTCTATTCACACTGTAGGGGAGATGTATCAAATCTTCCAAACCGGACCAGTGGAGAAGTTGCCCAAGTTTTTTCTTCACCCCATCACGTGACAATTCGACCATACTTTTTACATTTGAAATAATCTCTTTCCGAAATCTCTGACCCGTCCCTCTCTCCCTGCCTTGTAACCCAGGTCCAACTGTCCAAAGAACTCTCTATCTTTGCAAACCTGTTTTGTGCTAGTAATAAATTCTGATTATATGCAAAGGAAATAGAGCGACCTGTCCAGCATGAATTGTTTGGCGTAACCGACCAGCAGTGTTTATGTATTATGTAGCCCCCTATACTAAATAACACTGACATATATAAATAACACTCTATATAAAGACCCCGGTGCATCTAGACATTGCTGTTGCTAGTTTCATTTCATTTGACCCCCTTCACCTCACGAGTTTCCGCCCTCGTTGGCAAGGCAGGAGTTAAGCTCGTTGGTATCAGAATCCCCCCCCCCCCCCCCAGTACAGGCAGCAGATGATTATTTTTTTTAATTTACTTTCATGCTTTTTTAATCTAATCTGCGTTGATACATTATACAGAACTTATTCTTTTATGCATCCATCTTCCATCTATCAAATGAGGAAAATTATTAATTTGAGAGTAAAGTCACAATTTGAAGGGGATTAGACCGACTTTTAATCTTGTCTATGTAGTGTTCATTATGGAGAACGGAGTTACGTTGAGATTTAAGCCGCATGTTGTGCTCTGTACAGAGCCTTTTCCTCTATTAGAAAATGGAACCCAACCCGGCCCCTTTTGTTGCACGTTCCTCGCTGATCCCAGTTCTATTATCCTGTCTGACTCTCTTTTTTTTTTCTCTTCTATGTGTAGCAATTACAAGGAGGTTTATGTTAGGCCGTCGCTTTTGGGAAATGCTCATTGTGCCTCGTTAAATTTAAAATTAGTACTTGAAAAAAAAAGGTCAGGAATAAATATTCTGTTTGTACAACATTTCCCCGACAGTAAATCTAAGGGAAGCCGGGTGCAGATGTGCCGCTTTTTTCCTCCAGAATCTCTTTTCACTGCGCCGCTCTGAGATGTGGCTTTGTTAACCACGGTTGAATAAAGGAATGTCATCCAAAACGATCAAACACTGGGAGCATTTCAGCTTTTATTAGGTCTAATTATGGAGGAAAAAAAAAATAATAATAAAAAAAAATAGCGACGTACAGCCTGCATTACTTCTCCCGTCTGTCTCCTTAAATGTCTGTCTCTCGCTTTCCATATGATAAATAACCTAATAGAATTTTATGTACTGTCTGACCCAGTTAGGGTAGGCGCGCTGAGCATCGTACATCTGTAAGTTTGATGCAGAATCCTGAAGCCGTGGATCATATATTCAATAGAACCCTAAAAACCCTGTTAGACCTGAACGTACAGCTGTTTTGTACAAATGACATTACAAACCCACTTGGGGCTGAAATGAAGTTTACTTAATCTCGTCCACATATGTTAGTTTAGCTGGCCTACTTTGCTGTGCTGGAAAACTGAGAGTAATAATAAAAAAAAAATTAAAAAGTTAAGGAGTGCAGAACTTTGATATGGATAATTCAGAGCTGGAGTTGTCCTAGGGGCTACAGCAGGAATCTCGAGAGGGCAACTGTGCAGTGCAGGCCCTCCTGGCAGGCTTTCAGCAAGGAAGTCGTTTGGAAAGTTCCCCCAGGACTGTATATATCATTCAAAAACACGGCTCTCGCTTTTTTAATATTGCAAAAAAAAAAAAACTGCCTGCGTGTGTGAAGGCCAATATTCCGATCGTGCTGAATCACAAACGCAGATACAAAGCGAGTGACGGGACGTCAGCGTTTTGGGGGTGGTGATGAGGGAGTGGTTGAAGAAACGCAGGTGCGCCTGTCCATTTAAACGTCGTTTCCTGGGCGTGCATAAATTAGCCACTACGACGGCTTTCGCAGCTTGAGTACCCACTGCATGCAACGAGACTTGCAGTTTCTGAGACAGGTCAGACTTGCTTTAATTCTGTGTGAGGGGCTGATGTTACTCAATGTTCCCGATGTATTCGCAGGACTGTGAGGTATTACAGATGTGAGATAGCAGTAGTGGGCGTCTCTATGCTGGCTGAGCTGTGGCTGATGTTACAGATGTATACACAAGACTGTGAGATATTACAGATGTGAGATAGCAGTAATGGCTGTCTCTATGCTGGCTGAGCTGTGGCTGATGTTACTGATGTATACACAGGACTGTGAGGTATTACGGATGTGAGAAAGCAGCAGTGGGCGTCTCTATGCTGGCTGAGCTGTGGCTGATGTTACAGATGTATACACAGGACTGTGAGGTATTACAGATGTGAGATAGCAGTAGTGGGCGTCTCTATGCTGGCTGAGCTGTGGCTGATGTTACAGATGTATACACAGAACTGTGAGGTATAACAGATGTGAGATAGCAGTAGTGGGTGTCTCTATGCTGGCTGAGCTGTGGCTGATGTTACAGATGTATACACAGGACTGTGAGGTATTACAGATGTGAGATAGCAGTAGTGGGCGTCTCTATGCTGGCTGTGCTGTGACTGATCTTACAGATGTATACACAGGACTGTGAGGTATTACAGATGTGAGAAAGTAGTAGTAGGCATCTCTATGCTGGCTGAGCTGTGGCTGATGTTACAGATGTATACACAGGACTGTGAGGTATTACGGATGTAAGATAGCGGTAGTGGGTGTCTCTATGCTGGCTGAGCTGTGGCTGATGTTACAGATGTATACACAGGACTGTGAGGTATTACAGATGTGAGATAGCAGTAGTGGGTGTCTCTATGCTGGCTGAGCTGTGGCTGATGTTACAGATGTATACACAGGACTGTGAGGTATTACGGATGTGAGATAGCGGTAGTGGATGTCTCTGCTGGCTGAGCTGTGGCTGATGTTACAGATGTATACACAGTACTGTGAGGTATTACGGATGTGAGATAGCGGTAGTGGGCGTCTATGCTGGCTGAGCAGTTGCAAACATTAGCTTATTCTCGCAGCAGATATTCGCTGCTGCGATCGCAATAGCGATCCGTAATGAGTAAGGCCCTAAGTTAAATTAGGCCCGGAACGCATATCTTAATGACGGCACATTTCATTTCACTTAATGTCAGTCATATATTTTGCAGCATTACACATGAAAATACCAGAATATATGATTTGGAGTTGCTGGACGTAATTGAAAGTCTAACCAGCGAGTATGATACATTCTCTCAATTATTCAAACCGCTTTCTCTATACAATGTTAATTGTCACTGTTCATTTTTGTTTGAAAGGCAGAAAAGACGTTACATGGCTGAGCGCTTCCACTGTGCGGGAAGTCTATAACAGAGTCCATGTCTGTACTGCTGCACCCAGCTACAGAATCCATTTTATGACACGCTCAGATGGCCCTCATTGCTACTGACACAGGTCTCTCCTTTTCAATGATAAAGGTTAAGTGGGTCTGATTTATGCCACGTCCCAGTCTGAACCCTCTGCAGCTCGGGGCGGCAGACTGACAGCTTTCCCCAAATCCTGCCACTCTATAAACATCCAGGTTCATTATTTTTCACCAATATCACAGGCTGAAAAATGCTGTCTTATAACGATTCTTTGTTACTAGCCATAAACTAATTGCTTCTAGGATTAGTTACGTTTTAAGCAGGAACTGCAGCAATTGTTTCGGGCTCAGTCAAGAAATTCCATTATTTGTAGCAGAGCCGAGCAGTGAATCAATTATTTGTTATTGTGGGATATTCCAGGCGCAGAGCACGCATTACGCCCTGTCTTTGTGGATTATTTCACTCTTGTCCTATATTTGACATCCTGTTTGTGCTAATATGCTTAGGTGGTTGTTAAAGTAAATTGCCAGTGCAGTGAAGGTAGAGATTCTAAAGATATTTTAAATATGCATAAGGTCATGTCCAAGTGCAGCGTTCATGCTGGTTCCTCAGTCTCCGCCATGGTGTGTGATCGGGAGGTGACCACCCATTGCGTAACGACATGATTTGCTGGGAAATTTAGCAATCCCACTTGGCATTCGTTCTGTGCATGGTAACACGTTGTATTAGTATAAATGGCTGATTGATACAGTTTGTGGGCACAACCAATAGTCAGCCAATCAATTCATCAAGGATTGTTGACATCACTGAGGTATGAGGCATTTTGTCAACCACAAAATGGCTGACGTGGTTAGCATTCCTACCTCACAGCACCACCACGTCATGAGCTCAATTCCCTGTCATGGCTCATCTTTGTGGAGTTTGCATGTTCTCCTTGTATTTGCATGGGTTTCCTCCAGGCGCGCCGGTTTCCTCCTATAATCCAAAAACATACTGGCACTGTAGGTTAATTGGCTTCTGACAAAAATGAAAAAAATAGCCCTAGTGTGTCTACGTGATAGGGAATATACAGTAGATTGTAAGCTCCACTGGGACAGGGTCTGAAATATACTCCGTAAAACACTGCGGTATATGTGTGCGTCATCTAAATAATACATACCTTAAGTTCGGATGAACACATGCCTGTTTGGCGCGTGTATCCTGTATAAGGTAGCAAGTGCACATATGGCGATAATGGCTAGTAATAAACCAGGCACGTGCGCAGATGCGACCACGCCTGGAGATGCGTACAACATGATGTATGGGCATTTATAGGCATTTTGTCAGTGTGTCTGACTTACATGCAACTCTATGGCTAATGGCAAAATGGCTAATTCAATATCACAATGCCATTTTACCTACAGTAGTCAATCAGGTGTTGTGAGCTATGTACTATACTGTGATATTAATAACATATTTAATGCCTGACGTTGTTATTATACAGACAAGGGCCCATGACACTTCAAGTCAATGTTATTGCCCATCAATGCTACTCAAAATGTCTATTTAATGGACACTTGTCAAAAGAAAAACCAAAGTACCAATCACACATATACTGTATGCTTATATAAACTATGGTCCGTATTCAATTTGGAGCGAAAAGCCGGAATCGGCCAAAAAGCTTCGCCGATGACGTCATTTCACCAGGTGGAAAAGTATCGCCGCATTCAATTTGAAGACTTACCGCCTAGGCGGAAAGTCAATGCAATGTAATATGCGGAAAAGTTTCGCCTATGAATAGCAGGCGGAAAAAAGTGCAGAATTGGGGTTTTGGGGTGCAACGTTGCGGGAACCCCCGTGCAGCCTTCAGACAGTCCCCCAAAGGTAATACGTATCAAAAAATTAAAAAAAGAAACACTTAAGAACACCCAAAAAAGTCACTTTCATTTTGGGGGGTGAAAAAAAAAATGTTGGGGGACAAAGTTAAAAAGTAGTGAACTAGACTCTAGGGGGTCCCCAAGTATGCCCCAGGTGTTGTTTTCATTGCAGGGGCTTGCAGAAGGTGGATTTTTCACGATTTTTTCAACTTAACTTTAGCAACTTTAAAATATGCTGATCCCCATTTTCAAGTACCCCAAATTTGCTGGGATAAGTTATTTTCAGGAAAAAATAATCCTGACTACTATTCTTCACCACTTATACAAAAACGCTATTTAGCAGCTATTGAGCCCGTTTAAAAACCCAAATACCTTCAGCAAGCCAAATCGGGGGGTACCATAGGGAACCCCCATGTCAGAGCATCTTTTGGGGGGTGTCAGGCGGATTTCCTCAAATCAGAAAGTACTTTCCGTTTGTTTAAGTTTCGCCGGGTCACGTTTTCGCGTACTTTCAAATTGAATACGGGAATACACGGGCACGCACGCGATACTTTTCCACCTGCAAAACAGGCGAAGTAGGCAAAAAGTCCGGTAGGCGGAAAAGTATCGTGGGTCCGCTCAAATTGAATACGGGGATATGCGGGCACGCACGCGATACTTTTCCACCTGCAAAACAGGCGAAGTAGGCAAAAAGTCCGGTAGGCGGAAAAGTATCGTGGGTCCGCTCAAATTGAATACGGCTCTATATATTACTATGTAGCGGGAAAAAAAAACACAGACACAAACATCTATAAAAACATGAATTTTGCAGAAGAACACATTACTTTCTCAAATGTGCCATATGATGTGTTAAACTTTAATATTTGCTTCTAGAAAGCCCCAGGCGATGCAGAGCTCCTTGGAACCATTCTGTACTAACAGACCTCTAGAAAGATGCAGTTTACTCTCCGCAGATTCTACAAAGTTAAATCCTGAAGAATAGGAACCACACAAAGTTCCATAAGGGAAACAGAAGCCGACCAGCTGCGCAAACAGCTTGGTTAGATTGGCCGGTTCCGCGGGAATGTGGGGCCCATTGTCAGATGTGTTAAAACTAAATGGAGTCTTTAGTAGGGGGCGGGAAAACCATTAACATAAGTTCTCCACAGGAAACAAGCGTAGAATGGAGTTTCAATGGCTTCAGTCACTGGACCAAGCTGCTTTCATAATGGCTTGGCCAGGTGTGAGTGTCTGTGGTTTACATCTGGGTCACACCCATTGTGATGCTCACGCACGCCCCTGAAGTGAATTTGTGTCTGTGACAGGGCACAGAGCTGGTCCATGACAAAGGAAACTTTGTTTTCCTGGGGGATTCCTGTAAGATTGATGATGGTCCTTCCATAGGAGAAAGCAAACAAGGGCAATCTGAGAAAAAACGCCTAAGGCTCCGTATCTTATAATAACCCATCTCTTCCATGCTATATTACTACTGTATGTTTCTTTTTAGCCTTGTCCGTGTATGATAATCTTCTAGTAAGAAGTCTGGGCGGCAGATGGCAGTTTGCACACACACAGTAGGCTAAGGCTGGGTAGACTACACAATGGACCTCATTCAGAGTCGGTCGAAGCGACTGCACGGTCGTACGCCACCGATGTTCGCTATACTGCGCATGCGTAAAGGCCGCAATGCGTATGCGCAAACTAGCCGATACGATCAGAAATTTCTCTCTCCTTGAACACAGCCAGGTCGGTAGTTTGAGTGACAGATTGAGGCGTTTGTGGGTGGTAACAGGGGAAGGTACTTGAAAACGGGGGAGTGGAGATCCGAACGCAGGCGTGCCTAATTATGCGAACGGCGTTTTATGGGAGTGCATAATTAACAAAGTAGTGTCATGGCACATGTGACAGGGGAGGTTTTACACTGACATGATCGTAGAGCTTAAGAGAGGGTATGGTCAACCTTTAGCTCTACGACCAGTTCCGATGGTAAACGATGCTCGCGATTAATCCTTATGTAGCCGGAGATGACGTGCTATGTGTACGACATGTGGGCGTATTTTTAGCGGTCCGACCGCATCAACCCCTTGGTCGGCCAGCTAATGATCCGACCTTAGGGACGTAACTTTCGAGGGAATCATTTGCATATCCGGACCCTTTTTCTGTACGACCGTGCGGCCGCTTTGACCGACTCTGAATGAAGTCCTATGTGTGTGCCCAGCGACGGGACAACGCTATGGAACGATATATCGCGCTGTCCATATGCACACTGCACGATGCTGTGTGCGATAGGGCAACCTGCCCATTCCATGGTGCATTTAGCAGCCTGGTGTCGTTCATTACATCGTCCCATGTGACGTGCAGCACATCAGATTGGAAGATGCGGTTGCACAGTTGGGCGTACCCAAGGCGCGATCCAAATTGATATATCGTTCCGATTAGCTTCAAAACGATATGTAGCGCAAAGGGATCACTTAGTGTGTACCCAGGGTAAGTGTTCCGGAGGTGTAGACTGAATTGCCGGCTGTTTAGGAGGTGTGCAGAAAACCTTCTATTTCAGATAGATCTCTGGTGCCAGGTTTAGGACCTATTCAGATGTCTGCGTTTCCATAGTGGCAATGGCTACTTTAACATGCGGATGGAGAGGGATGGTTTGGCCACTTAATGGCCTCCAACTGTGAATTCGGTCAAAGATCAGTGTTGATTTTATGAGCAAGCAATGCAGCTGCATCTGGGGATAACTGCGCTAAGACTAACGCACTATCGCGCACGTCATGTCGCCCTAGCATGGACTTGAGCTACACAGGTTGATTAATTGTTGAAGCTTCGGAGAATTTGTTAAATAAGTGACTAGGGGGTCTATTTACTAAGCAGTGTTAGGAGACAGAGTGAAAAGTGATAAGAAAGTGATAAGGTACCAGCCAATCAGCTCCCAACTGTCATATCTCAAGCTATGTTTGAAAAATGACAGTTGGGAGCTGATTGGCTGGCACCTCATCACTTATCACTTTTCACTTTGTCTCCTAACACTGCTTAGTAAATAGACCCCTACAACTTATAAAACTGAGATAGCTGATATAATACTGTATGTGCACTGGTGCAAGTACCATTTATTTACTTTGAAGGCACTAAACAATATTCCACATAGAAACGTAATACATTTCTACAATACCTTTCTCTTCGTATACTGGAAATTAATAAATCATGAACATTTCTCCAGAGAGTGTTGCCCTTTCTAAGATACAGTATGCCAGGTCTACAGTATTTCAATGTATTTTTGCAAATCGGGAAGAGTGTATAAAAAATTGTTTAGCATTATTTTTTAAATAATTCCATTCCTGTACATAATTGCATGCAGGGAATGTCTACCTGTTCAGTCATTTTTTCCTTGCACCACAAGGTATGAACTGTAATTATTTGATCCTTTAGGGGAGAAAAAAATTCCTTTTATATCCGGCATAAAAACAAAGTATATGAAAAGCCATTTATATATTTTCTTGGGCAGTTAGATACAGGATGCCAGCGCTCGGGGTCCCACAGCTTTGAAACCCGATAAAGACATCCCGTCAGGGTTAGGACACCAACACTTGTCGGCAGGGCCGGCTCTAGGGGTGATCGACCTGGGCGGTCGCATAAGGGCACCACCCATAGAGGGCCCCAATATCCCAATTTCAGCGGGACAGTACTGTCCCGCTGTTCTACCCATGGGCCGAAGTGGCACGCGGGTGGTCAAATCGGGAGGTTGGGGACCCTCACCGCCACAGGTGTGCAGCGGTGTCGGACCCCGGAAACTCTGAATGAATGCCGTGCGCTACATCCATTCAGTGACGGGAGAGGGGCTGGGGGAACCCCAGCTAGTGAGGCTCCCCCCAGCCTGATGTTATATGGAGGCGGGCACGCCTCCTAATAACGTCACATAGGGGGCGTGACCTATGGTAATTAGGCCACCCCTTCCCTAGTGCCAAACCCTTACTCCCTAACACTCCTGTAAAGTGCCTAACCGTAACCATGCCCACCACTGCCCTAGTGCCTAACCCTCCCCCTAACCCCAGTATTTACCTTTGGCATGCTGTCGGTCGGGATGCCCGTGCCAGGATTTTGACAAGTGTCGGGTTTCTAAGCGTCGGCATTCTAAGTGTCGGCATCCAGTCTGTTGGGATTTTAACTACAGCCATTTTTTTTCTTTTCCACAAATTTACATTATGCTCATTATTGTCCAAAGAAATGAGCGCATTTTGCTCAGTGATATCATCGTTCCGAAACTGCAAGCTGCTGCCTTGCATCTACACCCATAGTAATGCTCCCCGTGAAAACGGTTAGTGGAGACTGCCCGCTGCCACAATACCTATGTTATTATATAGGGTGAGCTTAGGAGCCTGATTTAAGGGTGAATGCAGTGGCCGCCCCCCGGCTGTATCTTTTTGTGGTGCCGTGGCGGCAATAATATGCAAATGCTACTTTCTGTCTTCCCCTCGTGTACTAGCGTTCACCTGAATGTGCAAGCGCTGAGACGCCCACTGCACGGTATAACACCACAGGGCTCACTTCACGGTATAACACCACAGGGCCCACTGCACGGTATAACACCACAGGGCCCACTGCACGGTATAACACCACAGGGCCCACTGCACGGTATAACACCACAGGGCCCACTGCACGGTATAACACCACAGGGCCCACGGCACGGGATAACACCACAGGGCCCACTGCACGGTATAACACCACAGAACCCACTGCACGGTATAACACCACAGGGCCCACTGCACGGTATAACACCAAAGGGAAATGCATACCCATGTAGGGGTCTTTAGATATCTTGCGTATATGTGCAGTAGAATATAAAATGTACTAGACTACACAGACAGTGGGCCTGATTCAGAGCCGGACGCTCTGACAAGAGCGCTCGCTCTGAATCAGGGCCGTCCTACCTAAAATTGGAGCAGCCTCCTGGCCGCTCGCATAGCTGTGGGTGACCACCCACAGCTTATGCGAGCGGCCAAAAAGATGGTCGCGATGGTCAAGACCATCGCGACAATCGGGCTTGCGTCGAGACCCTTGCGGTAGGGTCTCGTTGACCGCATGCCCTGGAGTGATTTTGGCTCTATCAGAGCCAAAATCACTCCCTCTGACATCACTAGTGATGTCAGTGGGGCCGGACCCAGACGGTAGGCGTTCCCATGGGAACGCCTCCGTCTGGGCAGCCACACCCCCGGCATGCCCACCAAAGGGGGACGTGTTGTCCCTCACCACCGACAGCACGCCCCCCTTTGGTGCGAGACCCATAACGACGGCTTCCCCGTCGTTATTCGGGTCTTGCGCATGCGCATGACGGAGGCGCCTCCGTCGTGCGCATGCGCATTTGGGCAACATCGACCCGCTTGCGAGCGCTCGCGAGCGGGTTGAATCAGGCCCTGTGACCATTGCACGTCCTGGGCAGATGCTGCAGATACTCCTCACTGTACAATAGATATACAGAGAAGCTACAGTACAGCGCGTAGGATTCAGAAAAGAACAATAATCTGGATTATTCAGCACCGGTACCCTCTGGACTGAAGCAAACAATGGATCCATCTGCAGTTCTCATTCCTCACAGACAGCTTTCCTAAGGAGGAGAGGACTTTCCCTAGTCATAATGATCATACATACAATTACACAGTGTTATTCTCAGCACCACCCACAGTTAATACATTACGTCTTCCAGGGTTCACTTTACTCATGTGGCTTTTGGATATGGAATAAAAGAAAAGACAGATGTGGAAATATGAGCAATGTTTCAAGGAGAATCAGCTTCATTGCTATTAGTAAAAGAACCTGGAATATAATATTATATTATTTTATTTATGTGGTGCCCTAAGGGGTCCACAGCGCTGAACATAGTGGATGGGACATACAGTAAAATGACATAGCACATGGGTGATCAGACAGGATGGTTAGAGACAAGTTACAAGTACAGTTAATAGTTATAGTCCACATGTTATATAATCACCGAGACGGGATGCAATCAGGAAGCCGACGGTCGAAATGCCGACCGCCGTCTTCCCGACTGTCTAATCCCGGCAGGGGTCTAATGACAGGTGTCGAAATCCACAGAGACACCACAGAGGGAGTGAGGGCCCTGCTCACAAAAGCTTATGCATTATATTGAAACTTTTTTTTTATACAATACTTCGTGCCTCAGTGATATCACAAGAATGATTAATAATTGTTGGAGACTCTTTTTGGCAAAAACCGACCTTATACAGTAGTATTGCTCAGATTAGTGTCTAACAAATATCTCACACAGATGAATTAAACAAGTACCGGTATCTTTTAAAGCATATGATAAGTGACATTAGCAGAGAAAAGTACATAAAAAAGCATTGAGCTAGGGTTCCAGGGTTAATTCACGATGACACTTAAGTCATAAGTCCTTAAATGCTAAATTTCTGACTGTGCCAGCATCTAAATAGGTGAAATATATGTATGGCGATATTTGTGTGTGTGTTTTTTTTTTTTATAAATTATAGTCCCATTTAAAATGGCAATGTGCCACTTTGTCTTTAGAGCTCTTGGGACTTGATGTATCAAAAGGTGTTAAGGTTTAGCACTCCCTAATTTTTATTTCACATGAATAAAAGATGAAATGTATCATACTCTGACCCCCTGTAATGATAGCTGGCCAAGTGCTGTACTTGGCTCTGAATTATAGACACATTAACATACCATTGATCTCAACAAGTTATGTACGAACAAGTGGAAAATTATAATTGCACGTTGAAGCTGAGGTAGGAAATCTGTGGCTTAATGAAGAACATGTCACAGTATACCCTGTGAGTAGGAGGGTGGAGATTGGCAGGACATATTGGGTATAGTAGTTCAACACAGCTAGAGAGTCGCAGGTTGCCTACATCATATGCAGATAACATAAAGCTACTGAACGCCTTCTGCACGGTTGTGATTGGATAAGTAGGCATCTCACACAAATCGACTGATTGAAACGATTTTGAAGCGATTCCTTTTTGCACTATAGACAACCTGTGAATACGGTTCAATCTACGTAAATATGCACTCAATATTCATACAAAATGTCAATTAGCAACAGACATGTACATACTTAGAGAAATGACATAATCCGTTTCATCATCAGGGTAGCTGCTGACATCATGTAGCCCCAAACCACCACTGCACAATGTCACAAATTAAGTCCTCGTGCATGTAAAGGACCCTCGCCCTTCATATAAAAGAGAAGCACCCCCTACCAGATCCCACTCACTTCTCTATAGAAATGGTTGGACAGGGAAACAACGACGCGTTTCGCTGGAAATCTTGTCATTACAGCCCCACAACCCATTGCATACTGCAGCGAATCACTGCATTACACAGCACGGGGGTCCTTGATGACACCTATTACATCACCAGACCCCCTGGCACTTACCACTTGGAGCATTCCTCCTGCATCGCCTGGACAGTAGCCCTAAAAAATGTTTGCAAGTATAGGAATCATATATTTGTTTTGCCCCTTTAAATCAGTGCAACTACCTCTTGATTTAAAAAAAAACCAAAGATCCTGCACAGACATCAAACATTGGGTAATTCTGGGCCGTTGATTGGGTGTGAGCCTCTGTAATTTCATTCTAGGTATCGGCTGTTTTGTCCATAATTCAGATGTACAGACATTTCGTCATCCACCGTGACGTTGATATAAAAAGTTTTACTGCCAAGATTTTTTGAGCCCTCTCATTATACTTTATTTCAACAGCCGAAGAACTTTTGCTTCTCGGATTTATTAATAGATATAATTGTTCCCAGACAATAAGAATACCACTGAACTTACCCGTTTCTAAATTGATCTATTTCATATTTTCCTGGTGTTCTACCGGGCTCTGACACAATCGGGATGGCAATCATGTAAAGATTTCTTTTGTTGCCTTATTCTCAAGCTAGCTGACATTACCGTACTACTTACACCCAAATTGGCACACGCTCTATTCAATTAGACTTACAATTTGACAGCAATGACCCTCACAGTTGGTGTCAAACCTCAGCTGAAGATGAATTACACGAGGCTCCGTTTTCAGACGGTAACACCTGTTTTTTTTTCTTTTTTCCCTGGTACGTTGCATTGAAGGGGAACTCACGCAGCCCGAGAAGCTTTCACTTTTTCTGGCTAATTGAAAGTATTTTATATAGACTGACACAATTCAATGCAAGCCTGAAAACTGGGGAAAACAAACAAAAAAAAAAAACATTCCCCACTTCAAGAAAAAGTATTTCTCCGGCTGCCTGAGACATCGATTTTTTTATTATTATTATTTTATTTTTTTTTGTGCCTGAAGTAGAGAATTAAATTCGGAAGACTCTACCTACAACGCTGCGTTCTTCAGATCCCTGAGAGTTCATTTTCAAACGAGCCTATTGAAAGATATATCACAGCTTCCACCATTGTAACAACTGCCTCCTAGCTTGCAGGACATGTTTTTAAACCTCAAAAAAAAACGCTTTTCAGTGTAGCGCAGGCAGATGCAGGATAATGAGTTGAAGTGTAACTTTCACCAACACGCAGTGAAGTCGTTTGGGGGCTGTACCAGTTTTGATGAGGATTCAATTTACATGAGAAAGGAACTATTAGGAACGCAGCCGCTAGGAACTAATGACTCTACTAAATGGTGCCAAGAGTTCCCAGTGAATTGATAGGCTGCAGCCTTGTGAGTATTAGGTCTCCACTATGTACGGGCTTTGGGATAAGTCATACCTCGTTTCTTAGTGTCGTATTTATTTTTTACAGTAAATTAATTGCACTATTTGGGCCGTAGGACCTCATTCAGAGCCGCTCGCTATTTGCTGTCATTCGTTTAAAAAAAAGGGGTGGCTATTCAAATGAACCGTTTGCTCTTTGCGGTCTGTTCACGCCTCTAAGTCTGAACGAGCGAGCAAAACTTGCGGTCGAAATTTTGAAAAATACGCCCCCTGGCCGCTCGCACCATACGTCATATCCGCTATTTATTAGATTAATCGAGTACATCGGACAGCGTATGAACTGCTCGCTATTCTTGTGGCTGGTTTTTCCTACCACAATCTTGCGAGCAGTTCTGACTATAAAATAACCCAGTGACATGGTCAATGACGCTGCTGTTTTAATTATGCACACCCATAAAACGCCCGTTTTGACCTTTAAGCACGCCTGCGTTCTGATCTCCACTCCCCGTTTTCAAACACCTTCCCCTGTTACCACCCACATACGCCTCTTTCTGTCACTCAAAATAGCAGGCATTCGCTATATAGCGAACAAACGATTTTCGGCCGCACAGACTGGTTCGCGCATGCGTATTACAATCCGTACGCATGCGCAGATGAGTGAACATTGCTCAGAACGAACGAGCGGCCGCTTACGAGCGGCTCTGAATCAGGCCCTTATTCTTATCGGCATGCAAAGCGGCCGCATTGCGTGCTTGAAGAAAGCCATGGGCTTCCACCCATATTAAGAAGTCTATGTACTAAAGTGGCCGGAGATAAAGTACCAACCAATCAGCTCCTAACTGTCACTTTACAGGCTGTTGGCTTGCAAGAGCAGCCGTCAGCACAGTAGCCGCGCATTGACACCGAACAAAGATCCACTTGAAATTGCCAGACGCTTGCGTTACTCTTACCTCTGAATAACCGCGCAATTCTGTCTCCTTGCCCGTGGCAAGCTTATGCTAAGAGCAAAGTGGACATCCGATTGACTTCCATGCTACTTCCAAGCTTTATTTCCAGAAGGTCCAGTTCATGCCATCCGGGGGAATCAATATGATTTACCGCTGGACCCATGCCCGGCGGTTGGAATCCCGACAGCGGCATCCCGGCAGAGGAGGAAATCCCGATCATCAAAGGTAAGTATATACTAACCTATTTCTACCCCCTAACCCTAACCCTCCCTTAGGGGTGCCTAACCCTAACCATCCCCCCCCCCAGTGCCTAACCCTAATCCCCCCTCTAAGTGCCTAACCCTAACCCCCCCTTCCCAGCCACCCAAACCTAAGTCCCCCGGGGGGGGGTGTCTAACCCTTAGTCCCCCCCGGGGGTGCCTAACGCTATCTCCCCTTCCCCTAGCCTAAACCTAACCTCCCCAAGGGGGTGCCTAACCCTGAGTCTCCCCCGGGAATCCTAAACCTAACCCTAAGCGGCTATCCGCGCTCGGCGCCCAGCGTCCCTTCGATCGGGATGCCGGGCGTCGGGCTCCCGGTGTATGTCCAATGACAGGCATCGGCATATCGACGCCTGTCTTTAGACCCTTGCCGGGATATGACAGTCGGGAAGCTGGCTGTCGGTATTAGGTCCGCCGGCTTCCCGACTGTATACCCATCTGGGGGGTCTTGACCACTACGTTAGGGTCACCAACACCCAATGTGACCTGCCTTTCATTTTACACAATGACATTAGGTATGTGAATCAGCAGTGGCAAGTGTATTCCATATTATTAGATGTGGGATAGGGGGTTAATATTTAAAACAAAAATATATCCTTTGGGTTTGTTTTGATTTTGAGCATATGACGCCCAAAAATTAGTGTAACAGAGTTTTGCTCTGAAAAAAAAACCCCAAATCATTACGCCTTTATTTTATGCCGCGCCAGTTTCTGGAGGTGGCTTATAAAGTGATATTAGCTATCACCTTGTTAGTAAACACTTGGCAGAGTGTAGGAATAATATGCCCCTGGGTGTGACACCGCGATAGGAACAACCCAGCCAAATAAAATGATAAGAGAAGTACTTCAGGCATCTCGGCATTGCTGCGCTGAGAGGATGTCATTTCCATCTTAATGAAAGCGCCTCGTGATGCCTGTGGCGTGTTTATAGAACTGAGGCACCGCGGCGGAAACTTCTAGTGAGAAACACGTAACTGTGTCACCCTCAGGGGGGATTGAGGAGAACACATTGAGGAATTGGGAAGTGCTGTCAATACAAGGTTTTCACTCAGAAAACAAAGCTTTAAAGTGTTGTTATAGTGAACCTTATTATGGGTATAGTGAACCTTATTATGGGTATAGTGAACCTTATTATGGGTATAGTGAACCTTTATATTGATATAGTGAACCTTAATCTGGGTATAATGAACCTTATTATGGATATAGTGAACCTTACTCTGGGTATAGTGAACCTTATTATGGGTATAGTGTACATTTATATTGATATAGTGAACCTTAATCTGGGTATAGTGAACCTTAATCTGGGTTTAGTGAACCCTAATATGAGCATAGTGATACTTAATATGGATATAGTGAGCCTTAATATGGGCATAGTGAGCCTTAATATGGGCATAGTGAGCCTTAATATGAGCATAGTGAACCTTAATATGGGCATAGTGAGCCTTAATATGGGCATAGTGAGCCTTAATATGGGCATAGTGAGCCTTACTATGGGTATAGTGCTACTTGCTATGGGCATAGTGAGACTTAATATGGGCATAGTTAGCCTTAATATGGGTATAGTGAGCCTTAATATGGGCATAGTGAACCTTAATATGGGTATAGTGATACTTAATATGGGTATAGTGAGCCTTAATATGGGTATAGTGATACTTAATATGGGCATAGTGAGCCTTAATATGGGCATAGTGAACCTTAATATGGGTATAGTGATACTTAATATGGGTATAGTGAGCCTTAATATGGGTATAGTGATACTTAATATGGGTATAGTGAGCTTTAATATGGGTATAGTGATACTTAATATGGGCATAGTGAGCCTTAATATGGGCATAGTGAACCTTAATATGGGTATAGTGATACTTAACATGGGCATAGTGAACCTTATTATGGGTATAGTGAGTCTTAATATGAGTATAGTGATACTTAATATGGGCTTAGTGGGCCTTAATATGGGTATAGTGAGCCTTAATATGGGTATAGTGATCTTTAATATGAGTATAGTGATACTTAATATGGGTATAGTGAGCCTTAATATGGGCATAGTGAGCTTTAATATGGGTATAGTGAGCCTTAATATGGGTATAGTGAGCCTTAATATGGGTATAGTGATACTTAATATGGGTATAGTGAGCCTTAATATGGGTATAGTGATACTTAATATGGGCATAGTGAGCTTTAATATGGGTATAGTGAGCTTTAATATGGGTATAGTGAGCCTGAATATGGGTATAGTGAGCCTTAATATAGGTATATAGTGAAACTTAAAGCATACTTGCCGACATTTACCTTTTCGGGAGAAGCTCGGGGGGGAGAAGCAGATGGGAGTTGTTGGGGGCGGGGCCGGACAGGTCACGCCATTATGTCCCGCCCCGTTGTGGTAATTTGTTGCGAACGCCGCATATTTAAATAAGAGACGGGTCCAAATGTCGCGAATCTCTTAGAATCTCATCGTTAGGTCATGCCCCCTACTCGCGGGGACATTCACTAGGAAGTGGACAGAATGCAGGAGAACTGTCTACCTTTCCTGGGGGTGCAGGGGGTTACCCGAAAAATCGTGACCCTGCCGCGACCTCCGGGAGGGTAGGCATGTTTGACTTAAAGTGGTTATAGCGAACCTTAATGTGATTATATTGAATATTAATGTTATTATTAATAATAATAATATTATGAACCTTAATGTGGTTACAAACAAGCTTAACATTATCTTAAAACATTTTGATGATAGTTTCAATATAATTGTAAAGAAACCAACAGTCATCCCCAATACACCTGAGTATGTAGCTCCGGTTCTATCCTTCCCAGCTTCCTTCCTGAGGAATATATTGGTAATCAGTGGGATGATGCTTGTCAGCGCACAGAGCTGTGGGGGAGGTCAGCGGCGTAGGCCAGTGACCCTGCATCTCACCACAGACTGCAATTACTTCATAGATTGTGCAGATAGCGGCTCTTTGGCAGAGTAACCCTTGGAGAAATCCACAATCTTAAATGCACAGGACGGCTGAAAAAAAATATGAGCTCTCGCCATGCAATAAATAATGAATACACTGAAGTTATCAGCGGCATCTTCTCAGAAAACTTCTCAATGAGTTATTAGCAATAATAATAAAACATTGCTCACAGGGGCTGCATTGCGGGCGCTCACACACATTAGGTTTCATGGTCACACTTAATCTAGACCATCTTAATGTATTGCTGATTGGTTGCCACGGGTTATCGGACATCTGCACTCCCCAGCATAGTTAGGAAATAACCTGTAACATAGGTGATGTAGGGGATGTAGTCGGCATCCCGGGGTGTGAGAGAGACTGTGCACACAGTAACAGCAACAGCGCCACCTGGCTGCTATTACAGAGTATCTTGGGGTGCTCTGGAGTAACAGAATAGATTTATATATATAAGGGAGAATCCTTCTTATACAAGCGACAGCTAAAAAAATATACAGTATCTAGCAGAATGCGAAGTGCAATATTTGTTTTTCCCTAAGGCCCGTATTCAATTTGAGCGGACCCGCAATACTTTTCCGCCTCCCGGACTTTTCGCCTACTTCGCCTGTTTTGCAGGCGGAAAGGTATCGTGCACATGAACGCATATCACCGTATTCAATTTGAAAGTAGGCGAAAACGGGACCAGGCGAAACTTAAACAAGCGGAAAGTACTGTCAGATTTGGGGAAATCAGCCTGACACCCCCCAAAAGATGCTCTGACATCGGGTTCCCTATGGTACCCCTCGATTTGGCTTGCTGAAGGTATCTGGTGTTTTTTAGCAACCAATCAGCTTCTAACTGTCATTTTTCTAGCATGGTCTATACAATGACAGTTACAGTGTAAGCTGATCGGTTGCTATGGGCAACTTCTCCACTTCATCTCTCTGGAAGGCTTGATACAAATGTGTCCTCACTTACCGGTTGTCCGTACTCCATACTGCGCGAGACGCCCAGTGCGACTGAGACAAGTAGCGTATAGTATTTCTCTTTACATTTTGTGTCTTTGGGCCTGATTCATTACCGATCGCAACTGCGATTACGCACGCAATCGGCCAATTGTTGCATACTGCGCATGCGTAAAGGAAAGGTATCGTGCACATGAACGCATATCACCGTATTCAATTTGAAAGTAGGTGAAAACGGGACCCGGCGAAACTTAAACAAGCGGAAAGTACTGTCAGATTTGGGGAAATCAGCCTGACACCCCCCAAAAGATGCTCTGACATGGGGGTTAGCTATGGTTACCCCCGATTTGGCTTGCTGAAGGTATCTGGTGTTTTTAAACAGGCTCAATAGCTGCTAAATAGCGTTTTTCTATAAGTGGTGCAGAATAGTATTCAGGAGGTTTTTTAGCAGAAAATAACTTATCCCAGCAAATTTGGGGTACTTGAAAATGGGGGTCAGCATATTTTTAAGTTGCTAAAGTTAAGTTTAAAAAATCGTAAATAATCCACCTGCTGCAAGCCCCTGCAATGAAAAAAACACATGGGGCATACTTGGGGACCCCCCTAGAGTCTAGTTCGCTAGTTTTTAACTTGGTCCCCCAACATTTTTTTTTTTCGCCCCCAAATTCAAAGTGATTTTTTGGGGTGTCCTTAAGTCTTTTTCAAAATATTTTGACACAGATTACCTTTGGGGAACTGTCTGAAGGCTGCACGTGGGTTCCTGCAACGTTGCACCCCAAAACCCCAATTCTGCACTTTTTTCCGCCTGCTATTCATAGGCAAAATTTTTCCACCTACTACATTGCATTGACTTTCCGCCTAGGCGAAAAGTCTTCCAAATTGAATACGGAGTAAAGTCAAAACAGGCAAAAATGAAGTCATCTGCGAATAGTTTCCGCCAAAAAATACGCAAAAACGTCTTTTCGCCTCAATTTGAATACGGGCCTATGTCTCTGTGCTCTGTCATTTTTGCATTCCATTTATTTAGACTCTTTCATCTCCGTCAATGAGATAAAAGAGTCTAAATAAAAGATTGCACAGCACAGTAGCTGGGGCTGTTTCCATTTAAACGGTTCTGGTTTCAAGATCTTTGAAGTCCAAGAGATTACATGAAAAGCAGGTGGTAACAGACGTGGACAAACCTCTGGCACGCCACAAGCCACGTTTGCAAAGTTTCTAACTGTTCCTAATATCCAGGCACAGGCTGTAGTTACAGAGATGTGTCCCTGAACATGTACAGTGTTACTATGTAAATGTTCACTACAGGCCAAACTTCACATGAAATTGTTACTGTCCATCTTTACTTTCTGGGCTTTATAAGGTAATATTTGTTGAAGAGAGGAATTTATCACCTCATAGCGATAGATTCACATCGGGCAGGCGGAGACGATCACCTATACGCCGTTCTATATACTGTATTTTGTTTCTGTGACCCTATAGTGAGAATAGCTCAGTGGAGACACTTAATAACTCACAATAAACAATCTGTTGCTCAGGGTGAGATGTATAAAGCCTTTGAGAGACATAAAACGAAGAAGTTGCCCATAGCAACCAATCAGCTTCTAACTGTCATTTTTCTAGCATAGTCTATTATACAATGACAGTTACAGTGTAAGCTGATCGGTTGCTATGGGCAACTTCTCCATTTTATCTCTCTGGAAGGCTTGATACAAATGTGTCCTCACTTACCGGTTGTCCGTACTCCATACTGCGCGAGACGCCCAGTGCGACTGAGACAAGTAGCGTATAGTATTTCTCTTTACATTTTGTGTCTTAGGGCCTGATTCAATACCGATCGCAACTGCGATTACGCACGCAATCGGCCGATTGTTGCATACTGTGCATGCGTATGCATCGCAGTGCGTGTGCGTAAAGACTCCACCGCGATCGGTGACTACGCAGACCCATCGCAGAGTGATTGACAGGAAGTGACTGTCTGGGGGTGGTGACAACAGAACCAAGCGTGAGAAAAAGCCGTAACATCCGCTCATCACGGACGTAGCATTTCTATATTCCGTAAGAACATACATACACAAGACATACAGTATTCTCAACAGATGTTTTTTTTCCTGCAGACTCTTATTGTAGATGCATTATGTAAGGAGTATTATACAATTATATAAGGAGAATTACAGAAGGTTTGTGACTTCGTCATAGTCATAGCAGGACTTTATAATCTCAATTGATAAACCACCAGGTTGTAACTTAATTAACATTTCTAGCAGAAAAATAAGGAGAGTGGTATTGTGCACTACCATTAGTGCTGGGCTTACTTTATATAGCACACGCTGTTGTTCTAGGGAAGAGGACTGAACGAGCGGGTGTGTAATTGACAAACAAAAGGCCCAGCCTGCTTCTTGAGTCTACTGTTAGGTCGAGGAACCTGAACTCTCAATAGACGTCTCTGTTGGAAGAGAATTCCTCCGTCATTAAATCTCAGACCATTGTATCAAGAGGTTGAGAACATCCGACCGCGTCAGCGCTCTGAGGACACTCAACATAGGCGTAATACTCGTACATCTTCTCTAGAAGCTTCCGAGTATGTGTCCAGTGTGCAACTTACACGTCCAAAACTCTGCTTAGGTGCAAGGAACCAGGACAGGCACCCTCTGATCTGAAATATAGTTATGTGTGTGGACAATAAGGGGACGCCAATTTATGGCTGATGCACACATCACGGATAATCACGGCAGAGTAGCGCCACTCTTTTTACTGCCCATCCCGATGCAAGGTAAAGAAAAATTAATGTGCCTGCGAATATTTTATGATCTATGTTTTACAGAGAATATTCGGCCATTCACATCAGTCCCTGCCCTAGTGGAGCTTACAATCTATGGGGTCTATTTACTAAGCCTTGGACTGAGATAAAATGAATGGAGATAAAGTCCCGACCAATCAGCTCCTAACTGTCAAATTTCAAAAACAGCCTGACATGGCAGTTAGGAGCTGAGTGCCTGGAATTTTATCTCTGTTCACTTTATCGCTATTCAAGGCTTAGTAAACAGACCCCTATATTCCCTACCACACATATGCACAAAGTTAATTTCCTTTCTCAGGAGCCAATTAACCTACCAGAATGTTTTGGGATTGTAGAAGGACCCCCCCCCCCCCTCCCTCCTCTCCCAAATGTAATTTGGTGTCCAAATCAGCCTCTGCCCCTAGCCTTCCTGCAGGCCAATCACCGTCCTTCGGCATTCCAAAGCATTCCTGTGCACTGCATCACGTGTCAGGTGACTGTGGTTGCCATGGTAGTTGCATGTTGCAGTCGCAAATTGTAATCCAATAATACCAGCTAGAAGAAAAACAGTCATGGAAAAGTACACCCCCATCTTTCCCAACAATTTATGTTGCAGAAAAAAAAATGTAGTCATGAAATTGAAGCTGTAATGGTTCTACATTATTAGCGCACATTAGTACTTGACTGCGGCTATCATGTATTACTTTAGTGTCTTGTCTAATCGTGTGCGTTTTTTTAGCCTTTATAAGCTACTAGAGCCTTTTACACTCAAATAACGATTGTCCTCATTTACAGCACAGTCTTCAACTTGTACATATACAGGCTGAGCGAGGAATGATGAGTGACATCTCCAACTGGCCCCAGTTGTGCCCAGACACCTCATTTGGGGATGTAATTATTTACCTGCCTTCTATACAGTGTTCCAGTATCAGTACTCGCCTATAGCGCTCGCTATAAGCACACACTTAAAAAAAAAAGGTCCTCGAAAGCGTTTGAAATTCCATGTTCGTCACCCCCCAGGGTCCCTGCGATGTGGGCCATCTTGGATGATGTGCCCATTTGGGGGGGCAACAGGACGCACCCGCCTCTCTCCCTGCACTGCAGCATATTGCACAGCGGCATTGGAACTAGTAATTACTGGGTGAAAGTTATAACTGAGCCGCGCGGAGAGTTATCCCAACTCCCCTGGCTTTAACAGGATAACATGTTTCTCACTAGGAGGCTGCTGCTTGGTAAATTAGATATTGTATTTCAGAAAAGGTCACTCTTCAGCAGCCTTCCCTCTGCCTTATTATCTTGGTACAACAGCATCCTCCCCAGAAACGGCTTACACTTTGATTTTAGATTAATCAGCCTATCTCGAGCTGCGGTTTTTGCCTCGATACAGCCTACAGTGTCTGATTCCGGCAGCACTAGACTTGTTGATGCCTCACCTTTTGGCTGCAAATTTTTTTATTAACCGTCTAAGGATGATCATTTTATTTTAATTATTTTATTTTTTCTAAGTGATAGCAGCTGCGGGAAGTACATTTTTCAGGTCTTTGGCTGATTTTTCGAATGAAGCATTAATTTGATAAATTAATGTTATATCTATATGATGAACAGAGGTAGAAGGAGACAGTTGGGTAAATTAAGGATGTCTTTCGGACTAAAAATTGCATCTCTCCTCTCTGGAAGATTGCCGGCATTGTGAAATATTTACTGTGTTTTTTTTCTTTCTCATTTTCACTCAAATCCGAGATGCTGTAAATAAAATTAGTAGCAGGGAATAAATAACTCGACTGATACTCATTTCAGACACACTGCAAAAAAAATAAATAATAGATTTGGTGACAGCAGCTATCTCTGATGTAGGGGAGAGGAGACTATCAGACTAGATATATGCTTAGCCTAGAATATATGCAGTACTGTATATACTTAATTTGGAACAGATGAGACAAGCAGCAAAAAGACATTTGCAAAGCTAAACGGATTTTCACTTGGGGTCTGAGCACTGCAAAGGTAAAATTAATGTCATATTTTGTAACAAGTGTCATTTAAAAGTTAGAACAATACAAAACTGCACTCTCTGTATTATGGGCCTGATTCAGACCCACTCGCGAGCGGCTTTCCGCTCGCAATTTGGTCGATGGTCTGCACTGCGCATGCGCACGACGGAGGGAGCTCCGTCGTGCGCATGCGCGAGACGCGCCGAGCGAAGGACTTTCCTTCGCTCGGAGTGTCTGATCAAAGGGGGCGTGCTGTCGATGTTGATTGACAGCACGCCCCCTTTGGTGGGCGTGCCTCCCAGACGGAGGCGTTCCCAAGGGAACGCTTACCGTCAGAAGCCAGCCCCACTGACATCACTAGTGATGTCAGTGGGAGTGATTTTGGCTCTGATAGAGCCAAAATCACTCCGGGCCTTGCGGATGAGAAACTCAACCGCAGGCTTCTGCTCGCAGTGGCGATGGTCGCGATGGTCAAGACCATCGCAACCATCACCCTGCACGCTCGTATATGCTGTGGGTGGTGACCCACAGCTATACGAGCGTCCAGGAGGATGCTCCATATTTATGGAGGTGGGCCCTGATTCAGAGCGAGCGCTCTGGTCAGAGCGTCCGGCTCTGAATCAGGGCCTATGTCTGCAAGATAGATCAAAAGATTCTGGGCCTGATTCAGACCCGCTCGCGAGCGCATAGCGCTCACAAGCGGGTCGATGGTCGGCCAGTGCGCACACGCGGCGTGCGCAATGCGCATGCGGGAGCCCCGGAGCGACTGAGAAGTCACTCGCTCCGGGGCTCACAACAAAACGGGGTGCGGCTGTCGATGTTGATCGACAGCTCACCCCGTTTTGTAGGCAGGGAGGGGGGGTGGCTGGACAAACGGAGGCGTTCCCGAAGGAACGCCTGCCGTTTGTGGGCGGCCCTACTGACATCATTTGTGATGTCAGTAGTGAACTTCCTGCTCTATTAGAGCAGGAAGTTCACTCGGGCTTGCGGGAACCGAGACCCTACCACAAGGGTCTTGCGGCAAACACGATGGTCGCGATAATCTCGACCATCGCCAGGCCGCTCGCAAAAGCTGTGGGTGGTCATGGCGCCGGATTTTTTTATTAAAAATCCGCCCTGATTCAGAGTGAGTGCTCGCAAATAGCGAGCGCCTCTAAATCAGGCCCTCTATTTAGCAAAAAATAATCACTATTCCTAGTATACATTTTGCTATATACAGGTGAACCAAGGACAGGGGAGTGGGTACAAAGTGACTGTGCCGATGCCTATCTGGAGCCTGACCGTGGGCTTGGCCTTCTAGATGGCATAACCACACCCCTTTCAGCAAGCCAGACTCAGTATTCCAAACAGGGCATGGTCACACCCACACATGCTTGGCCGGGGACTGGTACATCTCATGGTGGTCCATTTCCTGAATGAGCGTCTAGAACTGTCGCCATCTTTGGGTGTTCCTCGTTATTTCAGTATCGACCATCTGGTGCCAAGTTAGCAACTTATTGTGGTGGCCAGTTGTAGACAGAGGGTTTCGGGTATGTAAGAAATGGCCACATGGAGAGTAAGGGATTTATTTGCAAAATAGACCTTTTGATTTTGTTTTATATATAACCCAAGAAAGTTCGCATAGTAGGACTCAACCTTTAGGTATATGACATATATATATTAATCAAGTACAGGAGCAAGGCGATAATGAATCATATATCAAATGACACAATGTCAGATAGGTGGAACACTTTGCAGAATAAAGCAATTTTGAGGTGAATCTACATACAGAGACCAAATAAAGATGAATGTAAAGGAATACAAAATGTATTTTTCCTAGTAATCTAATGTAGCACAAATGTAATTTTTCACCCGAGTTCTCTAACTAACATTTAGTGTATTTTTGGTGTATGCCTCATCAATCATATATAATATATAATCTGAATGTATTATTACATTGCTGCTCTTACATTCTTAGAATTTAATATTTCAGGATTCTGCAATTTAAACCAGTCAGTTTCAGTAGGGAAAAAAAAATCGAAACATTCAATATTAATGTAATATCTGTTCTTAACTGGAAAGGCTCATTATATACTGATGAAAATATATCTTTGAAGTGGTCGTCACCTTGATGCGTACAATATTCGCTTTATTTAAGAATTTATAGCAATACATTGGGAAACAGATGATGGTCGAATTGACCGTCCTCTGTGGTTTATTGGGATTGATTTCCAGCAAGATCATCAGTGTTTGAAATCTAATGTGACGTTCCAGCGAGCCTCATTGTGTAGGAGAACCCTTTGCACAATATCTACTTGTACAGAAGTTAATTAGAAGTTAGAATAAGGAGCCCTGAATGGGATGTGATACAATGGACATCAGACTAGAGTTGTGCGGTATCCAATCAATTCATTTGGCCTGATGATAAGAAAAAGTGGATGAAAAACACGTACTGTAGTGAAGACAGAAAGATCAATTACTGTATTTGGTCAACGTTTCAGAAGAGTGTGTACAAGAGATACAAATACAGTCATAAGAAATTGGATATATCCCTAATGTTCTAAACATTAATTTAAACATTGTATCTTTACTATAATCATTCATTTCATTATTGTACCTTTACTATAATCATTAATTTCATTATTGTACCTTTACTATAATCATTAATTTCATTATTGTACCTTTACAATCATTCCTTTTAAAATTATATATTGTATATTTACTATAATCATTTCATTTAAATATTGTAACTTTACTATAATCATTTCCCTTTTAACCAGTTTTCTGTCTTAACAATGGGACGCCCTCCAGCAGAACAGATAAAGCATTACCTTGCCCAAGAAAAGTTCAGTTTATTTTGAGTTCTTGTGATCTTTTTGAAAATTGCAGCTTAGTAAATACTGTTCCAGACATAATAGCCTGATATATAAATTCAGCATCAACCCCATAGGAGCCCGACAAAAACCCTGCTACTACGCGGTAATTTACTCATTCAGTAATCCTGCAGTATGCGTATATCTGATATCTCCTGCGTTAGGCTGTTGTTAGATTGTCTAAATCTGTATTATTTTAGGGTAGAAGGTGCTTGATAAATAGGCTCAATGGTCTTTTTTTATTGCATCAGTTGAGTGAATGGAGTCAACTTTGCCCCAACTTTTGGTAACATTGCCATTTTAGGGCCGTATTCAATTAGAAGCGAAAAGCCGTAATCGGCGAAAAAGTTTCGCCTATTGCCGCTTTTAGCCTGGTCAGAATTTATCTCTAAATTCAATTCCAGCCGGATTTCGCCTACGTGAAAAATCAATGCAATGTAATAGGTGACAGATTCGTCTGGGAATAGCCGGTGAGAAGAAGTGCAAAATCTTTATTTTGGGGTGCAAACATGGGGAAATTACCCAGAACCCTTGGCACTTGATATCAAAATAAAAAATTAAAAACTAAGAACACCCCAAAAAAGTACTTTCATTTTTGGCGTGAAAAATTAAAATGTGGGGGGATAAGCATAAAAACTAGCAAAATAGACTTTTGGGGGGTCTGCAAGGATGGGGCAGGTGTTTTTGGGGTTGCAGGTGCATGTACAAGGTGCGTTTTTTGACATTTTTTAAAAGTACACTTTGAAATATACTAGCACCCATTTTCATGTACCCCAAATTTGACAGAACTACTTATTTACACCAAAAAATACTGCATTATTCTTCACCACTTTTGCATAGACGCTAATAAGAAAGCTATTTAAACTACTTAAGTACCCCAAACACTATTATTAGGGCTATTCTACATTGGATCCCTATGCATACTTCCCTACCCTCCAGGGCCGGATTAAGGTCTGTGGGGGCCCCTGGACAACAAACATGTGGGGGCCCCTATTAAATGTGGACAAACTAGGGGCATGCACAATGGGGACCTTATGCAGAGGCCACAGTAATGTCAGTGCTCACAGTTGTAGTGTCCTATATGCAGAGCCCAGAGTAGTAGTGCCCCCAGGAGTGGAGCCCCTTATGCAGTGCCTATTCAATACCCCCATTAGTAGTGCCACCTGTAGTCATGTCCCCAGTAGTTATGCCCCCTATTGTAGTGCCCCGAATAGTAATGCCCCCTTTATAAATGCCCCCAGTAGTAGAGCCTCGAATAGTAATGCCCCCCCAGTAGTAATGCCCCTTCTGGTAGTGCCACCAATAGTAATGCCCCCTATAGTGGAGCCCTCTGTATAAATACCCCCAGTAGTAATGGCCCTGTATTAGTGCCCCCAATAGTAGTGCTCCTTCTGTAATAGTGCCCCCTGTAGTAGTGCCCAAGTAGTAATGCACCGCACGCAAGTAGAGCCCCCAATAGTAATGGCCCCCTGAGTATTTCCCCCAGTAGTAATGTCCCCCTGAGTATTGCCCCCAGTAGTAATGCCCCCCAAGCATTTACCCCAGTAGTAATGCCCCCCAAGCATTGCCCCCAGTAGTAATGCCCCCCCAGCATTGCCCCCAGTAGTAATACCCCCCAAGCATTGCCCTCAGTAGTAATGCCCCCCGAGCATTGCCCCTAGTGGTAATGGCTCCCGAGCATTGCCCCTTTATTAATGTCCCCCGAGCTTTGTCCCCAGTAATAATGTCCCCCGCATATTGTAATAAAGCTGCCTGCACACACACAAAAAAACAACAACTAATACTTACCTTAAACCCCGCTCCCACGTCTGCTGCTGCCGTCCGGTCCGCTCGGCTGCTCCTCCGCACTATGGGAGAGACGTCATGTCTCTCCCATAGTGCACACTGCGTGAGCTGGAAGTCGGAGCTCTCGAGTGAGCTCCGACTCCGGCTGCTGCTGATGGGAGAGAGCTGGGTGCACGCTGGTTACCAGCGGGCGCCCGGTAAATTGACCCTCTCTGCGGCGCCGGGCTGAGATGGCCCGGAGGAGGCGGAACTGGTTCTGTCTCCTCAGGCGCACATTAACCTCGTGTGGGGGCCCTTTACGTGTGGGGGCCCAGGGACGACCGCCCCTGTCGCCCCCCGTTAATCTGGCCCTGCTACCCTCCCGATTTGGTCGGGAGCCTACCGAAAATCGGGTGCCGATTCCAACCTCCCGGGAAGGCAGGCAATTCTTCCGGCTGCTGCCCACCCCTCCTATCCCCCCGCCGCAGCGGGGGGGGGGCGGTGACGTGATTCGCACCATTTTGGCCCCGCCCCCTGCTTCACAATGCCTATTTTATCGGCATTGTGTAGCAGGGGCGGGGCCAAACTGATGCGATCGTGTGACCCCGTCCCTGCCACGCCCGCAAGTGTTGTCACCCCCCCCTTGCCACTCCCCCATGTTCCGGCCACGCCCCCCCCCCTCCCCCGTCCTGCTGATCTGGCTGCTCCCAGCCAGAAAGTCGGCAGGTATATCCCTATGTTAGTGCATCTTTTTTGGGGGTACAAACTGACTTCCCCACTTCTGACAGTACTTTCCGCCTGTTCCGCATTCACCGCTTTCCGTATTCGCATGGTTTGGAATTAAATAGGGCGGAAAGCAAGGACGCGCACGAAAACGTTTTTGCCTCTGAAACGGGTGAAGGAGGTGGAAAGTTGGACAGGCAAAACCTTTCCGACTTTTCCCCTCTAGTTGAATACGGGCCTTAGACAGCAAGTTGGCAGCATTAACCTCTTACGCATTATGCAGCTTTATTTAAGAGAAGTGTAAATTCCGGCCCTGAGCCCTGGCACCTGCTGTATATTTATTACTGGCCATAGATTTCCTGTACATCTGCAGTCATTGTATAGTAGAGCTGTTTGGGGTAATTTGAAGCAATTAGCTGTGAAGAAGAGAACACAAAACTAAGGAGAAAAAGAAATACCAAAAACACTTTTTAATCGCTGGAACAATGGACCTGATGCGGAGATTTGTAAGCCGCCACTGTGCGAAAATAGGCAAATGTCGCAGTTGCCAGGATTTGTATTGAGACACCCACCAATGGCGTCGCCGATCCAAGCGACTGTGTACAAATCGCTGAATTGGTCGCAGATCAGTCGATAATCGGCCTTGTGAGTATCGCTATGGTTACGGCCATGGGAACTTAGGCACCGCACCCATTTTTACTGCGTACAGGATCATAGTTGCAGGCTCAGGCACACCCTGAAAATGGTTGCGAGTGCGACACACCTACATTTGAGCAGCCATCCCTCCCCTGATTGCTGCCCACAAATGGTCCCTGTATATATATATATATATATATATATATATATACCCGAGTGATGATTGGTCTAACAGACACTCATACGTAGAATGTGTAAGCAATGAGAAGCAGTCTATGGTACATCAATCTATGGTACATCTGCTATAGTACATCTCCAGTGCAAAGTCGTATAGTCTGACTTTGCCATTCGTGGAGGATCTGTGACTGGCGCAAGCCAGTTGTGCGCATTAGTGCGGTGTTTTCCATACTGACTGGCATGAATATCTGTCACTGGTGTACGGCAATACAGTATCTCACACTCCCGAGCTGCAGAGCTTCATTTCAGATGTACTAAATTTGATAAACAAGCACTTTGCTCGTTTGGAATTGAGGCTGACAGACGGAATAAAAGTTACACTGCCGGCTCCAGCAGAGCGATTCCAGTCCACCGACCGGGTTAATAAATAATTTACGCCATTCATATGCCGTTAGGATCACTCTCAGTGCATTATACAATGATTTTACTCGCAAGATACTAAGAGCTGTATTTAAACCAGTTTACTGTGCGGGGGCAGTAGGAAACGAATTTCTGTACAATACTGCTTAGCTGCTGAGTGGACGCAGGAATTTTATTTTGAATGCTATCCATGAGAATGCAGCCTACCAATTCACTAAGAGCTAGTCACCTCACTGAGGGCCCGATTCAGATTTGGGAATAGAGTAAAGATAGAGTAAGTAACTCTGTACCTGGACAAACCATGTTGCACTGCAAGGGGGGCAAATACTTATATTTTTTTTGCATGCTGGGTAATTACTGTCTGCTTTCGAACGTAGCCCACAAAATCTTTATTTTTACACTGCAATTTAGATAACAGTGTGGACCATACTTGCCAAATCTCCGTCATTGTCAGGGAGACTCCCTGAAAAAGTAGCAATCTCCCTGTCTCCCTGAAAAGTCTACTAATCTCCCTGATTGCACCTTACACCCTTTATGAAGCTGTTATATTTAAAAACAAACAAACAAACAGAGATATATACATTCAAATGGAATCATTAGTATAATTTCCCTGCACTGGTTATAAGGCACAATGATCCCTATGGCTACATGTATTGTCTGTAATGTATCAGTCTGTTTTCATCAACAAATAGATCTTACTAACATCATTTACATTAGGATGTAAGTCAGTATTATGACACGCCTCTCAGATGTAGCAGGACACGCCCACTTTACCGTCGCGCTCATAGGTGCTGCTCTCACAATCTCCCTGAAATGCTTTTTCAAAAGTAGGCAGAGTATGGTGTAGAGTCTTCGGACACTCCCCTCCCAAATCTAACTTTCTGCACATTGTAAACCTGCCCCACCTGCATTGTTTTACCTGCTCTTTCTTAATCTATTCCCAAAGCTGAATCAGGCCATGAGGCATGAGGCACTAAAAAATAATGTCACTAGTTCCCAGTGGATGTCTACAGAATTGAAACCAGCCTGATTCTCTACTGTACACAGATAACAAACTGTACTGTATGAAGAATTTAATATGAATTCAATTTCACACCAAAGCAAATTTATAGTTATTTTGCTTTAAAGAAAAGTCGTCAACAATAAAAAAAATAAAATGAATGAATACAATTGCAACTATATATATATACATATATATATATATATATATATATATATACATATATATATATATAATATATACTGTATATATATATATGTCAACATTAAATTTATTTAATTTAAATGTATTTAAGTTCATTTTAATGGATTATGGCCCTCATTCAGAGCCGTACGCTCTGAGCAGAGCGCACGCTCTGAATGAGGGCCGCCCTCCATGAAAATGGAGCGTCCTCCTGGACGCTCGTATAGCTGTGGGTCACCACCCACAGGCTATACGAGCGTGCAGTTTGATGGCCGCGATGGTCTTGACCATCGCGACCATCGAAACTGCGAGCCGGAGCCTGCGGTTGAGGTTTTCAAACGCAAGCTCCGGAGTGATTTTGGCTCTATCAGAGCCAAAATCACTCCCACTGACATCACTACTGATGTCAGTGGGCCGGCTTCTGACGGGAGGCGTTCCCGTGGGAACGCCCCCGTCAGGGAGGCACGCCCCCGGCACGCCTACCAAAGGGGGCGTGCTGTCAATCAACATCGACAGCACGCCCCCTTTGATCAGACACAACGAGCGAAGGATTTTCCTTTGCTCGTCGCGTCTGGCGCATGCGCTTCATCGACCCACTTGCGAGCGGACAGCCGCTTGCGAGTGGGTCTGAATCAGGCCCTATATGTATTGTGATGGATGTGCTTTCTAATATGTTGCAATTTGAGGACATATAATGTTTAATTAAGCTAGCTAAAAATGTAATTGCATATAAAGAACAAACTTAGAATGGAATTTAGTATTTTAGTATTTCGCAATTACAACTTTGTGTGGTGACTCCTTTTAAGCACAAATTCATGTGATGTCAGCTTATAGTATACAAGTGGCTGTATGCTGTAATGCATTTTTACTGGCTGAGATTCACACCTGTCATCCAAAGTGATAATGTTCAATATCTATCTTACATAGAGCCTGATACAAGCGGAGTACAGGAGAGCAGTGGGTTTACATTAGCACATAACAAACTGCAATGATTACTGCAGACCTGTGTTACTGTACTAACTAATATGTCACAGCAATTTCTAGCTTTACCGATGGGCCATGACCTGATCACTATACAAGACCATAATACACATCTATTACACCCTATACAGACATAGGACACTACACCCCCAACATGACCTGACCACTGTACATGACCATAATACACATCTATTACACCCTATACAGACATAGGACACTACACCCCCAACATGACCTGACCACTGTACATGACCATAATACACATCTATTACACCCTATACAGACATAGGACACGACATCCCCAACATTTCCTGACCACTGTACATGACCATAATACACATCTATTACACCCTATACAGACATAGGACACTACACCTCCAACATGACCTGACCACTGTACATGACCATAATACACATCTATTACACTGTATACAGACATAGGACACTACACCCCCAACATGTCCTGACCACTGTACATGACCATAATACACATCTATTACACCCTATACAGACATAGGACACGACATCCCCAACATTTCCTGACCACTGTACATGACCATAATACACATCTATTACACCCTATACAGACATAGGACACTACACCTCCAACATGACCTGACCACTGTACATGACCATAATACACATCTATTACACTGTATACAGACATAGGACACTACACCCCCAACATGTCCTGACCACTGTACATGACCATAATACACATCTATTACACCCTATACAGACATAGGACACTACACCCCCAACATGACCTGACCACTGTACATGACCATAATACACATCTATTACACCCTATACAGACATAGGACACTACACCCCCAACATGACCTGACCACTGTACATGATCATAATACACATCTATTACACCCTATACAGACATAGGACACGACATCCCCAACATTTCCTGACCACTGTACATGACCATAATACACATCTATTACACCCTATACAGACATAGGACACTACACCCCCAACATGACCTGACCACTGTACATGACCATAATACACATCTATTACACTGTATACAGACATAGGACACTACACCCCCAACATGTCCTGACCACTGTACATGATCATAATACACATCTATTACACCCTATACAGACATAGGGCACTACACCCCCAACATGTCCTGACCACTGTACATGACCATAATACACATCTATTACACTGTATACAGACATAGGACACTACACCTCCAACATGTCCTGACCACTGTACATGATCATAATACACATCTATGACACACTATACAGACATAGGACACTACACCCCCAACATGTCCTGTCCACTGTACATGACCATAATACACATCTATTACACTGTATACAAATATAGGACACTACACCCCCAACATGTCCTGACTACTGTACATGACCATAATACACATCTATTATACTGTATACAGACATATGACACTACATTCCCAACATGACCTGACCACTGTACATGACCATAATACACATCTATTACACCCTATACAGACATAGGGCACTATACCCCCAACATGTCCTGACCACTGTACATGATCATAATACACATCTATTACACTGTATACAGACATAGGACACTACACCCCCAACATGTCCTGACCACTGTACATGATCATAATACACATCTATTATACTGTATACAGACATATGACACTACATTCCCAACATGACCTGACCACTGTACATGACCATAAACATCTATTACACACTATACAGACATAGGACACTACACCACCAACATGACCTGACCACTGTTCATGACCATAATACACATCTATTACACACTATACAGACATAGGACACTACACCACCAACATGACCTGACCACTGTACATGACCATAATACACATCTATTACACACAATACAGATATAGGACACTACACCACCAATATGATCCCTAACAGGGCCGGCTCCAGGGGTCTGAGCACCCTGTGCCGGCCCGGTACATAGCGCGCGACTGAAATCGGCGGCATGGCCTCATTTCCATAGGCCACACCCCTGTGTGACGTTTGGAGGCGTGCCCGAATGGCGTGCCCGAATGGCACGCCTCCAAATAACGTCAGGCTGGGGGTAAAGCCCAGCTCTCCATCACTGGCTGGGCTTCCCACAGCCCTCTGCCGTCAGTGAATGGATGCCGCGCGCATGCACTCGCCATTCGTTCACACTCCGGGGGTCCGGCACCGCCACACAGCTGCGGCGGTGGAGGTACCCAACCTCCCGATTTGACCACCTGGTGCCCCTGTGCGACCGCACTGGTCGAACACCGCTAGAGCCGGCCCTGACCCCTAACAGCAGTGGAATCTTAGGTGCAATTCCAACCAAGGCCCTGTAAGTGTAAAGTTTGTATGTTCTCCCTGCGTAGGTTTTCTCTGGGTGCTCCAATTTCGTTCCACAATCCAAAAAAATACTTGCAGGTTAATTAGCTGTTGATAAAAATTAACCTGTGTGTGTCCATGTGGTAGGGAATATAGAGTGTAAGCTCCACTGGGGCATGGTGAATGACTGACATATTCTCTGTAAAAAGCTGGGAAATGTGTGTTCACTATATACATAACTGTAGATATGTTGTTAAACGGGCTGATACCTTCCCGGGTTACGTTGTGACAGTCCTCATAGTGAAAATATTTGGAGTGACATCTTTGTGTTGCATTATGTCAGTGGGACCCTTATGTTAGCAGTGATGACTGGCAGGGGCACGCATCAACCCGCCAATAGCTCGGAGGAACGCGCACAGGGTGGGCTTCATGCTGGTTGCTCGAAGTCTGCAGGCAAAGTGACATCCTTAGTCTCTGCACAGGCCACTGACAAGGTTAATGCAGGTCATACCTGTTATATCCCATTTTCTGCAGGCTACCTGCATGCTCAAAGTGTCAGCATGTGAGACATGCCAAACACAACAGGAATAAACGCGCAATTTGAACAATTCACTGGAATGTCAGAAATTTCTCAGCATCGAATTTGGATATTTTATTTTACTTTTGTTCAAAAAGCAAAAAATGAAATACCAAAAAGTAACAAAAACATACATCGTTCGTAAAAATGCAGAAATGTTTCCATTTTATTTTGCGTATATACATAATAGAGGCAAAGTATGCATATGCCCAGCAGAGCTGACAATCTAATTTCGCTAACACTGACATACAGTCGCACATACCACATTAATTAGTTAAATAAAAAACGCAGCAACACTGAAATGCAAAAGCATGGCTGCTATTTCCGCTAATGGGTGGAGGATGGCGCATGGGCATTGGTGCCCAGTCTGGTCTCTTAATTCCAGCACAATGGATCTAAAATCGTAGACAAATCAACTCTGCCTGCATCATAGACATGCATGGCCGGAACCCCTTTCACTTCCTGGCTCCATAGCATCAGCGTGGACTTACATGGTGAGCGTTATGCCTTTAGTGGAAACCTGAGCACATGGGGAAACCCAAATATGGAGAAAACACACAAACTCCACACTTATATTTCCCTGGTGCAATCCAAACAAGCAGCTCTAGCCTAATTATGGTTCTATGGTGCCCTAGGCCAAACACATTGGCCCCTTCTCCTTTCATTTGTCCCCCCCAAAAAATTGGTTAGAGTCATCTGGTCTCACATTCACTGGGCTGTAGGCAGGAGCCTGATGTTGCTTCGTTGATGAACCAGTTCTGCAACAGTCTCAACTAACGTTGCATCTACTCACTGATAGCGTTTTGTCTTTCTGTATAAATGAATCGCGTATTAAGCATTTTTTGGTCATTGTATAGAGAGTATGCATGGATTTTTCCTTTTCTTGTAAACCGTTCAGGAAAATCAGGCTGAGGCCTGCCGTAATAACGTCCCGTCCCCTTTAATCACTGTCAATTCTTTTTCTGCTGTGTTATTCCGAGAGCTATGAAAGGTGTTTCATCACATTTTATTTCATTTCAGATTCATGACCTGAATACTCTGTGGTGGAATCACTTCTCTCTCCCGCTTTTGTAATCCTTCAACTCTAGCCTAGATTGCGTTATGTCAGTGTCTAACCTCGTCTTCTCCTCTTCTCCTCTTTCAGACTGAGAACTATTCATTCGACACAAACTATGTGAACAGCCGAGCACATCTGATTAAAAGGTACGGTCCTTCTTCCATTGCTCCTGAAAATCGATTCCTCCTAAAAGGCTGCTGCCGCCGAGCCCCCACTTCAGCATGGCTTTTCTTATCACTTGCATATTCCTCTAGTCTGGTCTAGATCCATCATGTCGTTTCTGTTTTTTTTTTCCTTTGTAAACTAAAGAACGGGACGGCAGCGTCTGACACAGCAGAAGAAAAACATGGGTGACGTGCCAGTGTTTGCCCATCCCTGCATACGGCAAGTTGGTTGGCAATAGCTCCAGAGGCTCAGAAGGGGGGTTGCTAACATTTGCACTCCACTTCCTGTCCACGGACTAGGCCAGGAGATATATTCTGTAGGAGGATTATTATTAGCTCTATTGTAGGATTTTCATTTTCTGCTTCTTTTTACTTTTAAAAAGATAACGATGATAAAAATAAACTTTTTTTGTTGTTATAAATTTGGTCGGCCTAGTAGGACAATCTGGTAGGAGATGAAAGCAGTGTTGAATAATAATGGGAAAATAAAATCTAATAATATTAGAGGAGATAATTAATGATAAAACTGAGAATGAACCATTTATATTTAGGGAAATTATTATTAACAACAGACATTTGACGGGATGTACTAAGAACTAAAATGCGGTCAAAACTCAGAAAACTAAATTTTTCATAGATTTGCCGCAATCCCCATATGTATAAACTGAAACCATGGCCTTCTTTTTGCCGAAAACCCTGGAGAGGGATCCAAAAGATCCCTCTCTATTCCCAAAATGGCTGGCGCAAAATCCGGCCAAAGGCCGCACATGCGTATTAGGACTCCTGATTCATAAACCCGGAGGTCCTCACATGACGAGGGACAGCTGTTACCGGTATGCAGAATTATTCATGCATACAGTGTTAGTCTGGGCCTCTATGCATGAGATAATGGGCGGGATGTATCACATAGAATATACAATACATGATATATTTCGCCCATTGGCATTTTTAATGTGAGGTGGGTTGTAAGTAGGGATGTGCAGGCTCGGATTAGTTCGGATTTTCCCGCCAAATTCTGATTTTTCCCGCCATAAATTGGGTCTCAGAAAGAGACAAACGTCATCTTTCATGGACAAACATCATCATTCCTGGACATAAGTCCATGAAAGATGATGTTTGTCCATGAAAGATGATGTTTTGCCTCTTTCTGAGATGCGATTTTTGGCGGGAAAAATCAGAATTTGGCGGGAAAATCCAAACTAATCCGAGCCTGCACATCCCTAGTTGTAAGTACTAGAAATCCTCCTGCAATAAAAATATTGTCCAAAAAATAACAACAAGGTAATGATATAAATCCTTGCAGCAATACAATATGGTATTTGAAAGGTCAGATTAGTAGACTATATATGAGGACAGGTTTCATGTATAGCACGCATGTATTATATGCATCCCATGTATGCCATGCTTTATTGTTCTCTGCATATGTATGTGTGTGTTGCAGGTGTTATGTACTATATATATATATATATATATATATATATATGTAATATCTGACTAAAACTAAGGGTGGATGGACACACAGAAATCGTGTTTGTCATTTTTTAATAGACATAACAACCTGTAGCCTGGTAAGATGAGAATTCAGTTCACTTTTGCTTTAAATAGTCCCCTTTAGTAGCTCTTGTTTATTAAGTGAGAATTGTGTCTAGTATACAGAGACAAATAATAAGTGGTGACAAGTCTATACTAAGCACAATTTCAGTAGCTTATAAAATTATTATTAAAAACAACATTAATAATAATAATAATAATAATAATAAACTAAGGGCCTTATTCAAGTTGGTTCGCAAGGCTGCATTCGCAGGCACCTGCTTGCTGCGAAAATATGCTAATGAATGCAATCGCGCGGCAACCGCAGCTCTATACCAAGGCGCCCACCGCTGTATAAAGCCGCCCACTTCCCATGACATGCATCCGCAAGTCAGCGAAAACATCGGTAACATCGAGTCCATACGCACAGTTGTGGTTAACCACGTCCTGCTGCACAAACAGCTAAACCTCCTGTCGCCATCTAAATCTCTGGCTACGTATACAATCGCCGGGGGTTAATTATGCACGCCCGTGTAACGGCGTTCAAATGCACAGGCACGCCTGCGTTCGGCCGACCACCCTGCCTCTCCCCCCTCCTCAAACGGTCACTTCCTGTCAATCACTGTGTAATGGGGATGCCTGCTTTCCTGATCGCATCGGTCGGTTCGCGCACGTGCATTGCGATGCCTACGCATGATGCAACCGTCGGTCGGCTGCGTATGAACACAGCCTTACGAACCAACCTGAATCAGGCCCCTTAAATCCTTGACTGTCTCTACAGTTCAGGAAAATAAGCAGTGCAGCGGCCGGTTTGGAGATCCAGTTATTGCTGAACTACAACTCCCAGCACGCCCTCCCAGCCACTGCTGCAGACATTGTAGCTCAGCTGCTGCTGCAGCATCGCGGTGAGGGGCTAGGCAGGCGAGAGTGACGTCTGGGCTGCGTGAATGATAATAAGGATGTTGATTTTTCCGGCATGCATTTGTAGAGAATGGGACATGGTTTAGTGGCCAGAGACGAGTCAGGGAAATAGAGCAGTGTAGGTGTGTTTGCGGCTGGGGAATGTGTGCACACCTGCTCTCCACAGACACACATCTGCCTCCCATCATTCTTCTCCTCTGAAGGCTCCATTAATCACAAGCAAAACAAACATGGCCGACATCAGTCTAGTCTAATGGTGGGGACCTGCCTCCACCCTGCACTGTTCTCTCTCCCTATTCAGCAGTGCAGTCCCTGGCAGAACGCAGGAATGCTACAGCAAACATGCCCCTTTGTTGCTCAGTAGTGGATGGCCTAACCACAGGAAACGTCACAATGCCATGCGGATTTGCCTCTCTATAGAATATCTTCCTTCAAAGAGAAAATCTAAATGTTCTTCTTCAAAGAGCTTCTACTAATTCCTGGTCTGGGAACCTTATGTTGCAGGTTTCAGGATTTCTGACACGCAAACCTTTTTACATCACGGTAACCACTGAGCCATCCTCTCATGTAACATGTTTCTGCCGAGGAGAGATAGAAGAGGCACCACACGGCAATATATCCATGTTCCCGAACATGTACCCATCACTTAGCGTGCAGTGGGTCTCTATGTGGCTTATGAATTCATTAGACTGCTGAAAATGACACGCACTTTCTGGAACACGCCTTTTAAACAGAAGACTGTCCCAATGCCTTGTGCCTCAGTGTTGCTGAGGCACGAGGCATTGGGATAGTTTTAGGTTTTAAAGATTTGTTCTGTAAATGAAGCCCATGAATTTTTAATTTTACCCAGCTGCACATTTCATCTTCATATCTTTAGGTATATTACTGTTACAGTGGTCCTTGTTTATTCTGAGCCGTAGAAGTTAATATTACGTATTGGATCATTTAAAATGATAATACTCTCTGTAAGTGTAAAGTGATGAGGTTCATAGAACACTATGGTCCATGTTGGCAGCACCACACGTGAAAGGATTAAATGCACCTAAATCTCTAGAAGTTATTTTATTATGTTGACCCCTATTAGGGATGAGTGCAAGATTTTAGAATGGGGAAGAGAGGGGTCATATGCAAAAGTAAGAGGAGTAGACGGAGTTGATAAACCTAGGGAGTAAGCGGGAATTTAATATGCTCCATTCTTCTCTTGATTTTCTATGTAACCTTTTTCAGCTATACGAGCCATATAATATATAATATAGTATAGATGAGTGCTACCCTAGAATAGTCTATGAACCACACTGCACTACAGATAGACAAGCTTTACAAGTTTGTTATCTGCATTGCCATCATCTAGTGGTCAAATATGGTACTACACTTTACTAGTATATTTCAGACAATAATTTCACTTTGGAATATTCCAGGAACCTGGTAACCAACCCTTGGAATACTAATAGCCAAAGATTACAGATCCCCCTAAGCAGTCTTTTAAATTGCTAGCAACTTTTTTTGTTTCATACAACAGCAGAGAATAAAGTAAATTCAATATTAATTACACCTGTGCCTGGCTGAGGCAGGATTATTAATATATCAGTGGCCATAAAGCACTCTATTACATTCATATACTCAGCCTAGCAGGAGTAATGTATGGAGCTGTCTCTCTCCGCCATATAGGGAAACTGCCGTAGACAGAATAATCCTATGTTATATTGTGAGCTTCTAATAATGATAAATGCAGCAGTTGATATGATGAGATGAATGGGTTTTAAGCCTTATTAATCTCCGTAACCTTTGCACGTTGATACTGTATCTGTATCTGACATATGCTTCCAGCCCACTTTTTGCCATTTGACTTTGCTGGAAAATCACCGCCATTTGCCGCAGTGCCTCCTTTCTGATTCTGAGTTGGGAGTAAAGCAAAAAAGAGCAGGTAACTTTGCACCTGAACAAACCATGTTGCACTACAAGTGGTGCACATGCATTTATTATTTTCATATGCAGGGTAAATACTGGCTGCTTTTGCATGCAGCTCACAAGTACTGAACAACTTAATTTATTTATTTTTGCTTAACTTCCAACTCAGAATTAGGGATGGCCATTGGTTGGTTAACCATCGATTGTTACCAACGATAGTTCCTTCTGTGGTTAACATCGATCGTGTGTAACCATTGGCATGAAACCATTGATGGTTTTGCCCACCCATAGTCAGCCCTACTCTATTAGTCAACCCTGTGCTATTGTGCAGTGGGCCAATCAGGTTTGGGGGCAGAGATTTGCGGGTAGCATTGGTGGCATGTCCCAGTGCCAGATAGGGAGAAAAAAACATTGCGGGGCTCTGTGCCATCGATGGCAGGGAACCATTGGATCAGTGCCATCAATGGTTTGCAATCATCGATGGTCAGTGGCCATTCCTACTCAGGATAAGCCCCTTAGACTCGGTAGGCGACGTCAGTGTTACTATTCTTATTGTTCTACTTTAGAACTCAACTAGATGTTTTGGCATTATTTATTTTTTTATTTTTTGCAACATCTTTATTTGAAATGAAACACTTGAAAACCAGTCTAAATGTATTTTCACAGCTCTACAGAAATAAATGGTAGGTGGTCTCTTTGGTTGCTATGGCTACAGAGGGGAGAAAAAAGCTTTACTTAGCTGCAAACGCTGCTTTCAAGGTCTCCTAAATGCATCAGCCGTGAACTTGCAAATAGTCCCATTTATGTTTTTAAGCGTTTTATCACTATCATTATACAAACCTGAAAGCAGCTCCATTTGCACATCTGCACAAAATCTATATATATATAAAAATTCTGATTTAAAAGCTATTTTTGTTTTCTTTTGTGATGTCAGACAGAGTACCGCGCTGCTACTTAGCGGTTTTATCGTCACCGTAATCTCTGGGTTTGTTTTTGTTTGTTTTTTTCTTGTTTTCCTCTCGTTGTATTTTCTGCATCTCTTCTCTATAATCCATCTCTGAAAGTAGGCAAATCAGAATTTAATGCAGACACAGTTATTTATTGCATTGCACCAAGGCATACGCTCCTGATTTATTTTAATTGAGGGACCACCAATGTAATTTTCCAATAAACAGAAATGAATTTAATACGGTCAGCACGATTTATTAAGATGTTATTTTTGTTTTAATTTTGCCTGTTATTTAAAAAGTGATCTATCATTCTGCAGCGCTGTCGCAATCAGGGTTCTCGCTGTCACGTTTTGCATCGTTAAAGAGCACCTTTGAGTTTTTAGATCATTTGGTATGTTACATATCTGTACTGCTTGCGTTGTGTGTGTATACACAGAGTTTTTTTTCACGCTCCATCCTCCCCGGAGGAAAACATTGAACGCTGCTGCAAATGCCCTAAATTGGATTGCGGGTTGGGCGACACTCCCTCCTGGGTGTCTGGAGCCTAGAAAAATCCAGGTTTGTAGCACACTACACAGAGCAGTACAAGTACAGGAGGGCGCTATTGTGTCATTGTGAACAGATGAAAGACATATATATATATACACCAGTCAGTAGACGTATATCAGTTGCGGCATACCGGTGAATGTACGGTGAGGATGATGATGTCACCAGCACTAGCCTTATGAAGCTTTGCCTGCACATAATGATTTTGTCAGAGTATTTTTAAAAAAAAATTTTTTCGTACACGAGGGGCATTCTGCCACCTACTGTTTTCAGGAAGACTTTATTCATACTATTCAAACCTAATAGTATTAGCAAGTCTTGGTAGAAGTTGCCTGGGTGCATCATCACCCGCTAACTAGGTATTTGATGGCCCCATAGCAAACGTTTGTAAGGGCCCTTATGCACCACCTAATGGTGAAAAATTTATATAACTGACAAGATAGAAGGGGCCCCCTTAGCTCTGGGCCCCATAGCAACTGCACCCCTTGCACCTATGGTAGTTACAGGGTTAGACTGACCCAAAGGGTTACAGGGGAAATCCCCGGTGGGCCCCACTGATTGAGGGCCTCCTTCCATCCTCTTGGGGTGAGTTTCTAGATTGTGCACTGTATTATATGTAAAAAATTTGGTTCTTAGTTCGTTTCTATGGAAACTAAATACAAATTAGCCCTCCTGATAATCAAAGTATGCATTCCTGACACACCCTTGTCCTGTTCTTTATAATGGGGGCCTGTGTTTTGCAGACTTATTATAGCCTATCTAATGGATGCCCAAGTCCCTCTGTGGTGGCTGGCCAAACCCCCTCTGGAGACTGGCCACAACTCTTAACATGGGCCCCTACCACTGCATGCCCTGGTGGGCCCTTCATGACCAAGTCTGACGCTGGGTAGTTACGCCCATGGTTGAGGCTATATTGATGCATTTCACTGTAAATCTAATCATCCTGGTCCTGCCTTGCCCATTTCACTGGAGTAGAGGGCGGGGTCTTCGGAGGGATTGTCTACTTTCCCAAATTCGGGAGTTTTTCTGGACGTTCCGGGAGAATATATTAGTAATAGTATACCCGGCGCATATGTTAATGGTGTAGACCTGCACGCACATTGCAATTTGTCTTTACCGAAAAGCAATTTTTTACATTTAGGCTTTACAAAACTTTCATGGGGCTGTACGTACTTTTCTTTCCTAGCCCCCTTGCCTAACCAGACTGACATTACTGATGGACTTTTTTTCGTCCAGCCATAATAGCTCCATCAGTAAGAATTATAGCTCAGAGAAGTAACGTGATTGCCCACGTCCTGGGGTATTCAGAGGCTTTTTACTTCTTTGAACAAAAGATGAATCTTTCAGAAAGAACAAACTGCGACTTGCAAGTGATTGATATGTAAAATCCTCAGCGTCGTTCATCCAGATTTTAGAGCATGTTTCTCGCAGACAAATAACCCAAGCACAAATATTCCCCAAGTATATATTATTCAGCTAAAAACAAGATCAAATGAAAATCAACCTGCAAAGCATGAAAGGGTTTCTATGATTTACTGTTACAAATGCTGTTTTTTGTTCATAATGCAGGAATCAATGTGTACTCACCAGTACATTATCCGCCAGTAATTCTATCAAATGGCGCTGCTGTCAACAGCAGAAAACACCGCATCAAACCTAAAGTGCTTTCTCTAGGCCCATACCATAAATTGGAGGTCCTTGTTCAGCCTTCAACTATATAAAAAATATATAATATAAATAAGTGCGTGTATATATATATATATATATATATATATATATATTGTCTGCAACTACTATATATTATTATTATGTGTGTTTCCATAAGGTTTCCATAAATGTATATAATGCAGTTCTGGAGTAAAACATTTGCTAATTAATTATTGGTGTGGGCTGTCCTGTGGGCTATTGTAGTCTCCATGAAATTATATAGGATTGTTCTGTGGGCCTGATTCAGAGCTGAACGCTCTGACCAGAGCGCTCGCTCTGAATCAGGGCCCTCCTCCATGAAAATGGAGCGTCCTCCTGGCCGCTCGTATAGCTGTGTGTGACCACCCACAGCATATGCGAGTGGCCAAAAAGATGGTCGCGATGGTCTTGACCATTGCGACCATCGGACTTGCGACGGAGACCCTGCGGTAGGGTCTCGCTGCCGCAAGCCCTGGAGTGATTTTGGCTCTATCAGAGCCAAAATCACTCCCACTGACATCACTAGTGATGTCAGTGGGGTCGGCTTCAGACGGTAGGCGTTCCCATGGGAACGCCTCCGTCTGGCAGGCACGCCCCCGGCGTGCCCACCAAAGGGGGCGTGCTGTCAATCAACATCGACAGCACGCCCCCTTTGGTGCGAGACCCGGAGCGATGGAAAGCCCGTCGCTCCCCGGGTCTCGCGCATGCGCAGTGGGGAACATCGACCCGCTTGCGAGCGTCCTGATGCTCACGAGCGGGTCTGAATGACCCCCTGAGCCAGTAAGTAGCCAGGGCTTTAACCAGCAGACTTCTTACAAGTTTGCTGATTCGTCTCTTGCCTCCATATTGCTGGCATGCTTAGTTTCATTGCGGCTAAATAGCACGGCCAGTGGCGTATATCTGTGACTTGTTGGCCCCAGTACACAATCCTGTTATCTTGGATGCACGACAATAAAGCACAGAGTATGATAGAAATGCATGTGATATCTTGCAAAGGTCTAATGATATAGGACGTCACAGGACAGGCAGCATCAAACAGTAACTTCTGTCTTCATAATAGGGAAAAGAATGAAAATCGTTTGATATTTCCTACAATATCGATAATCTCTTTAAATATGCATTTCTGAATATAGACATTTTATTTAATCACCTATATTTTTGCCAGTCTTAGGGGTATATTTAATAATAAGTGATATTCTTGTTATCACTAATTACTAATCTTAAGTGCTCCAAGCTTCCAACCAATCGGCTCTTACCGTTGATTGGAGCACCATTTACCATTAGTAACGAGTGATAACAAGAATATCACTTGTTATTAAATATGCCACTTAGTGCAGGGGTAACACCATATGAGTGAGAACATTTACCACAGAAGCAGAAAAGTTTGATGACCTCATTCCCAGAGGTTTATTTAAACAATTTAAATTCAATGCAGGACATTTGAAATTTCATCCCACCTGTTTTGATGCAAACATGCCAGCTACATACAAGCAAGAATGGCAGATTGCAAATAATAGTACAGTACAAAGGCCAAGTCTGGGAACTCTGTAGTACCCCTTTTTACACCAGAGCTAAAACCCAGGTTATTGCAGGGTTAACCCGGGTAGCTCCTTGGTGTAAAAGGGGTGAGGGCTGGTATGCCGGGTCGAGTGACCAGGTAATCCAACCCAGGTAACTTGCAGAGTTTAACATGGGAATAACCCTTGAAACCCTGCACTGTAAATGGCGCGATCCGGGTCACGGTGACCTAGATCATGCCGTATGTCTGCCGATTGGCCGGCTTCAGTGACGCTTGGAGATGACTTCAATGCCGGAAAAGCCTGGTCTCTGCAGACACGGGTAAAGTGTGAACTGGAATATCCTTGGTCGGCACAGGGGAAATTCAGACCCGGAATTTCGGTATAAAAGCAGTATTGGCATGACCCGGTAGGTGCGCTTTATTAAGCTAAGTTGATTAAACAATGCTTGATATGTTAAATGAATTGCACGAGTCTAAGCACAGACTTACCTCGGGGTGCATGCACAGGGTGAATCTTTATGGGGTACTCATAGATTATAGTAGTGAAGCCTTTGAGCGCTCCCTAGCGCACATAGAATGGTCATTGTTCCACTGCGTGTGCTCAAACGCAATGTGGTAGAAATACAAATTTTACAAACCTTAGACATGAATAAAATGCAGACTCTTTGCTCGTTTGCCTCCCAGGATTGATTACTAATAAAATGACAGTATACTAGGCGGGCTATGTCATGTAGCTAGATGCTGGATAATACGAGGAGCATTTGGGGCCTATTGCAGTAAAGGGGCCAAGATTGCAAACCTCCTAGTGACAGCATAAACTTAATGTGAGGTAACATGATCTTTGGGCAAGGGGTTTGCTGTTGATCTGGATTATCCATTAGTCGACCAAAGCTCCTGCCTAGGGCGTGGTGGGCATTGAGAGACATGGATTACTTAAACTTGTCTATATGGGTGTTTTAATAGCAATGGGAGGGGTGAAGTGGCCTAAATCACAACCTTGCCTAAGGCCACATGAGGTCTTTGGTTAGCTGTGTGTATAAATAAGTGACATAGGGGTCTGTGTAAGCAGTGGCGAGAGATAAAGCGGTGGGAGATAAAGTACCAACCAATCAGCTCCTAACTGTCATTATTCAAATACAGCCTGTAAAGTGACAGTTAGGAGCTGATTGGTTGGTACTTTATCGCCACCCACTTTATCTCTCTCCAATAGGGCCTGATTCAGCAAGGATCGCTATTCTGCTTATACGCACGCAGCACAGTTGCTAATATCAGCGGTGATATGTAAATGTTTGCATTCGCAGCCTGACATAAGGACGCCCACATCCTCTTACTCACATCCGTATACTAGGGAAACATAGCGAAACAATCAGTAACATCGGGTAACATCGGACCCATACACACAGGTTAGGCAGGTCAGACCTCACTCAGGTCTGGTATCGCAGTGGATCATTCATGCACGTCCCCGCCGTTGAAATGCACTGGCGCACCTGCATTTGCCCTCCCCCTCCCCCCCATCACCACTCACAAATGGCACTTCCTGTCAATCACTCTGCCATGGGCTTGCGTAGCCTCTACGATCACAGTCCCGATCGCAGCGTCTGGTACGCACACTGCAAATTAATAGGCTGATTGCGTGCGTATAAGCAACTGCGTTCCTTGCTGAATCAGGCTCTTAGCACATAAACCCCATAATGGTCCGTCACAGTGAAAGTTTCTTCTCATTGTAACTTTGTCATTTGACTTTAGTCTCGTATAGCCTCTAGCCTAGATTACTTGCGCAGTATCAAATAATATCACTGCCGGCCGGACAGATCTTGAGGTTTATTTTTTTGATGAAGCAGCCAGTCTGTTAATACACTGCAGGATGATTTAATTATAAACCAATATAACTTGTTGCCATTTGACATTCTGGTTTATTATCAATATTAATGTCAAGCTCTATATTAGCCTTTAACACTCGCGTCAATACTGCACAATGGTAAGATCTGAAAACGCGGGATAATTCACTTAGTAATCCTGGTAATGCTGTTTCTCGGTGCCAAGGCCGCTGCTCCCTGCATCAAAACAGAGGGTTTTTTTTATTACTATTATTAAATGCTTCTGAGTGGTTTTTTATTTTATGTACTAAACAGTTATTTCCACTGCAGGAAGAGGCTGTAAGTAAACTGAGACCAAATCTGTATTGGCACGAGAAGAATCTTCCTTTGCTAGGTCCTTAGACGTGTGTAATGTTAGATGATGTCCCCGCTGTATATGTATTTGGCTCAAGGGATGAACCATTGCTTAGTACAGTCAAGAAACATTTGCGTAAAAAAAGTTGACATGTCACTAAATTATTGTTGTCTTATTTATTTTCTCTTTTTACATTTTAACCCAGCAGTTCAACCTTCAAGGATTTAGAGGGGAATAGTCTCAAGGACAGCGGGCATGAAGAAAGTGACCAGACTGACAGCGAGCACGACGTCCAGCGTGGCTTGTACTGCGACACTGCTGTCAACGATGTCCTAAACACCAGCGCCAATTCAGTGGGGACTCAGCCGACAGACCAAGGTACCGTACAGTACGCGATGGCATTCCTGTCGAATTGACAGCATAACATGTTCACCAGTCTGCAGAGATGCCGCCAGCGTGCACGTGGGTTCTGTGTATCATGTCTCAACTTGACACAGCTATTGAAGCTGCGAAACGCGTTGTTTGAGACATGCGATATAAAACCTGCTATTTTGTCACTGGTGTGATCAGCCACTTTATTCCTAAATGCTTTGCAGCTGCGACAAGGTGTACAGTCCCCTGTAGTATGACAGTAAAACCTCACCTCCTATAGCTGTTTATTTCTAGAGGAATATGGGAAAATCCTCTAATTGTAATGCTCGGCGTAAGCAGTTGCTCGCTCGGGAGAATTCCCGTAATAACAAGTCATACACCAGCATTTTCTTTCTTTTTTTTCTTTTTTTTTTCTTTCCTTGTGCTCGTAACTACAGTAATTAGAATTTATTGTTGACATTTCAGCTGTATGAGCAGTCTATTGAAATGACTGCACTCAGCCTATAGGAATGATGCATGCAGGGAATGAGCAATACATTAAATTAATTTATTAAAAACCTATGTGGCCTTGCAGCTTGTCATATATCATATACCATTTTAATAGACCCTCCAAACTATTACGGCAGGAACCTATGTAAATGTTCTCCAAGGGAAAGAGGCAATTATATGAAACCATACATGGGATATATAATCTAGAGCATCAGATATGCACATTTAATGAAGTGCTTATTTAAGCACGTACCATCTGCAGGTTACAGTATATCAGTTCATTAGCCCAGGGACAGATGGTCACTAGTAACCAGATAATAGCTATATGGCAATGAAGTTATTGATTTGTTTACTCGTCAGTAATGGAATTCCCATCAGTATAGGTTCCAGATGATCGTTCTCATGCATCATTGTAGATCACGCAGTGTAAGGTTTCATTTTAATATAGACTTATAGGCAGGGACAGCCAGAGAGGCATCTGCACTAGGAACTCCCATAGCTCCATTTAAAGGGATATTCCTGGGAAGAGTGACAGTCTTTTACATGGAGACCATCTTTGTTAAATGATCTGTCATCTGTGTCACCCCTGACAGTACAAAGTGGGGTGATTTAGAACAATGTAGGGTCAGTAACTAATGTCAGTTATATTGTGTAGGTTTTTTTTTTTTTAATGCAAACAAAAAAAATAAAAACCACTAAAATACATAAATGTTTAATTGTGGTTCTATTATATATAAAATAAGGAAATCGCTGAGGTTGAATTTCCAACTTACAGTAGGGTGGGAAAACCTGGCGGTGTAAGGGGGTTAACTCATGGAATATGTTTATTAAAGAGGGCTGCCAAGATTATTGGCCTTGCTATATATTACTGGGTCTCTTTAGCTGCTGTAGAACTACAAGTGTCAGCATGCGCTACCAGAATTGTGTATCGTATTGATGATAAAGCTGCACTAATATGTAGGTAAAGTTATGGATATAAAGAGAAAAAGAGATAGCGGCTTGTTGTTGGTACTCCTGCTCCCACCTCTCTCTGCGCCCTTTAAAGATGGCGGGGATTACTGGTTTAAGGAGTCAGCGGAGCCCCTTTAAAATAATGAATGCCTGTAGCAGCCCCAAGAGGTCCGACCAACAAAAGGGGCCCCTTTAGGCAACTATTTTGCAAGGTGATAGTGCATCTTTAAAAGAGTCCATCAAATACATGCTGGGATTTGTAGTTCCGCAGTAGCTGAAGAGCACATAGTCCCTCTGCCTTGATTTTAAACTGTCAGACAAAGTTGGTTAGACATTTCTTATCTGAAGTCTTGGAGGAAGGATGTTGACAGTATCACATTGTTAATTTCATGCAATTTAATGGTTTGGGAGAGGCGTAGGTTAGGGAATTAATAATGGAGACCAGGTAAACGTTATAATGCTGTGGCGTTATCGAGGTGCCACCAAAGCGTGATTATTGGGCGATCGCTTTAGTGGATATTACTGTGAAGTAAGTGAATGACTTAGACGAGGGAAAAGACAGTCCAGCTGCTGTATTGCAAGACAAAAAAAATCTTTCATAATGTCGACATGTCCTAGTTATTAGCTGCCCCAGGTCTTTATTACTATCTCATAAAGATTTGTCCCTGGGGGCGGTTGTGTCAGAAACATGGACACGTTTTATATTATTGCCAAACTTCACAGCACAGATACTTTTTGTGTCGTATCGATTAATACCTGGTGTTCAGCATGATTATCAATAAGTTACAGTTAAACGTGGCTGCTGACATAGTATGGAATTCAATGAAATATTCACTATGTAAAGCAGTCGGCACATGCCGGGAGGTGCATTACCTTAGATCACGCTGAAGTGCAGCCATTGTGATGTTAGGAAACCTACAGGTCTGACAGCCACAGGCGTATGATCTAAAGGATTTATGTTGAGAATCAGATATGTGTATGTATCACAGAATTAAGTAAGTGACACTGTTGTTTATGGTGCAGAAGAGCATGCAACCTGCAAAATGTGTCTACAGCAGTGGAAAGCAATGGCAGTGGGCTATATTATTATAACATGTATTATAATATTAGTAATACAGTAATATCCTCTCGTTTCTGAAATCTGTCTGGTTACTTAAACGTTCTGCACAATTGTACAGTGTATATTGAACCACTTGCTTGGCTGGCAGTAAAAAATGTCCTAGTTCAAAATCAATTGAAAACAACAGAGTGCTGTAAGCAAGGTAATACCCCTGGCTATTGATCCGATGATATCTGCCGCGCACCTGTTATTTGCTGCAGAAATTGCTGCTCCGTTGTGTATCTTTAGATCACTTTGTATTTTGGCCATATTTCGACTTTTGCCTCTTATCCAGTTGAAGATAAAATTGCCCGTCTCTTCTGATGGATCACAGTCTTCTGATGCCGTCTCTGTGGCTAAGAGATAGTCTCTTCCCCGAATAAAGCCTTTATGATCCTTGCTAGACATTTAGCATAATTGGACATATGGAATATTGGTCTATAGCGAGCGTCCATGATGATGGTCGCGATGGTCGTCCATGATGATGGTCGCAATGCGGTAGGGTCTCGCTGCCGCAAGCCCTGGAGTGATTTTGTCTCTATCAGAGCCAAAATCACTCCCACTGACATCACTACTGATGTCAGTGGGGCCGGACCCAGACGGTAGTCACGCCCCCGGCACGCCCACCAAAGGGGGCATGCTGTCACTCACCATCAACAGCACGCCCCCTTTGGTGCGAGACCCCAAGCGACAGCTTGGCTATGCGGGTCTCGCGCATGCGCACGACGGAGCTCCCTCCGTCGTGCACATGCGCATTAGGGCACCATCGACCCGCTTGCGAGCATCCTGCGCTCGCGAGTGGGTCTGAATTAGGCCCAGAATGAACAGTGATAAGAAAGTGATAAGGTGCCAGCCAATCAGCTCCCAACTGTCATCTCATAGGCTGTGTTTGAAAAATGACAGTTGGGAGCTGATTGGCTGGCACCTTATCACTTTCTTATCACTGTTCACTCTGTCTCCTAACACTGCTTAGTAAATAGACCCCTATGGCTGGTGCAGTGCCTCTTTCTGAACTTTCTCTAATCATGGCCTCTCTGGCTGCGGCTCTGCATTTGAGGGTGTGGCTGAGTTTGCTGACACATTGGTGACACTCCCATAACACGCCCATGAGCAGCCATTCTTTGCGTTCAGACCGCCTCCCAATCACCTCCCGAGAACGCCATAACCTTACGCTGCCAGCTCTTTTACAAACAACAACGGTCTCTGCATACGCTCAGTGGTATGCACGCACCGTAGGGGTTTATCTGACGTTTTGCGCATGTACAGTAGTAAACAATCGCTCAACTGTGCAAACATCGACACTTTGGGCCTGATTCAGACCCGGACGCTGTGCTGCGCTCGCTCGCATTGAGCGATTTTTCGTAATCTGCACATGCGTATGACTCGCAATGCACAGGCGCAAACCAGTCATTGCGATGGGAAGGTGTTCGCCCATAGCCCACAGTTGGGCCGCTATTTTGAGTGACAGATAGTGCCGTTTGTGGGTGGTAACAGGGGAAGGTGTTTGTAAACGGGGGTGTGGATATGCAAACGCAGGCGTGCCCGACCGTCAGAACGACGTTTAATGGGCGTGCATAATTAGCAATGTAGCGTCATTACACACATGACTGGGTTGTATTTTAGCCAGAACTGCTCGCAATGTTGTGGTGTGAAAAGGCTACCACAAGCGCTGCCAGCAGCTCCGATGGCGCTCGATGTTTACTGATTAATCCTACAACTGCTGGAGATGACGTGTGTTGTGAGTGGCAAAGGGGTGTCTTTATACAGGTGCGAGCGCATAGTGCGGCCGCTCGCTATTACTTAGTGGGCGGCTTTACGCGACGCAGAGCGAGCACATGATTTAAATAGCCAGCCCCTTTCAGCCAGCGAGCGGACGCAAATAGCGTCCGGGTCTGAATCAGGCCCTTTGTCCACCTTTGACTCCGAACATTTTCATGTTTTTCAAAGGTACAGTAATGGGAGCGATATCTGTACATAATGACTTAAGAGACTCTTTAAGGGAAACATGAAGGGCTTGGCATTTTCTTTCAAAGCAAATAGTTGAAACAGGGAAAAAGTGGATTCATTATAAATGCCGTTTTTAATGGCAGTGCTGGTTTTTAGAATACAAACATTTAATTTGATACAGTTTATCTGTTAAATGTAAAAAAATAAATAAATAAATTGGCTCCCAATCCAGCATGACAGAAGCCTTAGAAGTTCACTTTTGTCCAAGCTCTCATTTGTGCTTGGGCATGAATGTTGTTTTTTTAATGTCTAACCGATGCAAACATCCTATGCAAACATCTTGTCTTTTTCAATTAAGAAGTATGAATTCAGTTTGGTGCAGAGGCTTATTGAAGCCCGGGGGTGCTTGGATCTGTCTTGAGATAAGCTGTAGCTGAATCTCAGCTGGAAGTCCTACTGCTCGAAGACTTAAGGATGTAAAATAAAAAAGCAGAATTTCTGTGATTGTGTGTACGGGGTTTTCAGCTGTTTAATGCAATTCATGGTAAACATCATTAAAGCCCTTTTGTTTTGATTTTGTAAATGAGTCCAATGGACAGAGAGGGGTTAGCAGCCAGTCTTTATCTTTTCCTACGCAGTCTGCATGCTTAATGTTCCAGGAATAAAAAGTGCTTTATCAGTCCTGCTGATAAATATTCAAAGACAGATCTGTAAAAATTTTATTTTTCTGTTAATACATACCAACAGGCGCCTCTTAGAGCAGGTATCATCCTTTTTTATGGCATTAAATAGCTTTTTATTCCCTGCAGGGAATAATTAATTATACCTATATGGCTCAGAAATAATTTGTGTAGAACACATGTGTACGCACCAGGTACTTACTCTTTTTATATATATATGTATATGTATATATATATATATATATATATATATATATATATATTTGTATACTGTATGCAAACATAAGGAATAATGATCTCAGGGTCTGATTCCTTACGGATCGCTATTGCGTACCGTAATGAATCAGCTACGATTACGCACGCAGTCTCCCTGCTAAAATATGCTAATGATTGCTACCGTAATGCCACTGCAGCCTAACATAACGACGCCCACTTTACCTTACACACATCCGTAATACTTAGCAAGACTGCAAAACCATCGGTAACAGTGAGTACCATCGCAGCCTCACGCACACTTGCACAACCTCTGACCTTACTCAGGAATTGATAACCTCATCCTACGCTGTGAAAGCCCAAGCTGCGTATGACATCATAATGGCTAATTTATGCAGGCCCCTGTAACGGTGTTCAAACACACTGGCACGCCTGGGTATCGCCGATCACCCACCCCCGTCAACACCCCCAGACGGTCACTTCCTGTCCATCACTGCAATGGGTCTGCGTAGTCGCTGCGATCGCTTTTTTTTTTGCGCACATCCACTGCAATGCATATACATGCACAGTATGCAACAATCGTCCGTCTGCATGCATAATCGCAATAGCGACAGGTCATGAATCAGGCCCTCAATCTTTAACTGTTTCAATAATCAAATGTCTACCATTAGGTAATTAATTACACGTTTAACAATTATTGTATGACTGTCATGTGGGGGGTATCACATTTTGGAAAACAATGATTGGTCACAGTCCTATATTTATTCAGTATCATCTATTATACAGTAGAGATGTTTTGCATTGATATATACTACATGTAACATGAAACTCAAAACATTAATTGCAACATTGTTTTGCAATGTCATACACATACTAACATTTAAACTATAAAGAATACAAAATGTATCAAACTGAACTGTAGCAATACAAACTATAAGGCTTTATTATGATAAATATGCAGATAAAATGTCAACGTGTTTAAGATTCAGTTTCCCTAATAACCTGTTTTTGAAACTGTATTTATATTTTATGGAAGATATATTGTGTGCATGCTGGGGGTACAGTATTCCTTGACAAGCTGTGATCCTGTACTTAGCCTATGGGTCTGCTACATGCAATGTAATATATTCTGAGCAGGATAAGAAAGATGGCAGCACAACATGGTTTTATTCATGGAACAAATGCACATCCGTCCCTTTGTGCAGATTAGATTTTTGACCCAATAATTATCATTTCTTATCGCCGCTATTTGCGGCAGTAAGAAATTAAATACCACCAGCACGTATCCTTGGTCACATCCAGGGGCGTAACTAGAGCTATGGGGGTCCCATAACAAAATTTCCTCAGGGCCCCCATAGGTCTACCCATACAGTGCCACTGTAGTTGTGCCCATTATACAATGCCCCCTGTAGTTGTGCCCCTTATGCAGTGCCCAGAATACAATGCCTCCTGTAGTTGTGCCTATTATGCAGTACCCCCTGTAGTTGTGCCCATAATGCAGTACCCCCTGTAGATGTTCTCATTATGCAATGCCCTCATAGTTATGCCCATTATGCAATGCCTCCTGTAGTTGTGCCCATTATGCAATGCCCCCTGTAGTTGTGCTCATTATGCAATGCCCCCTGCAGTTGTGCCCATTATGCAATGCCCCCTGTAATTGTGCCCATTATGCAGTACCCCCTGTAGTTGTTCTCATTATGCAATGCCCCCATAGTTATGCCCATTATGCAATGCCCTCTGTAGTTGTGCCCATTATGCAATGCCCCCTGTAGTTGTGCTCATTATTCAGTGCCCATTATGCAATACCCCCTGTAGTTGTGCCCATTATGCCGTACTCCCTGTAGTTATGCCCATTATGCAATGGCCCCTGTAGTTGTGCTCATTATTCAGTGCCCATTATGCAATGCCCCCTGTAGTTGTGCCCATTATGCAATGCCCCATGTAGTTGTGCCCATTATGCAGTACCCCCTGTAGTTGTTCTCATTATGCAATGCCCCCATAGTTATGCCCATTATACAATGCCCCTTGTAGTTGTGCCCATTATGCAATGCCCCCTGTAGTTGTGCTCATTATTCAGTGCCCATTATGCAATGCCCCCTGTACTTGTGCCCATTATGCAATGCCCCCTGTACTTGTGCCCATTATGCAATGCCCCCTGTAGTTGTGTCCATTATGCAGTACCCCCTGTAGTTGTTCTCATTATGCAATGCCCCCATAGTTATGCCCATTATACAATGCCCCTTGTAGTTGTGCCCATTATGCAATGCCCCCTGTAGTTGTGCCCATTATGCAATGCCCCCTGTAGTTACGCTCATTATTCAGTGCCCATTATGCAATGCCCCCTGTAGTTGTGTCCATTATGCAGTACCCCCTGTAGTTGTTCTCATTATGCAATGCCCCCATAGTTATGCCCATTATACAATGCCCCTTGTAGTTGTGCCCATTATGCAATGCCCCCTGTAGTTGTGCCCATTATGCAATGCCCCCTGTAGTTACGCTCATTATTCAGTGCCAATTATGCAATGCCCCCTGTAGTTGTGCCCATTATGCAGTACCCCCCATAGTTATGCCCATTATGCAATTCCCCCTGTAGTTGTGCCCATTATTCAATGCCCCCTGTAGTTGTGCCCATTATGCAATGTCCCTGTATTAGAGCCCCAAAACACCGGAATGCTGTAAATCCGGCAAGATAGACGTCCCCCTGGGAGCTGCTTTTTAGGGTCGAAAACAGGAGACTGCAGCAGATATTTGCTGTGGTCCCAGTAAATACATTTGAGAGATACTTAAGGGTATATTTACTAAAGTACGGGGCTTTAGAGTTGTTGCCCATAGCAACCAATCATATTCTATCTCTTATCTTCTAGAAGGTACTAGATAAATGTTAAGTAGAATCTGATTGGTTGCTATGGGCAAAATTTCCACATTTAAAAACTCTCACTTTAGTAAATATATGCTTTCATTTTTGTGGGGATAGTCCTCAAATATTAATTGATAACTTGGCCTCTATATATTAATCCAATATAGGGCCTGATTCATTATGGATCGCAAGTGCTAAGATGCACGCAATCGGCCGATTGCTGCGCATTGCAGTGCGAGTGCGCGAACTAGCCACTGCATTCGGGAATGAGATTGCAGTGTACATACAGACCCATGGCAGAGTGATTGACAGGAAGTGACGTTTGTGGGTGGTGACGGGGGAGTGGCCGGGCAAATGCAGGCGTGCCAGTGCGTTGCAGGGGCGTGCATAAATTATCCACTGCGATACCATATGCAGCCTGAGGTCTCATAGCGTGCGTGGGTGTTAGCAATTTCTGAGTAAGGTCTGGGCTTACGCAAGTGTGCGCCTGGGTCCGATGTTCCCGATTGTTTCACTATTTTGACAAAGTATACGGATGTGAGTAAGGGGAAGTGGGCTTCCTTATGTTAGGCTGCGATCGCATTGCGAATGGAAACATTCACGTGTGTATGAGCAGAATTGCGATTCGTAGTGAATTAGGCCCATAGTTTGCAATGTAAAAGCCAACATATTTTCCCATGAAATACTAATATGCAATGCCGTATTAATCTTTTTTCTCCTGTGGAGCAGTATATATGCATAGTACTTCCATGTTGTGGATCTGTCAGAGGAAAATCTGTTCTTACATGTGAGGTTAACACGTATACAATGTTGTCGCTATCTGAGGTTAACACGTATACAATGTCGTCGCTATCTGAGGTTAACACGTATACAATGTCGTCGCTATCTGAGGTTAACACGTAAACAATGGCGTCGTTTTCCTTGCGCTGTACATTGTCCCGCTCCTGGCAGATCACACCAGATGTTCTCTAAGTCATTGAAAATTCCATTTTTATTTGAACAGCATTTGCTGTCAAAAAGTTTTATACTTACTTCAACAAAGAGGTTGATGAAGTCTCCTGGGAAGTGAATTAGCATGCTTGAGGTCAGATAGCGCACTTTGCAATTCATGGAGCCGTTTCTCCCTGGGTATTGCTCTGATGTGTAGTTTTATTAGTAGTTTATTCCACAGTACTTGTAAACTGATGGGATACAAAACTTATGTTTTCCTCTGGGCCCGTGATGATAAACTCTCCATCCTCATTGTGAGATGATTTATAGTAAGGGTCAGATCTATACTATACGTATAACTGAATTTCCAGTTCTATTAATACATCCTTTGTTATGTGATGGCAGCTGTGAGTTCTAGTATAATGGGATATCGACTAATAAATCCTGGGCTGAAATCAGTTTGGTGCCTGTTCAGATTCAGTTCTTAACTTACTAACTAACTAACTAACTAACTAACTACCTAACTAACTAGTAGAAATACACAACTTGCCTTTTCCTGGCCAATTTATTTGACGGGTTTCTTTGGTGAAAGCTTTCGCGGGCAAAGTGCGCCTATTTAAAAGCTAAATCGGAAGTACACGTACGGCCACAAAGCCGCTATTTCTCTAGCCATCGAAGGATCTACAGGGTAGTGACAGCAGGAGCAGTCCACGGAATAAAAAATAATCATTTATTATCGGTTCTTATGTATTTTAAATGACGTTTTCATTATTTATTTTACTTTATTCTTTTTTAGTTGAAAGTTAAATCGTAAGCCCAAGGCAAAGCCGTGTCGCGCCTGCGGTTCACTTATAATCAGTGACGTCCCTTCAGTGCTCATTAGGAAAACTTGTGTAATATACGGAATAATGTATCCTCTACTGTAAAAAAGTATGGGCCTGATTATCAGTCGCATGCAAAGTCGATGGCGCTGGCAGTTGGAAGATGTTCAATTCTGCGCATGCATCCCGATTATTAGCGCTCAAAGGCGCAGAACGGAAACGGACCACATGACCTGTGGAAGTAGAGGGTATATCTGGGAGGTAACAGGGGGCTGGCCGATTCAGCTTTTCCAATTTACATACCAGAAGTGGGGACAGCAGAGAGCGCGGCTCCTGTACTGCAGGACATCTCTGACAGGACGGGGCTCTGCAGAGTAATATTTAAGCCACAGCCTCCAGGCATCTGTCATTATATGGCGAAGGACTCCCGCAGAGCAATCGCACTCCCTGCCGCCACCGTTCCAGCCTGGCCAGTCATGTGGCAATTGCTCAGTGGGCTAATAATCCAAATACAGACCCCTCCTGTTAGTAAGAAGCGATGTTTGGATAGATATTCTTGGGCCATATAGCCTGAAAACATAAAACCAGATCTGCAGAAATATATACAGCAGATATTTCATTGAGACATAAATGTATCTATTAGGGGAAAAGTAGTTTAGGTCGCACAAACCTCCTCTATTTAAAAAAATAAAATTATTTAACCAAATATTTATTATTCTACATATTACAGTATTTTTTCATCACTAATTGTAAGTCACATATATTTATTAATAGCCTTTCAGTTTATTTTCACGTTTCCCCTCTAAATCAAGCAAACATTACAATCGCCCCTTATATTGTTCTATTCCCTTCTAGATATCTTTCTAACTATTTTTAGGTATGTTTAGGAGCTCCTTTAAATACTGTAGTGATTAATTCACAGGGACTTATTCAGAAGTGGACGTAGTGTCAATATTGGACGCAAGCAGACAATTATTTCAGTGTGTGCATGGGTCCGAATCACACTGCGCCTGCGTGCCGAAGGTTACCGCCAATGGACACAGAACGAATTTGGATGTGAAAAGGGGCAATTTTAGTAAGCGGTCCTGGTAGGTAACAGGGGGATAGCTAGTCAGATGCGGGAGTGTCGCAGTCAGCGACTGCAACATTTTCCGCTGTTCCGCAGCCGCCTTCAGAATGACATTCCGCTCCTCCTTAAGACTGGCGCAATGTCCGATGTGCGACCCATGGTACGTCTTAATAGGCAAAGGCGTGGATTAGTGCCGTAGCTGGCACAAAACCCATCGGCGGTGCCACTAGCAAAAAGGCGCAGTTGTGCTGACTAAAATTAGGCAGTCGCGGCACCATTAGCGGCCACCCCTGTATCAGGCCCACGATGTGCGACATTTTGCAGTTACACTGTTATTTATACTTAAATGTGTGTTAAACAATTTATTGATATATTTATTTATTTATTGTAAATTTTAATGTGTAAGTTCCTTCGTTAATGTCATCTTCATTTTATGAGAGCAAAATACAGCTTTTGTTGTTGTGATGTCTCTATAGTGTAATTTTAAATAATCCCAGAACATGGACCCCTATATTTGTGAGTGACGTCGACGAATCCCCTACAATACTGTTCAGCGCCTTAAGGGTTATCTATCTGCGCAGTTTTACAGATAAGAAAGAGAGAGGACCATTCTTCTTTGCTACATTATAATACCTGGTATCTCTCCAGCAGAAACCTGAGGGGATATGGGAAGGAATAAGCCTATTTGCAGTGAAGTGCAGGACCTGTGAGCGGGGATGCATATATTATCTGATGCAGGTGATACTGTAGGTTCCTCGTGTCAGATCTCCCAGGCTGCTGAATTCAGGGCATACTAATCAATAAGAGAAGAACAGGGGATGTCTACTGATAATTATTGCCTTCTTATTACCATAACAACAGCATTGCCGACTGTAAAAAGCATCAGATCATTATTATTCCCGTACATCCAACTGTACACCGCGGACTCAGCTGTAAATTTGCATAAATTTCAGGTAAACCCCATAGGCAGTGATAGAAAATAATAATGCAAATATATACGTTTTGCGGCTGTATTCTTCCAGGCATGTTTAATTTACTTGAGTGTGTAAGAAATTCACTTGCAGTATTGATTCTTAATGGTCCATAACCTTCATGAACGATAACGTCTCACCGGCGATTATTTACCTAAGCACAGAGACGATTTTTAATTTGCGGGTGACAGACGAGGCATTTGCCGGGTGATGTACCTCGATCGGGTTTTGATGCATAGATGGGAGCTTCATGTTAATCTTAATGAGCCATTAGAGTCAATGAGTGTTGGAGACAAAATGGCCGCTTCGAGTGGAATGATGTAGCCAATGGTTGTTGCATACAAGAAAATGGCCGCTCGGTATTCCAGCCAAAGTGTTGGTTGCAGGCAGCATTTCCTCTGTTGCTTGCAACACGTTCACAGGCAAGTTCATGAGGTTAAGTAACCTAGTTCTCTGATTTTTATTTTCCTCTATATGAGTCCCTAGCGCAGAGTTCCTCATTCCCTCGCTGGCAGCTAAACTTAAACATTCACTGACAAACAGCGATGTTGCAAAGCATTTAAGTCAGATGGGAAGAAGACATCTCAATTATTCATGCGCTGACTTCTTGTGTACGACAGATATACTTTGCACAGTCTTTATGTATGTGTTTGGTAACCGGTGCTGCTGTTGTCCTCATTATGAAGAGCTTATGTTTACGGCACAGTCTGGGTGTTTTAACACACACATATATTATTTTTGCATTATGCATCTGCTGTTAGCTTATTTTTTTTTCTTCAGTACGATCTAGTTATCTCTAACGCAGAACTTCAATGTGCCCCACACAGCCATCTTTTCGACATTGGGTAACATGGGAGCATTATTCCACAGATGCACATAGATTAACAGATACAGTATAGTTGAAATGGAAGAATATAGCTATTTCCAGCACCTGCCTCTATGAGAGAGAGAGCAAGGAGTGAACTGGGAAAACTTCGTGCTGAATGGTCGCCATGGTTTTATTTTTCCAAAAACACACCAGCATCGTCCAATGACAGCTCCAAACATGGTTGTAACTAGGCATGTGTGAGCCCCATAGCAAAAGTTTGAAAGGGCCACCATGTACCACCCACAGCAAGATCATACATTAGGCAAACTAGGCCCACCCCTAGCGGCCCCATCATTGCCCAGTGGACACAAATGGAGTACAAACTGGAACCTGGTTTAGGCCCCCATGTAGTCTTCATCAGACCCTGGTACTACCCAATGGTGACAAATGATGTTAATAACACATGGGGTGTTTACAGGGAAGATGGGCCTCTCTCAGGTGTGGGTCCCATCAGAGTTCCCTACACCTATGGTAGTTGCACCCTTGGGCCCAATATTAGTTTACAACATCTAATGATGTAGGAGAAGGAGGTGAAAGGTGGTAGAAAAAAAATTGATGGTTCTAGAATACTGCCCCCCCATCACCTCCCCCGATCCCCCCCTATTGGCACAAGCCCAGTGAGTCCTTCTTTGTGCCCAATGCAGAGCAAATAAGAATAATATTAATAAAGTTTATTTAAAGACTCAAAGCACTTTACATATGCAGTGAAGGAGCATATTACAAATAGCCTAAGATGGCTGCCAGTTCCGTGGCAGCCATCTTAGGTGCACTGCAAAGGTTACAATTTGTGGGATAATAATCAATATGCCGATATATTACACCCTGGTGAAGCACAAAATATGAAATACAACACATGAACAACACGACACCCACAGAATCATCACTTCTACGTATGCAGTTGTAAGCACCTTGCGGTGTTGCCGTCCCTGGTCCGTACGCTCGGTTTGCTACTAGTCATCAGTATACAGTTGACCCAGCCCTATTCTAGGAATATGTTCCTCTCCTTGGAAGTTGTATTGCAGGGTCTCCATTATTTGCAAGCACTGTAATCCTAGTTCTTCTAACCAGTGGCGGATCCAGAGGTGAGGCTGCAGCGCAGTACAAAATTCAAATAGGGGAACCACACCAACTGTCAGTGAATCCTGGCCGGCGATGTTTGGCAGCGTTTGGTGTGGCAGTTGGTGTGACTCCCCTATTTGAATTTTAGACTGTGCTGCAGCCTCACCTCTGGAGCCACCACTGGTTCCAACATATTAACAGAGGACCTGTCACCTCCGCTGTCTGAGACAGATCCACTTTAACACTTTAATAGCAGTAAATGTTCACGCTACAGCTTTGTTATTTTTTTGTTTTGTTTTGTTACCCTCTGTATTTGCTGTTTCCGATTTGTCACGGCGAGAACATCGCTGTGCGGCTTGTCCTCTGTGAACTCTTCACGGAAGTGGAGTCTGGATGTCCGCAATCTTTAGCGCATTACCAGGATTAATGCACCTGATAGATTCACCATTGAAGTATTATTATATGAAGATGAGCGAAAAATACTGTGGTTCAGCTCACAGAGCAGTTCGCAATAATGCCGCAGTAGCAATTGTAATTATTAGGCATTTACTTCCATATCTTTTAATACTAGGTTATTATTTTTTTTTGTTAAATACAGGTATAAAATATTGATTATAGAGAAATGATGTTCAACGTGTTTCTATTGTTTAGACTTTTAAAGTAGAATTTGTTGTTTAAAAAATAAAGGACATCTATCTCCGAACCGAGGAAACTTGGAAACTGGTCCGACAGCCGTGAAATACTGAATTATTACAAATTCAGACATCTCATATGTTTTCTCTCAGTGAAGAATATTTGAAGTGTAGACCTCCTACAGCATAGGGGGGGTGTAAAGTACAATGATGGAGCCAGGAAGTTCCGCACGTCCTCGGGAATATAGGAACGCCATTTTTTTGTCAGTTGCTATTGGCCGTTACAGCTCTTGTTTCTATGGAGATAAAATACCACAGACGGCCCCATAGATTTACTGCTCAGTTTAAAATGTAGCAACCACTGAAGAAGAACTCGCCATGAACAGTTTCTGATGTATTACGTTTACGTCCTGCGGCGAAAAATGGCACGGCGTCTCCCTTCTCTTTCCTGCTATTGCTATGACGCACGGGAAAATTACAAATGTTTTCTCTATTGTGCGCTGTCTGTAGACAGTAATATTTCCCCTCTAATACAATTTTCGCTCTTAATTCCTCTCGTCACCTTTCAATGCTATTAAAGTGTAAAATTGGGATTTTTTTTTCTAGCAAAGCCAGTTCCTATAACCAGAACTTCTGGGAGTGCTGGCCACGTTAGATGTAAATATTGTTTTTCACGCTCTATCCTTCCTGCATGTCTGGGAAACGGACACTTAGCCTATAGAGTACTATTTCAGTAATAACTGGTAGGACCCAGCCCCTTAAGCAGACACCTCCGAAATGCGTAGGTGGTAATTACAATGAGTTGAATAGCACTGTGCATGCCCTAAGCTCCTACAATGTCGCCCGGTATCTCAACTAATTACAGCACGACCTGGGGGCTCTCTCAAAAAATCCACTGGAAGGTATCTTCTCCTGCTGCATTCCACACAGAATGTGACATGAGAAAACCACTCTCCCAGCATGGGAATCCCTGTGGGTAATACTGCCAGCTGCGCGACCAGCAAACGTGCGCCGGCATAGAAATCAGTGGGCGCAATCCTTGCGGTATTTTCAGAATGGTCGGTTAACATTGTCTTTGCAGTTGGAGAAATTTCTTCAGAAAGCCTGATCCACCATTAGGGGGAGGAGAGGTCGGACAGCCGGGGAATAAAATGGTGGTGGCCGCTGAGCTTAATAAAGGCAACTTCAAAAGCCGCTGTATGCGGTACAGTGTGTTAGCTGTCCGACTGCCCCGAGGAGGTGTTCAGGGGAAATACCTGAAGCTCTTAAAGTGACTGCAAGATGGCTGTGCCAATATGACCATGTAAGTAAATGATAAACCCGTTACTATATGCATATTGTGCTACAGCGCCATCCGGGTCAGTTGGAAGGCTAGGGGCCTGTAGCGGCATTCAAACGCTCTGGCACGCCTGCGTTTTGCCAACTGCCCCCCCCCTCGTCACCACCCCCAAACGCTCACTTCCTGTCAATCACTCTGCAATGGGTCTACGTAATCTCTGCGATCGCAGCACGATTACGGTGGAGCCTTCACGCACTGCCATGCATACGCACGTACACAACAATATGGATCGCACTTGCGATCTGTAATGAATGAGACCCGATATCCCTTCATCTTTAGGGTTATTCCATTTCAAATTTTGTCGTCTGTTGTTTGTGCGTGTGGTGGTGGTAAAGGGTGGGGGGGCATTATGTGTGCTGTAGCCTAGGGCGTCAGCAACCCTTAATCGCTCCATGGGATTGTGTGCCAGATGACCCTTTTCACCTACCGTAACAGGCTCTGCTCCAAAACCTTTTAACCAATTAATAAATTGACAAAAATCCATGAGACAGATGGTACCATAAATGGGGCATACAGCCGCACTTACTTGTGGGCACAACATGGTCACCTCACGCCTAATTGAACTGAACCCTAAGTGGGGTGTTTGGGAGTTGAGGGTTCTGTACTGGGTGGAAGTGGTCGGTCATGCAAATTTCCCAATGGTTCAGGTCCAGGAATCAGGGGTGGGTGCATCATGCGTCATGATGGCGGCATGGCCACGCCCTTGACGATGTGACTAGCAGTTATAAAACGCTAGGGTGCCCCTAAGCCAATTCCTCTCCCCTCCAAACACCCCTTCATTACCGCGAGCACCAGATGCAAATGTGCATAGCACCTGTTCACTGCTAATCTGCTCTGCTGTGCAAATAGACATTTCCGTCAGGGGGAGAGAGCCCTTAAATCGGGACTGTCCCACCTAAATCAGGACAGTTTAGAGGTATAGGTCATAGAGGTTTGAAGTGCAGGTCCCTTAGGTGCCTCCTGTCAGCTTCGAACGATCGCAGTGATGACTTTTAAGTGCAGCCTTGTTGTGTGTATTTTTGACGTGTCCAACTCCAGATGGTCTGCTGGGCAACCCTATTGGAAAGGCCCAGTAATCCATAAATGTGGGTATTTAATGGGGATGTGCAGGCTCGGATTTTAGTTCAGATTTTACCGCCAAATATCTGGTCTCAGATAGAGGCAAAACGTCATCTTTCATTGACAAACATCATCATTCCTGGACAAAAGTTCCATGAAAGGTGATGTTTGTCCATGAAAGATGACGTTTTGCCTGATTCTGAGACCCTATTTTGGCGGGAAAAATCTGAATTTGGCGGGAAAATCTAATCCGAGCCTGCACATCCCTAGTATTTAAATGTATAGTGACAAACACCAGAATATCCTTCTCCATGACTCTGGGGAACCTGGGGAACCTTGTACCTGTATCTGCTCAGGTCCCGTGGAAACTACAGCACATGGTTAAACTCATTAGAAATCAAAGACTTTCAAAGTCAGAAAAAAAAAAGGGAAATTGCAGAGAGGTGATAAAAAAATGATTTTTTTCTTTAAATTTGACAACTGGAGGAATAAAATCCAAACTATTTAATCAGAATAGCGTCTGCCAGGTCCATGGAGACTTGGTAAAGGTAATTCATCTCCCAGTTATCAGGTGCTAGGAGAAATACCCCCAAACTTCTGCTTACACAGCATCCAGCATTTTCCTCATCTCAGGTCTAATCAATCTCGGGAGCTAATGAGTCTGAAGGCAGACTGAGGCTTCGGGGCTGGCACCAGGATACTCACGTTACAGACGGCCCCGGTCTATTAACCTTTTTTTTTATGCTTCCTCCTCTGCACTAAATTTGGAATTGTGTAGCGAGATTTAATGTCAGTGACAGGGCTGTTGCATTGCGACTCAGACAAGTCAATTGCAGAGCGCTGGAGAAAAAAATGTTCCAAAAATAAAAAGAAAAAAAGAGATTTTCTGCTCTTTATGGGAAACATGAAAGCGTAACGCGCCTCTGAGCGCACTGAGAAAACCGACGCCATATACATACACTGAGGAAAATATTCCTTTCTAGACTCAGCGCTGTCATTTTACTGTAAGACATCAAACGGCATGAAGGGAATCATACCATTTCTATAAGTATGGTTTATATTTTAGTAAATGGCTGGTAAAAATCTATGGGTAGGAAATATAGGGCCTGATTCAGATACGGGCGCAATGGCGATGACGTACGCAGGTCGAGCGCTTGTTCGCCATAGCGCATGCGTACAAGCCTCACTGCGAGTGCACAGCGATCGCATGGCGACTATGGACTCACAGAGGAATACATTACACAGCGAGTGACAGGTTGTCAGCGTTGAGGGGTGGTAACAGGGGAGTGGTCAGAGAAACGGAGGCGTGTCTGACCGTTTGAACACCGTTACATGGGCATGTGTGTAAATTAGCCCTTGCGATCTCTTACGCAACATGAGAGCGTCAGGAGAGCTGCCGAGTCTGCGGCAGGCCAGGCCTGCCTCAAGGCCAAGATGGCCGCTCGATGTGCATCAATGTTACCGATATTAACGGAGGAAAGCGACGTCGTACGCAGATAAGAAGGCAGCAATACTGTTAAGACAGTATATCATTTGTACAAGTTTTCCTTTGTATCCTAGAACCTGGTAGTAAGATTGTGCATACTAGTAGCATTTGGCCAAACACCACAATAACGCAATCTCACTTATTTATATATATATATATATATATATATATATATATAGGGTAGTTGGTTATCTTGTCTATTTGTTGTACAGCACTTCCAGCTGAAACGGATTACTATACAATTACATTAAGGCATTCTAGTTTGCGATGACACAGGCACTCTAAGCTGAGCGCAGTATACTACATTATCTATTTACGCATTTCCTAATAGGATCAGCTATTGTATTATATACTGCAGCTCGCCAAAACCAATATCCTTCTCAGGCCCTGATTCAGAGCCCGACGCTCTGACAGAGCGCTCGCTTTGAATCATGGCGTCTTTTTTTTTTTTATGGAGCGGCCTCCTGGCCGCTGGCATTGCTGTGGGTTACCACCCACAGCTAATGCGAGCGGCCAGAATGATGGTCGCGATGGTCAAGACCATCGCGACCATCGGCCTTGCGATGAGAATATTGTGGTAGGGTCTCGTGGCTGCAAGCCCCAGAGAGCTTTCAGCTCAAACAGAGCTGAAATCTCTCCCACTGACATCACTTGTGATGTCAGTGGGGCCGGCCCCAGACAGTAGGCGTTCCCATGGGAAAGTCTCCGTCTGGCCAGCCACGCCCCCGGCCCGCCCACCAAAGGGGCGTGCTGTCACTCAACATCGACAGCATGCCCAACATCGACAGCATGCCCCCTTTGGTGCGAGACCCGGAGCTATCCGTCGCTATCCGGGTCTCGCACATGCGCACGACGGAGCCGGCTCAGTCGTGCGCATGCGCTCTGGGCCACCATCGTCTTGGTTGCGAGCGCTCAGTGCTTGCGACCGGGTCTGAATCAGGCCTTCAGTGCGCAGGTACCCATTTATTTTATTTTTTAGTATATAGGCACAAAGCTGAGACCGTATTATGTTGAACTCAATACCGAGGATGCCAAGGGCAAATCTATAACGTAGAGGTGGGTGCAACTTGATGACGGTGTTCGAGTGAAAGTGGAACAGCGCGCAATGACGCCAGCTGTATCATCTGGAATCCTCAGTGCAATTTATGTAATGATAGTAAGGGGTAGGCAGAGGGACCAAAGTCTCACATTGCTGGTAGTTGGGGGCAATGAGATTAATTCCAGAAAAAATAAAAACATTTAATTTTTTTTTTTTTTTTTTACTACAGGAAAAAAATTGTAAAATGAAAATAAAAAATAATAATAATTGCACTACTACAAGCAGCATAAATTACATAGGGAGCTTGCATTCTGGTAACTATGCTGTCTATAGATTTTCTCATTAAAGTAATGGTCTGTAAAACTATTTTCTCAATGACCTGGAACCTTATCCTCTCATATTTACAATTTATTAAAAGGTCAAAGGAATTAGAGGCTCCTGTGGCCGAGCTTCTGATCGTAAATGAAAATCCTGTTACAGTATATTAACAAGTCAAAGTGTAGTGATGAGAAATTCAGAGGAATCATAAACACTTGTCCTGGATCGCAGCGCCCCCCTGCCCAGTTCTCGGCTCTGTAAAAATGATTTTTTAAAACATGTTTTAATCCTATGGGGGCGTGGTCACGCTTATCATGATTAGGCCACGCCCCCTTCTTTCGGGCCCAGCACAACTCTCAACGCCCCTGTGTACACAAACATACACACTAGGGTTACATTTGTTGGGAGCCAATTAACCAATTAGCCAATTTTTGGAGTGTACCAAAGAACCAGGAAACCCACGCAGGCACAAGGGGAATATACAAACTCCACACAGTTGTAATAATATACAAACTCCACACAGTTAGAGGGTTGTAGTGGGAATCGAACCCACCATCTCAGTGCTGTGAGGCAGTAATGCTAAACATTACACCATCTGTGCTGCCTACACTGTCTGTGCCAATATTGTACCATAATGTACCAAAGTGGGGTCTGAATGCAGAGTGTAGCCTCTATGATAAGCAAAGCCGGGAGACTGACTTTACGTAGAACAGCCAATAACATCACAGAAGCTCTTCTTGCACTACTGGTTTATATAGTGAATAACCAGGCATCATTATTATATTATATATTGTTTTGCACTGCTATCTGAAACTAGGATTAATTGTTCCCCAATATTGGACCAAAGCATATGGGCTATTCACAACCCCTCGGGGCACTGACTGGGCGACAGAATGATGCTCATTTCTGTTGCATTGTTGCTATTTATTGTGATAATATATGAACTCTAAGAAGCCATCTGCATAGTGTCTCTGAATGAGGCCTGCATGTTCACTGCACAGAGGGTTAACGATCTCTCCAGAAATTGCTTCTGCAAAATGAGCAGTATATCTGCAGTAGTTAATTTCTTGGTGGGCATCCAGTTTCATTCCAGGATAATCTAACCCCCTCGGATCATCCTGTACTATATGCACATGAATCACTGCATTTGCACAGAACACATTGTACTTCAAAGCAGCCATCAGATCGCTCCTGCACCAAATATACCCCTTTTTGAAAACACTTCCAGACGCTGCTGCTGGACACTGCCACCGGGACGGAATTCATGCTTCTTGTCTAGAATGTCTCTGCGGCTGTATTCTGCTGTGACAGGGAGGCTGGGACCCCGAGGCCTCAAAGCAATTGCACAAGTGAGATTTACAAAGTCCTTTATTGTGCTGCTTAATGAAAAAGTCTCTCTATTTTCCAGGGAAGACTTTCATTTTTGTTTTAATTGCAGCATTAGGTCACTTTACCATGTGAACACGAATGAGGAATAATAATATTAAAAAAATCAAATTTTCGCAGGTCTCTATAGTGATGATAATTAATGAAATGCTTCCTAAATCTACACAGCACTCTATCAGCATTGATGAGGGAGTATCCATTGTCTATTGTGATATTACTTAGCTATGACACAATGGTCCTGGTTCAGAGATAAACGCAATGGCGATTACGCACGCAGGCCGAGCAGTTATTTACCATTGCGTATACATATAATCCACATTGCGATTACGGATGCATTTCAGGATACATCGCACAGTGGTTGACAGGTTGTCAGTGTTTAATGGTGGGGCGGGTGTGTGTTTGTGTAAACGCCGTTACGTGGGCGTTGATACATTAGCCACTGCCAGTACATACGCAGCATGAGAGCCGAGTTTGCGGCTGGTCAGACCTGCCACAAGGGGAAGATGGCTGCCGATGTGCGTCGATGGTACAGATGTTTATGTAGGTTTGCGTCGTCGCATGCAGGTAAAAAAGGCAGAAGGGGGGCGTATTTATGCTCAGGTGACCTTTGCAGACATTAGCATATTTTTCGCAGCTGTGTTGCATATGAAATCTCAACTGCGATCGCATTAACGCCCATCTCTGAATAAGGCCCAGTGTCTTTATACACTGTTACAAATAGCCCGTCTCTGCGTGTCAGGTCCTGGATGACTCGGTCGCGACGAACGTTTTTCTCACTCAAATTGTGCAAATTCGCATAAATACTGTAAAACAACTGCAAGTGACAAAACTACTTTGCTAGATTACAGTAATGAGTTTGATGTGCGACAGTTGTACATCTGTGTGCGACTAAGGGCCATATTCAATTAGTTTTGCATCCGCCAAAAAGTTCCGCCTACCCAACTTTTCGCCTAAATCGCGTGTTTTGGACACGAAAACTTATCTAGCACGTCCCCGCTTTTCGTCGTATTCAATCACTAACCAAGCGAAAACGGCAAGCGGCAAATGCAGAACAAGCAGAATGTACTGTCAGAATTGGGGAAATCAGTCTGTACCCCCCAAAAAGATGCACTAACATTGGGGATCGATGTAGAAGCGTTTCAATAGCCCTAATAAAATTATTTGGGGTACTGAAGTGTTTAAAATCCTTGTTATTATCTTCCTTGAAGAAGTGGTGAAGAATGGCATTAAGGAGTATCTTTTTGTGAAAATAAGTATTCCTGTCAAATTTGGGGTGCTTGAAAACGGGTGCTAGTATATTTAATGTCTCTAAAGTGAAGTTTTAGAAAAAGTGAAATTCCTCCTGCATCCAAGCACCTGCAAGCCCCAAAAACACTTGACCCATTCTTTGAGCACGCCCAGAAGCTTATTTAGCTAGTTTTTGAAGTTGTCCCCCCTTTTCATTTTCACCCCAAATTTCAAAGGCGTTTTTTGGGGTGTTCCTGGAATTTTTTATTTGTTTTCTGGGGTGAATTGTCCTTTGGGGGGGTACACCAAGGGTTCTGAGAAGTCTCCCAACATCTGCACCCCAAAATATAGTTTTTTTTTCTCCTGCTATTCTGTGGATAAAAAGTTTTGCCTATCTCAGTGCATTGACTCTAGGCGAAAACGGACTGGAATTGAATATGGAGATACATTTTCAGACGAAATTTTTGCAAAAAAAAAGGGTTGAGAACGGCTTTTCGCACCTACTGGAATACGGCCCTAAGTCTGAATCTGTGTGCAAAGTGCTGCGCAGCCGCAGCTTTTTCTCACGCCAAGGTCCGTTGTACTTTATCTGTGACAATGTACGTGTGTAAAACGAATTCCTGTGCGGATAAAGGGCCTGATTCAGACCCGCTCGTGAGCGCATAGCATGCGCGAGCCCCGGAGCGAGTGAGAACTTCACTCGCTCCGGAGCTCGCTACAAAACGGTGCGGCCGTCGATGTTGATCGACAGCTTGCCCCATTTTGTAGGCGGGGAGGGGGGTGGCTGGACAAACGGAGGTGTTCCCGAAGGAACGTCTGCCGTTTGTGGGCGGCCCTATTGACATCATTCGTGATGTCAGTAGTGAACTTCCTGCTCTATTAGAGCAGGAAGCTCACTCGGGCTTGCGGGAACCCAGACCCTACCACAAGGGTCTCGTCACAAGCCTGATGGTCGCGATAATCGCGACCATCGCCAGGCTGCTCGCAAAAGCAGTGGGTGGTCACCCACAGCTATGCGAATGGCCTGGAGGCGGATTTAAAAAAAAAAAAATCCGCCCTGATTCAGAGCGAGCGCTCGCAAATAGCGAGCGCCTCTGAATCAGGCCCAAAGTCTCAGCCCGGCATCTCTAGTACACTTTGAGTGGTGTTTCGCTGCACCTGCAATGCGAATAAGATGCAAAATGTAAAGAAACCGCGCCATTTCACAAGGAAAAAAGCGTATGTGGGAGATTTGCGTAGGACCCTGGAATACAGTAGATGATTATGAAAAGCTTTAAATATCTATTTGTAAGAATATTGTTCTGCACAGAACCCCTTATTTGTGGTGAGTTTTTTTCATTTTAATGAACTGGATTTTGGCATTCATCTATTTTAATTATAATTGAACACATCAAAAAGTCATTATGATTTGAAAATTAGAATTAGCACAGATCATGTCGTACATTAAGCATTTGCATTCAGTTTGCTGACAGTCCGAAAATTATAATATTTCATTAATGAAACTGTAGCTGCATTGAAAATGAGAGCAGGCTACAATCAATTACCTTTTCAAATGCTGTAAATGTTAAAGGAAAGAGAATATTATGTTTTACTGTAGATTGTAGTTTTCAGGAGTTATTAAATAACAAGTGGATACAGTAACCCATATCAGCCAAGCACACAGTATTTTTAATTGTTTGACGTGTGCTACATTGGTCAAAGCTAATTAATGTTTTGTTGTTGTGTTACAAATCCAAACAATAGAATGGTATAATTACATTCAACACAATCGTCATCCCAACTGGATTGATAGAACTTCCTTCCTCCTGGTTAAAAGGTCACAGCTTTTATTGATTGACCGCATTTTGACTTAACCTACCGATTGGCCAAAAAGGCGCTACAAATATCAGCTTGATACCCGAATATTCTACACAAATGGGGGACGACTAGTCACAACTTGCACCGTGAAGACTTACCTCGCCTTCTTGAACAAAGTCCAAGCATCTCCACAAGGAAGGTCCCAGGTCCCCCCGCCCTAGGCAGGACAAACTTGCCCCTATTTGGTCACTGCGTAGTACCGCCTTCCCACCGAGCTGCACCAATTATTGTGTTACGAGAATACACACATACAGCAAGGTTTTGGGCAGGAGAGTCGGACATCCAAACCAAAGAGAAGCACAAACTACCTATTTATAAACTACTCTAGTAAACACGCCCCTCAAACGTAATTGGATAACACTCTGTCACCAAAACTAACCAGCAACAATTCTACCCAGCAACAGGGCTGTATTATGCAGCCAATCATCTAAAAAAACAGGACTCTTATATATCCTGAAGCTAATGTAGCTTTCATCTATTTTTCAGTGAGTGTTTTGCTACATTCACCTTAAACGTACGCTATCTGTACTTGGTTTGTGCTATTTGTCAGTGTACCTCTGCCACCCTCATTTACTATTCTAACAGACAAATGGTTTATAACAACTTGGAAGGCGCAAAGAATTTTTCACCTACCCAGCCCGACATTATGTGGACAGTCTTTGATTGTTTCTTATGTGATGTCTGAGGTTTGATACTGCTGCGTTTTGGTGTTCGCTGGCTGAAGGGGAGGGGAGCATCTTTCATTAGTCACATGTGAATGAGCTGCAACTAAAAACAGCGTTAGATAGATCTATGCTTCATATTAACCAGAAATTCAAAGCAATTGTTGAGCGGATGTTAAGGAAACGTGTTTTGAACGACACACTAACTGGCATCAGCTTGACGCGTTTCACATCAGCCTTGTGGATGCTTAGGGAAATATATTCACATGTTAGAAAAAAAAAAAAGAGGATTCATTCTACAGATTGAAAAATATTTTCCTTCCATACTGTACTTGATTTAAATATCCATGAATAAAATCAAATCCTTATTTTATTCTTTTGTGCTGCAATTCTAAATAGTTAACCTGTTGCCTTCGTATCTGCGAGAAGCTCCCGACAACGCACTCCTGTTTTGTAGTGGTGGGTGTCCTGATAAGAGAGTTTTATCCATTTCTCTTTTTATCTCATTCTCTATTTATAGCTGGAGCCGGTGACAGAATTAACAGATTCAGGAACATAGTGAGAATTTCGCAGTACATGGGCTTTGCTGTTCTGCTGAAAATACCACAGTCCCAATCTGCTGTCGCATAAATGTGGACGCTTATAGCTTAGTCAGTAATGCTTTTCTGACATTTCTTGATACAGTACTGTAGAAAGCAGTATTTAATGCAATAGCATTAATAACACATTGAGCCAGACCCCAGGAAGCGTCCATTCCAGAGCATAGAGCAAGCTTGGGTAACTCCTGGCTTCCATTTGAGGAATATCGTGTTCCAGCATGAGGTTGGATGGTTATGCTTTGATTTGTAGTTCCACATCACCTGGAAAGCCATATGTTGACTAATCCTTAAGGTGCTCAGACACTGTCAGATATTTTGCAAAATTTGGTGATTTCGACGCATCGGATCGACAAATCGTGCAAGTCGTGAGTGTCCACTGAGCGATAACGATCCGATGCGCGGTCCCGTGGGTCTTTAATCATATCTTCAGATCTTAAGGCACCCATACATCAGCAATCTGAAAACCACAATTGAACAATTTGAAGATTTATTGCCCGATCTTAGGATTTCCCAATCAAGCAATCTGTGCCCATACACTACAGATCTTTTTCAGTGATTTGCAGATCGATTGCAGCAAACACAGATCTGCCAGTCTTGAAAGGCTCCATCATTTTGCTAGAAACGGTCTGCAAATCTCCTGATCATGTCCATACACTAGCAATCTACAGCCCCAATCCATCTGTGAAATCCAACATGTTGGACAATCTGATTAAACAATTCCAATCACTTTTTGGTTGCAATCTGCGATCCGTGAAACCCATACATTGCAGATTTTTATACACAATCGATTGCAAATTGCACGATTGCTGCAATCCATCTCTGATGTATGGGGGCCTTAAGATCTGGCAATCTCTTTAACGATGCACTGGAAATCGTTAAGGACGCACGATAGGTCGTTAGTAGATCGTTTGCAAAAATGAACACTTTATGCACAATATCGTTTGTCCAGGGCTGCCAGCGAGCTGCCGGGGAGTTCAAGGGAAATCGTTAACGACATTGTATCGTTTGCGAGTCGTTCAGTGTGCGGGCACCTTTAGATAAGAAGCAGTCTAGATGCCAGCCAATATTACCTATGATATAGTAACTATGTCACTGTCTGAGAGATTTTTTTTTTTTTTAGAACTAGGAAAACTTTTTTTTTTTTTTTTGTTTAAAAGGGAAAGACAGTTGTTAGAAAAACATTTGTGGGTCATCAAAAACATCCTAATATAATTCAAATATTTATTATATTTTTCAACTGTCAATAACAACGAAGTTCTGCAAAACCTGATTTTTAAATTTAGGATATCGTAAAGAAAATTATTCGTTTATTTTTATAAATAAGTACCGAAACCTTTTACAGATGCATGTATAATTAAGCGATATTTATCTAAATGGTATAGTTAATGCCTATTATGTATCAAGATTCAATACAGATAAAACTTTATTTATAAAAAAAATGACATTCTTTTTTTTAGCGTAACCTTTGATTTTTATTGAGTGCCTTTGGGTGGCGCACTTCTGGGGTACGGCTACAGTACCATAACTATAGTCCATTATTTGGTACGGTTTTGTACGTTTTATTATAGCGCGTTTCTACTCTTTAATTGCCTGGTAAAACATGTCTTACTGGGATATTATTATTATTATCTAATCTCTTATATTGCTGTTGTGCATTATGTGTTCTTGGGTTTATAATCACGTATTGGCTTCTATGCCGGATGTGTTATATTTTTACCTTCAATCCTCCTAAATTGCTATTTCTTTTCTTGTCTTGCTAAGCGCTGCCACTGTTGAATTTTCATTTATACTATATGTTGTCTAATGCCAATTTCCAGTGACCTTAATACTGTACTTTCCTTTAGGTCCATATATTGCTGGAAATCTCATGTAACGCTCATCGCATCTTCCTCTGTCTGTCCCCGACCTTTCTTTTACTCTCCTTCAATTATAACTTTATACTAATAATTGGCATCAATCAATTTCAGGCTTTCTCAAGACTCTTCTGTGCCTAATAGAATCCCTGTTAGTCTCTACTATTGAGGCCACATCTGATTAATGTTGCTTGATAGCTAACACCCCCAAGGTATGATTCAGTCTGCTCGGCCTCTGCAATGCCACTCCAATCTTATCCGTCACTTTGTACGGCCGGATGACGGCCGCTGGGTAATGGTTTACGGCTGTGCCCAATGCAGGAAACTCCAATATCTACATCACAAACAACATGCATCCCTAACTCTCTCATGATATCCTAGTAATTGCCAATTAGAAATCTGATATATATATATATATATATATATATATTACAGTATTTTAATACATATGTGACAGTGTTTAGGACCTAAAACAGTAAGAAATAAATGTAATAACACACAATCTGCGCGATTCCAGCAGGATAGTGACTAGATTTAAAGTGGGATTTAGTGTAAAGGCAAAACAGAGGTTTTGATAAAAATAGTTATGGGTTTCGCGCTATAGAGTAGTACCTCTAGCTGCTGAACACCAAGAAGGTAACCCCACCTTCTTAAATAGATTAATGCTAATAATACGATATGGTGTCTGCGCTCTGAGGTGCTTATTGTGTCATGTGTTGTTACTAAATTACGGGGTGTTTGTGGGATATATCTGTTGTAAAACGTGAGTGGGTTGTACGTGTTTTTTTAATGTCTATGTTTGATTTGAGAGCTCCCCAAATTTTGGGACTTTATATGGAATGTCCTGGTGTAATCCACCTCAAGGAAGCTGTTGGGTGGTAGTTCTTAAAAAACAGCAGTCCTGGTGGTGTTTACTGGTGGGCAAAAACTTTGGGCGGAATTTTCATCTGTGTATATACAAAGTTAATGTGAAATTGTTGTGATGGTTATTTTTGAAGTTCTTAGAATAATGGTGTTATCCAGGACAGAGACCATTTGGAGAAGGGGAGGTTACACCTACCGCGCACACGCCCACCATTATTCTAAGAACTTCAAAAATAACCATCACAACAATTTCACATTAACTTTGTATATACACAGATGAAAATTCCGCCCAAAGTTTTTGCCCACCAGTAAACACCACCAGGACTGCTGTTTTTTAAGAACTACCACCCAACAGCTTCCTTGAGGTGGATTACACCAGGACATTCCATATAAAGTCCCAAAATTTGGGGAGCTCTCAAATCAAACATAGACATTAAAAAAACACGTACAACCCACTCACGTTTTACAACAGATATATCCCACAAACACCCCGTAATTTAGTAACAACACATGACACAATAAGCACCTCAGAGCGCAGACACCATATCGTATTAAAAACAGAGGTTTTGCCTTTAAGCCAATTGTCGCTTTATGTATATGTATGTATGTATGTATGTATGTCACACTTGCCGACAATCAGCTCCCTCATTCCGTGAGGGAACTGATTGTCGGATAACAGTGGGGGGCGTGCAGGGTCATTGATGTCACATTGGGGGTGGAGCCGGGGGCGGGGCATCACCAACGCATCATCGTGGCCCCGTCCCCTCTTCACAATGCCGTTATTTTCGGCATTATGAAGCAGGGGGCGGAGCCACGATGACGCGATTCGGCGCAATTCGCGTCATAACCCCCCCCCCCCGCTCCAGGGGTATCTTGTTTATTCTGGGGAGGGCGGGAGGCTTACTGGCTGCCGGGAGGCTTGCCTGCTGGGAGGCTCCCGGCCACATCGGGAGGAGAGGAAAGCCTGATGTATGTATGTAAGAGTATATGTATGATGTATGTAAGAGTATATGTATGTGTTATGTACAGTATGTATGTAAGATTATATGTATGTATGTAAGAGTACATGTATGTATGTGTGTAATATGCTTAAAAAAACCATGAGTGGCAATATATACGCTCATGGGGGAGGCTACACACGCCCTGGGTGTAGCATGGCACCCCCTCCCCCACGCCCCCTGCACGGCGCATACTACTGCGGTCTATAATCTCCCTGAAACTTTGTTATCAAAAGTAGGTAAGTATGCTTTAAACATAAGGGGCAGGACCAGCTAGCAGCGGCTCGATCCACGCAGTTTGTTCCCACAAAGGGTAAAACTGCCTCTGGTGTTTCCAGCAGAAATGAGCGTTACCTGTACCCCTTGGGGCTGCTGGTGGTTCTGTAACTGAATAGCTCCGGCCATTTTATCCCAAGCGGAGCAGAACCCGTGGTTCAACCTGCCGCTAATTGAATCTGCCCCTAATGAGCCTATTTATCAATATTGGCCGACAAAAAAAGATTTTCAGTTCGTGCTTATTGCAGCAGTAGAAGATATTTTCCTTCTAAATTTACCAATGAGAGTTTGTGATATTGGCTGGCAGAGGTAAAAGGACTCTTATGACCTGATTCAGACCCGCTCGCAAGCGCATAGCGCTAGCAAGTGGGTCGATGGTCGGCCAGTGCGCACGTGCGGCATGCGCAATGCGCGTGCGCAAGCCCCAAAGCGAGTGAGAACTTCACTCGTTCCGGGGCTCACTACAAAACGGGAAATAAGACCCTACCACAAGGGTCTCGTCACAAGCCCGATGGCCGCGATAATCGTGACCATCGCCAGGCCGCTCGCAAAAACTGTGCAAGCGGCCTGAAGGCGGATTTTTTTTTTTAAAATCTGCCCTGATTCAGATCGAGCGCTTGCAAATAGCGAGCGGGTCTGAATCAGGCCCTTAGTCTGTTGCAGCGGCCATTCCAGGTGCCCTCTACGTAGGCATGAGTCGGCTTTTCGGGCCTATATGTGTGCACTATACGTGAGGTCCAGACTTTTGCATCCAGCTGCAGAGTTCCAGAAAAAGTTTTTTAAAAATATACAAAACTAAAAATGATAATAAAAACCCACTACAGCACAAGGAAAGTGTGTAAAATTCTCTTGCAGACAATTTCTAGCAGGTCACGTCTGATCCAGTCGCACATCTGCGTGGAAGCCTTTGCTTTGGCTGTTTTCCCTCATTTACACAAATATTTGCAGTCATTTATCTGCAGACATGAGATGATTAATATGTGTTTTGCAGGGCTTTCCTCCTGACACTGGTTTCCTCCTATGCTACAGATACATACTGGTATATTGTAATTGTCTTCTGGCGATGTTAAACCTAGCATCCGCTGGCACAGCAGGGAATATAGATTGTACTCTCCACTGGGGCAGTGAATGAATAAATATGCTCTATATAGTATGTTTAGGTGCTATATAATTAACTGTACATAAAATAATTAATTCTAAAAAGAAAGCCCCAAATGATAGCAAAGGTGAAATTTAGGGCCTGATTCTATAAAGGATGCAGATTGGCCTCCTCACGCAGATTCCCGATTATCGGGAATCTGCGCATGTCATACTTGCTGACAATCAGCTCCAGCCTTCCAGGAGGGAGCTGATTGTCGGCTAATAGCAGGGGGTGGAGCCGGCCATTGGGGGCGGGGCCGGGGGTGGGGGCGGCCATTTGGTGGCACACTGGGGGCGGGAACGCACGATCGCGTCATCGTGACTCCGCCCCCTCTTCACAATGCTGTTATTTTCAGCATTGTGAAGCAGGGGGCGAGGCCACGGTGACGCGATTCTGCGCGATTCGCGTCACCGGGCCCCCCGCTGCGGGGTTTCCGTTTTTTCCGGGGGCCGGTTGGGAGGGTCGCAAGCTTCCGGGAGGCTTGCCTGCCTTTCCGGGGGGCCGGGAGCGGCACCCGAAAATCGGGAGGCTCCCGGCCAAATCGGGAGGGTAGGCAAGCCTGGCGCATGTGCAGGACCCATTCTGCGTGACGCCCCCGTTTTCTGGGAGGGATAAAGCCAGCTTGCTGGTGCCGCAAAACATGGACGGTCGCGATATAGTGATCACAGGTTGCAACCTCGGTCGCAGCGCTGGGATCGCAAATGCTGACAGGAGGCGGTTTCTTCACTACAGACGCCTCCTGCTGTATTTGAATTTTGGCAGGACGGAATATACAAAGCCTCTTGTGTGCGGCTTTGCACTCCCGTCCCCTGCTAAATCAGGCCCTCAGTCCCGTCACAGCTTGGCAACTTGCCACTTGTGCCAGAAAATAAATCAAAGTATTCTTTAAATATATCCTTGAAAAAGTGCAAAACATTGGGCGGCGGACAGTAGGTTTATTACTTTGTTATATCTGTGCTTTGATGTTAATAACGTTGTGCGGTAAGAGCCTGGATGCCTGCTCGTAGCAGGCAATATTCCGCTCCTCTTTCAACTGACAGCTGTCATAAAACAGGAGAAAACCTGTTATTACCGTCATTAATTCAAAGGTTACAGAAAACGAGTTAGCATAAGAAAGTTATTTAGCCAGAGTTTCAACTCAAGGACAAACTGTAACTTTAGAGTTTCCTGAGAAAGCCGAAGCTGCGTAACAGAAGCCGCCGTACGCCACTTTCTTTTGTAGTTATACGGTTCACAGGTGTCCAATGAATACAGGTTAAAGAAGTCTTGAAACTTCTGTCGAGTGCTGGATAAACCTGACTGTATTCATTCTGTGAGGCTGTCTGAGAATACAGGTTTTAATGCTTTGTGGCTTTGGCGGAGCCACGGAGGAAGCTGTATTACATTTATTTTTCTGTCGGGAAGTCTGCTGAGGGTTTGTCGTCTTTATTTAGATGGAAAGTTTTATACCGATTGTCTGCGAGTTCTCCCGCGTGTGGGGATTATTCTATACGTTTTCTCAGCTGTTCTGCTTATTTATGACAAAATGTATTTTATTTAGAGTTGCAGTGTATTACGAGATGTTTTTTTTCCCATGTACAGATGTGTCCTCATACATCTAGCCTTCTTGCGCGATAAACGTCTCTTCTAGTCGCGCCATGCCGTGGCGTGACTCGGGAGCGCTTAGCGTCTTTTTGTGCAACTTTTTACCTTCAAATGCATCTTATTCGCACGTTGTGAACAGGACACGCAAGCAGCTTCTGCTGATTAAAATGACATGCGGCATGCCTATATTATGTGTGCAACTGCGGCTGTATCTGCATGCAAAATGCTACGTTACAGTGTCACAGCCGCTAATACTGTCGCGTAGCATTTCGCAATCCAGGAGAGAAGTCGCACGAAAAGACACTCATAGCTACAAAGTCACACGGCAAAGTCACACGGCGCTCACGCTTT